>VZTY01017943.1:27404-56135 GCA_013400935.1 Turnix velox | reverse complement strand
TCATTATAAGGGCCACACATTCCGCAGAGGGATTATAATAAGATGAGGAGGGGAGGAGAAAAAAAAGGAAATAATGCAAGCATTTAACATGAAATCATATCCACTGTGATATCTGGAAAGCTGATAATTACATTCTCATGTTGCAGACCTATACATTATGAAATCCCACTGGCTCAATACATTATACTGAAGCATTCAAGATAAATTCCAATAGTGGAAAGGAAAGGAAGGAAAGGCATGGATATAGGCAAATATGATTGCTCATTATTTTTCTGCAAAGTTATAGATTCAAAGATTGGTTTGGTTTGGAAGGGAACTTCAAGATCACCAAGTTCCAACCTCCCTGCCATAGGCAGGGACACCTCCCACTACATCAGGCTGCTCAGTGCCTTGTCCAGCCTGGCCTTAAACACCTCCAGAGAGGGGGCATCCACAACCTCTCTGGGCAACCTCTTCCAGTGTGTCACTACCCTCACCATAAAGAACTTCTTTCTTATATCTAGCCTGAATCTCCCCTCTTCCAATTTACATCCATTATTTCTAGTCCTTCCATCACATATCCTATTAAAAAGTCCTACCCCTGCCTTTCTGTAGCCCCCTTCAGGTATAGGGAAGATACTGTGAGGTCTCCCCTGAGCCTTCTCTTCTCGAGTCTGAAGGTTCTGCTAAGAAACACTTTGTATTCATATGCATTACTTGCCACACACAGCTTTCTGCTTTCCACAGGAGTGACTATAACTGGTAATGGTCACCCTGGGCAGAGCAAAAGACTGGTGAATTTTATGTAGTGGAATACACTTTACAATTTATTATGTTTGTGCTTGTAAGCAATTACTGTTTATAGAAGTAATAACAGAAGAGTGATATGTTCTAATGGCTTAGATCAATAACCATGTTCCTCTGTACATGAGATATATCAAATTTATTACTGCAGCACTGAGATCCTCCAATTATACACCAGGGATCAGAACACCTTGCTGCAGCACTGAGGTCTCTACAGACAGAATAAAAAGGATTTGAGTTCATGTTTTACGTAGCTCTCGTCTCCCTATATTGAATTAATAGCATCATAGAACATTTTGGGTGGGAAGGGACCTTAAAGATCATCTAGTTCCAATCCCCCTGCCAAGGGCAGGGACACCTCCCAACAGAACAGGCTGCTCAAGGCCTCATCCAGCCTGGCCCTAAGCACCTCCAGGGAGGGGACATACACAACCTCTCTGGACAACCTCTTCTGGTGTCTCACCACCCTCACAGGAAAGGACATCTTTTTTCTCTCCAGCCTAAATCTCCCCTCTTCCAGTTTGCATCCATTACTCCTAGTCCTGCCACTCTGGACCCTATTAAGAAGTCCTACCCCAGCCAAGATCCCTGTAAGGAATCACACATATATCTAATTTCTATTTCCTTCCTGCGGGAAATACATTACACTCAACTGTGAAGAGACTTTTGACTGTAGCTCCTCTGGTGCCAGATGACAGTACTAGAGACAATGAAGACATTCCAGTGTGAAGCAAAGAATGAACTAGCCTGATGTAATTATAATGGTGTCACAACATAAAGCAGTTATAAAAAAAGAAGCTACAGACAAACAGCATGACTTGTAGGGATCTGAGCTTTAGGTGAGAGCCTAGCCATCCAGTATTGGTTTGCCCTACTTCTTAGACTTTATCTTTTAAAGCTTGAGCAATATCACCCATGGTGAGAAGTACTGGGGGAATGAAACTGTGCTGTCACAACAAAACACCTTGTACTAACCCAGGCTGGCATCCAGCTGGGAAGCCAGAGATTGCAGTAGCATCACAAGAGTGAAAACCTGCCTGTGAAACACTGTTTTCATCAGGATCAAGGATTTGTATGGCAAAACCTGCAAAAATACATGAGTCTCAGCAGCAAATACATGATCTACTTTCAGGCAAGACAAAATTGGGAGGCACTAAAATAGGAGAAGAAAAGTAGACATGAAGGAAAGAGAAAGTTCTGAAAATTCTCTGAGTGGCACAGCCCTCAGCTGATCTGCTTCCTGGGACTCAGAAAATCATAGAATCATATAATGTGTTGACTTGGAAGGAATTTTTAAAGGTCATCTATTCCAACATCCCTGCAGTGAACATCCTGCACTAGATCAGTTTGCTTAGAGCATGAGCCAGCCTGGCCTTGAGTATCTCCAGGGATGGGGCCTCCACCACCTCTCTGGGCAGCCTGTACCACTGTCTCACCACCCTCATGGGGGAGAATTTCTTTCCAACATCTAATCTAATCCTGCCCTGCTCTCGTTTCAAACCATTGCCCCTCATCCTGTCATTCCATGCCCTGGCAAATGGCCCCCCACCAGTCCACTGGTCTTCCCACATCCACTGTGCATGACTTCTAGGAGAATCTGCTCTGTGATCTTGCCAGGCACAGAAGTGAGACTGACATGTTAGTAGTTACTAGGATCCTCCTTTCTACCCTTTTCAAAAATGGGTGTAATGTTTTCCTTGTTTACCACCACCCAGCCTGCTGCTTTGCAATCCTCTTCCTCATTCCACATCTCTTTCCTTGTCAAATGTTCTGCTCCAAACAGAAGGCGGGCTAACAGCTCCCCCACTTCCAGTCCTGAAATTCCCCTTCCTTTCAGTGCTGCTCCCAAATACATCTTTTCTGGAGGAGCACTGTTTGCATTTAGAATGTTTATCTTTACATCCAGAGGTCAGAAGGATTATTCCATTACCATTCAAGAAACCGAAAGGATTAAATACTATTAGTAGAAAGGATTAAATACTATTAGGATAATTACTGAGAGCAGAGAGGAAATCACATACTGACAGCAGACAAAGCAAACTAGAAAAGCAGTGGCAACTGTAGTTCTCAAATATAGCCTCCTGCAAGTTAATCTTTCTGCTCACCTTTGAATTCTCTCTTCATCCTCAAAGCTATACTATGCTGGTACCCAGTGAATTTTGGACAATATGGCAAGTGCTGCCTGCATGCATTAGCTTCAGTACCTGTAGGACTGGTAGTAGAGTATTTGGTTATTCTACAAAATCTGGTTTTCACTTCCCCAAAGTGCATTATTTTCCAATCTGCAGCATATCCAACACTTTAAAAAGTATCTTAAACTAGAAAGAACATCTGAATAGTCAGAATTTCAATTAAAAAAAACCCCCAATATATTACTTAAGAGTTGAGGAAAACACAAATTAACTGAAATATTTAGTCCTTGATGACTCTTTTTAAAAACTTCTGCCCCTCAACATTTTCTCCAACCAGTTGTAGTTAATAGTATCTCCTAAATGTACTTCTGAGTCAACCCTCAAAGTCCAAAAAAACCATGCTCACATGTAGCCTGCTTTATAAATAAATTGATGGAGAGGTCTGTGAAGTTCTTGTGCCATCTGAGTGTTGCCGGTCTCATTGCTGCTTTTCATTCCAAATTATCTTTGGGATAATTTATTTCGGTGCCAAGATAAAACATTGTTTCAAAAACTGCCCCTCAAAACTCTTCCCCCTAGCTAATGAATAAAATAATTCTTACTGTTCTTAGAAAGGCAACAAACATAAAAGATGTTTTTTTCTGAGAAAGAGACTGCTGTTTCAGCAGTCACGAACAAACCAGGAAGTATTAAAAATAGGAAAAGACATGTGATACACCAGAAGGGGAGCAGTTTCTAGGTCACTTTATGAAGTGCAATAATGGCTTCCAAAAGAAATTAAATGAAGAGAAGAACTGATGAAGAAATAGTGAAAAATTAACTGAGAAATAAACTATGAAAATATCCAGAAATTAGTGTTCTCAATTTATAAAGGACATGAATACACGAAATTTAAAGTTCTGGATAACTGTTATAAGAGCACCCATCACTGACATCACTTTCATTGCTGCTAATTACACAAACCCAGCAGCTGAGATGCTGTCAACTTTAGGAACAACATGTACCAATCCTAATTTGTTCATGTTTATTATATTATTGCCAGTCTCCCCTCATTTTAGTCTCATCTTGTCAAATGACAAGATAGATTCCTTCATATTGGATTAATTCTACACTGCAATCCAGCTAGGAAGTGACAATACCTAGGAAGTACCTACCTGGGAAATACCAGGCTGGTAACTTCTTGTAAATACTCAGGAAAGAAAAAATCATGTATAAATACTTGGTTAGTTGGATGAAAGTTTTGGGTTTAATATACCCTTGGAAAACACAAAAGAGCAGGTGCATGGCCATCATCCTTTGCTCTCCAGAGTTTTACTTTGGGCCTTACCCATCTTAATGACATTTCCAAATGTTTAGGTATTTGTTTCAGGTAGAATTGGAAATCAAGCCTTACTCCACAATGCTGAGCAACCTGGTCTAATGGGAGGTGTTCCTGCCTATGGCAGGGGGGTTGGAACTAGATGGTCTTTAAGGTCCCTTCCAACCCAAACCATTCTATGACTCTACGATTTCCATAGTAGTTCATTTCTATTGCAGGGATTTTCCTTTTCACTAAACTTGTTTCCATCAGTAACTAGGTGGTCCCAGGTGGCTTACCAGGGAGAGGAGAGCCTGACGGTGAAGATCTACATTTTGTCCAGGTGAAGCACTTGCAACTGTTCTGAGGTCTTTCTGGAGAGAGCTGCAGATCTGGGGACCAACAAGTGAGTCCTGGTGAAGCTTCCACTCTGTCCCAATGGAAGAAGAGCTGTCAAAGAAGATAAAGACATGCACAGTTAAGGATGCCTGGGTCTCAACCAGATACAGTTAGCCCATTTCAGGGCCATTTGTTCGATTTTACCATGTTCCAATATGAACAAGTACAGATAACATGAGCAGGGGACACTGAGTGATCCATTTTTTAACTGGTATTTAAAGTTACTTTTTAACTGGTAGTTCTTTGTTCTTGTATGAATAAGATTGAGAGCAGGGAGGATTTTGGCTGTTTTTGAGGGCAGACACCCACAAAATGCTTGTTTTAAATGGAAAAGGAGAGCAGACAAACAAACAAGCCACAAGGAGATGAGGAAGAAGAG
The DNA here is from genome assembly GCA_013400935.1 of Turnix velox. Taxonomy (NCBI): domain Eukaryota; kingdom Metazoa; phylum Chordata; class Aves; order Charadriiformes; family Turnicidae; genus Turnix; species Turnix velox. Next base: position 51,145 of record VZTY01017943.1, on the reverse strand, counting down.
CGTGGACTTCTGAGGACGGGCTGAAGGAGTTTGGGTTTTCCAGCCTGGAGAAGAGAAGGCTCAGGGGGGACCTCAGAGTAGCTTCTCAGTACCTGAAGGAGGCTACAGAAAGGGTGGGGTAGGACTTTTGAACAGGGTCCAGGATGGCAGGATTAGGAGGAATGGGTGCAAATTGGAAGAGGGTAGATTTAGGCTGGAGAGAAAAAAGAAGTTCTTTTCTGTGAGGAAGAGGTTGCTCAGAGAGGTTGTGGATACCCCCTCTCTCCCTGGAAGTGTGTTTAAGGCCAGGCTGGATGAGGCACTAGATGGAACTAGCTGGAACTAGATGACCTTCAAGGTCCCTTCCAACCCAAATCATTCTATGATTTTCTCTCATTAAACTAGTTGGTTTCCTTCAACCTCTCTAGTGTCAGTACCTTCACACATTGGTAGACTCCCTTGGATTAAGGAAGCCTACAGCTCACTACCATACATTGTGATAGCTCATGAACCTTTTATCTTGTTCATTTCCAGGTAGAGAATATTTCTGTAGCTAAGGGCAATGGCAACCAACTGCTTTGCAACTTCTCCCACTGACTTATTCTACAGATTGCTTAAAAGTCCCTTTTACCAGAAAAACTGGCAAAATACGCACTTCAGACCACCACAGAGTATACTTACTTCCATATAACCGTGGTCTTCTGCAAAGTATAAGATTTAAAAGGAACAAACTGCTGTTTGAGGTCTTTGAGACACTCTTAAGTGTCAGTGAGAAAACACTGACATCTAAACCAATGAAAAAACACAGAAGCATTTGTACAATCAAAAGCCCTTAAATCTTGAAAAACAGAATTCATGAGCACTGCCGACTTTCTGCACAGTCATGGAAGAAGTAGCATCTGCCATAGACCACTTTACAAAGCCAAGAACAGAAGATCATTAACCTTTCCTTACCCTGCTTTTGTCTTAGACATCACTTTATGCTCTTCTCACTGCTTTGAGTTAAATTCTGGTATTACTAGTCACAAACACTCCTGAAGGTGACACCACTACATTATACACTCTATATTCCTACCTAACAGCAGGATCAACTGTAATTATTTCTGACAGGTATTTTTATAACATGTTTTTCAAAATGGAACATGCCCTTGTAATTTCAATTCCATTCAGTGCTGAAATTCCCTTTTTGAAAACTATGAAATCTGTAGCTTCAGAAGAACAGTGCCCCACAGAACACTGGGCTTAAAAAGATCTAAATTGAGATCCAATATATAATCTCTCAGAGCAATGAACCACTGGCATAAAGGTTAATTAGGGTTTCTCCCACCTCCATCATAGAATAGTTTGGGTTGGAAGGGACCTTCAAGATCTTCAAGCCCAACCCCACTGACATGGGCAGGGACACCTCCACTAGGCCAGGCTGGGGGAGACACTGAGCAGCCTGATGCAGTGGGAGGTGTCCCTGCCCATGGCAAGGGTGTTGCAACTTGATCATCTTGAAGATCCCTTCCAACCCAAACTATTCTATGATTCTATGACATATCACAGGAGGATGAATATCATGATTGTCACTGTTGCATTACCTGTTGTCATTGATTTTTGCAAAAAGGTAGATTATTTGCCCAAATGACATTCTGCTACAAACCAGTCAGTGCTGTAGTGATTTGCTCCTTGTAATCCAGGCTGGCAGCTCTGCCAAATGCCTTGGCAGGTCTCCAGAAAGACAGGCTTTGTGTTTAAGCAAGGTGATGCGTTGTGAAAGCTGTCGTGTTACGCTGCACTGAGAGAGAAGCCAGCTGAAATTATTGAGGCAGAATTCTCTTTGCTCCCTGTAGCCTGTGATTTCCAAACTGAAAAGTGGTCTTATTAAGCTGGCAATGGTGTGTCTTAAGTACCTTGAAGTCAAACATGCTAATAATACAGTAAATAGAATATATTGAGGAATAATTGCCTATATGTGCCAACTTATGGATGAATTTTTGTCCAGTAAGATAAACTCATGAGAAAAGCTGGTAAAAGTAACTGACTAATATGTAACTAGGGTGCATAGAATCACAGAATAGTTCCAGTGCTTCACTACCCTCACCCTAAAGAATTCCTCTCTTATATCTAGACCGAATCTCTCCTCTTCCAATTTACATCCCTTATTTCTAGTCCTTCCATCACTCAAAAGTCCTAGCCCTACCAAATGTTTAACATGAAGAAATTAATTTTATACAAGATTTCTCTAGCTACTGCCTTCATGTTTCAGCTGACACCAGCTGTCTGCCAGGCAGATTTATAGCCTCTAACACCAAAACAAAACCATAAAAGCAAATAATGAGGATGATGGTCAATAAACTGATATTTTTAGGCACATTTTCCAGAAATGACACCTTTTTCTTGCCTACATCTTCAGCCTCCACATATTTGTTTCTTATTTCCATCTTTCCACACAATTTAGTGCATTTCTATTGAAGTTTACAACACAGAATACTGTATTTTAAGCATTTTGCCACCCTTTTATGTGGCTTTCTATGAACTATATGGAAACCTATGGAATTGCACAGGGTGAAGCTGTTCAAAAATCACTGGCTTTGGGCATACTGTTGTGTCAACAAATTTACACACACCCAAAAGTCTCTGGAAAAAATCTCTCCAATCTTTGGAAGAAAGACAACTGTCCCTTCACTAAGTACTGCATATTCAGTGTCTTAGATAAATGGACCTAAAGCTATAATGCTGCCCCTGAAAAGATTTTCTTTCCTCAGTTCTGCTTAGAGAACACTTTCTGTTTCCTCATGGGTTGAAGCTTCTCCTAGCTTGTTAGCTTTTTTCAGAGCACCAAATTTCTACTGAAGTACCAAACAGCAAGGAGTATCCATTCAAATTACAAGAGAGCCCCTACTGTTCCCGTGTGAGTGTTCTTGTTTAGCCTTCTAGCTCAGCTCCTCTATGATTAGAAACTTCTGGCAACAATTGCACTCAACAAGCACTGATTTGCCCACTGATTTTTGCCACCTTTCCACTCATTGGTGAGCCTACTTGAGTCCTTCATACGTGAAGCATATCACAAATGAGATTTTATTTAGTGGCTCATTTCAAAGACTGTCAACTTTATCATCTGCACTTTTACTTAATAAGTCTGTTTTAATGATTTCACAGACAATAAAAACCTTAGAGGAAAAATTATTCTCTAATGACTCTTCCTATCCATCCCTGTTCTGGGAGGCTCAGTATATCCAGATCACAGATTTTTTTTATGCAGATAATTAATTTTTATGAACTCTTTTTAACAACAATCTAGACAGATAAACAATGTGCATTTCAAGCTGGGAGTTGTACATCTTTCTTCTTCAAAGTTTACATTATGCATCCCTCATTGTTCCTACCACAAACCCTCCAGTAGTCTCAAGCATACAGTTGTCACTGTAAGACTGTCTGTCAAAAGCAGTGAAAGCCCAATTCCATGAAAAATGGAAGTTGCCTAGAAGTAGTAAAAAAAGAACTTGATCTCAATGAACTGTTTGTCCTTCAACTTTCAGAGAATCTGGGCACTGTATTGCAAGAGGTCCTTAACATTTGAAGTTAAGACATTATAAGTAAAAACTCTGAAAAGAGTCTCTAAATGGCAGATGGAAATCATCATTGATTTAAATGTGGCCATTAGAAGAAAGAAAACATCAAAGTAATAAAATGTAACTTGTTCTAGAAAAAGTGGCTTCTCTTCTGCTCCCTGTCTGAGGATGCCCACAATAGTTAGAAAAGCCCCCAGATGTTGGCAAATGTTTTAGTGAATTGCAGCTACCAAACAAAATCACTACAAAGCAAAAGGACACAGGGAAGCCTTCCAGAAATTATTTAATTATATGAAATTATACCTATAATCACTTCCTTTCCCTGGGAAAGTTGAGCCATTCTTTGTGTCTGGCTTTCTGGAATGGGAGTTCACTGGAGCAGAAATTCTCTTTATAGTCCTGTCTGTGCAGCACAGATAATGTTGGTAGTATTCTGCAAATACAACAATGCAGCACAACATCAGCTCTCAGGACATTCATTGCATTAATTTCATTGGCATTTCTTGCATTTTTATTGCATTTTTAGGAACCTGCCAGGATGCACTGGTCAAGGACAGCAGTGCATCAAGAGCAGAGCAACAGATTACTGACCTGAAATAACTGACATCCTTCTACCAGCAAAATGAAAATACCTAATTCTCAGTATTAAATATTACCATGTCCCCGCTTAGTGCAGGGTGTTGGACAGGATGGTCTTTGGAGGTCCCTCCCAACTCCATAATTCTATGATAGATTTATCAGATCATAATTTTGCTTTGTTATAAAGAGTGAAACCTGACAACTCAGTATGCAATCTAGCCACATCTTCAGCACAACTGCTGCTGATCCTTTAAATGGTATTGGCAAGACTTCCCCAGTCAATAATCACTTCCCCTCAATATAATAAGGATCCTTTTTTTCAGCTTAGACCCTGAACTATCCGAACTGCTGATTAAACTTGTGGTTCTGATCCACAACATGGGGCTGAGCAGTTCAACAATGAACTTACAGTTCAGCAAGGCCATTTTACATATTAAAAGTATTTCAAGAAGATGAGGAAGGCCAGTTCTGCTTCACATACTTGGCAGCTGGTTTTCACATGCAATGACAACTGCTAGAGTGTTAAAAGCCTATGGAGAGTTACAGGCTAACTGCCCAACACAGCCAGCAATCTTAAATTATTGCTAAATTTTACTCTAATAACTCTTTTCACAGGCAATGGTGACTTCATTACTTTCTAACAGATAAGAAGAGTATTTTGTTACTCATAAACAAGGTACCTCCTATCTGTGCTGAAGTCAGAGAGGTTTCAGGATGAAAATAAGGAGAAAGTACCAGTGCACCATTTAATTTAGCAACTGTTGCCATGGAAATATCTCTTTCACTGACTGCTGATGATTATCTCATGTTTGAGACGTGATTTATGTACATTCTACATGTGAGCGGAGAATTTATAGATGGGGAAATTAAGCTTTAAAATGCAGCACACTCCACATACTTCTCAGAAATAGATAATTTGCCAAAATAGACTATTAATCATGCAAATATATTGGCCTCCTGCAGAATGGAACCCAATTACCAGAATAAACGAGGAGCCCCTTCCCAAATCCAAAATCAGCAAGGCCAGGAAAACTAAATGCAATTCCAATTTTCTTCCTCTTGTCCTCTCAGAGGGAAGGAGACAGAAGTAGAGAGATTAGCTGGACCAGTGCCTGCTATTGTTACCAATTTACAAAAGCATAAAAAGGCTGCATAAACACATATTACACTATCTTTGTCAGTTTTTTCATTCCTCCTCCACAAGCTTAAATGCACTATTTTAATCTCCTTTGTCGTGATACTTTGCACACACATGGATCCAACTATAATAAGCAGAGAAACCACAGGGTTAATACCCTTGCTCTGTGTGTGTAAAGCAAGAGATGCCAAAAATTTAACATCACCTGTAAGAATGGTTGGGCTCAAAAAATGAGGTTTTCTCTACCACTTTCAATGAATGACAAAACACAAAGCCAGCAAGAATGATAACAAAAGAAATGGGAATAGATTAGCTTCAAATACAGGAAAAAAATGTTTCTTACTGCAGATAGACAGAAGAAAACACATAGCCCTGTGAGAGAAAGTCCCACCACACCAAAGAAAGAACCTGGCTGTGAACTGAGACCTTAAAGGTGGTTTCAGTGCAAGGTGACTTAACACTAATGACAGGTAGTATGAAAATCTAAGAATCGAGGGAGAAAGTACCACATCTTTACACTTAAACATAGCTTGACAATGTTATTACATACAGCTTGCAGTGCAACTCCTGAATAGTATGAGTAAGGAGAAGTTTTTACATCCTGGAAGGACATGCATTTGTGGGCAGGAGTAGGTATGATCATCTCTTCTACCAAGGAACTAGTGTAGATGTGTTGTAATTTTTACAGCCGACTCCTATGCTGAATGCAAAGGCAGAGGAAGAATAGACTAGAAACTGCCAACTTAGTCAACCAAGGGATAGAACAATTAATTTCAGCAGTAGCATATTCTAAGATACTCACCATTATCAGGTGTACACAACAGAGAAATACTTGAATTTACACAGGGTATTTGTCCACTGTAAAATTTGTCTTTGCTATCAGTAAAAATGATGAGGAAACCTGATACTGGTAGACACATCAGTGGAGATAAATTTCTTTGCTTCAGTAAATAAAGATATTCTGTGCATTCTGCATACATCCACATCTCAGAGCTTAAAGAAATAAAAGTAAAAACTCCTCAAAATTAAGAAGAATTACAGTTGCAGAGCAACTGAAAAGATGAGGTATTGAAAGACACTGCTATAAGGCACCCAAAACTGATATATAATTGCAAAGCCTGCCTTAGGTCACAAGAACCCTTTGGGTTCTTGCAAAAATGATAATGAGAGTCAGAAAGAAGGCCACACTTCAGTTCTCCCCCACTTACATGTTAACATCAGCTGGATAAATACTTGAAGTCAAAACTGGCATGAATTCTAGTCTGACTTTAAATAACAAGATACACACAAAAAGATATAATTACATAGTATCCAAAAGTTTGGATGAAGTAGAAGAGTTCTTGAATGAGCCAAATGAACACATCAGTCTCCAAGTCCATTGTGCATGGACGCAAAAATAGGTTGTCTGAAATGGCAGACGTGGGGAGATGGATGCATAGAATTGATGAGAGACTTGTAGCTGAGGCAAACAAGCCCACTCCACAGGATGACAGCCTGACAAAAACTTGAGACATAAGAATAGGATCTATCTCTTCCAGACATCTTAACAAGACTATCTTGAAACAACACTCCTCAGTCCCCACACCAGACACCCAGTACAGTCAGGCTGCTCAAAACATACTCAGTGATCCACATATATACTAAATAATTAGTACATACACAGAGGAATGGGAGGGAAGGAAAAAAAAAAAAAGAATAAAAAGAATATTTTTCCATCAGCTTATTTTTGGCAATCAAATCAGTTGATAGAGCATTTTCACAAAAGAAAAATCTGTAGGTGCTGCAAGCATTAGTATAATAGCTGATGACATGATAAGATCCTCAGTTCAGTCAGAGATTGAAGGTTGAGATGACAATGGCCTAAGCAGAAAATTTTAAGATGAATCCAGGTGAAATCTAGTTTGTGAGGAAAGAAGAGAAATGCCTGGAAAGCCTACTCTGTAGTGAAGACAAAGTTCCAGATCAGCTGAAGACACTGAACATACACAAGTCAAGTCACTTTCTACAGCCAAGACTGTGCCTGCACATAATGCTGATTGGTGCCCAGCACTGCAGTGAGAACAAGTGACACATCAGCGGGGAATCACAGCAACACAAAGAGGAAACACTTCACATTGTATTGGCACACAAAGAATAGCACAAGCAACAACTAGAATTTGCAATTCCAGCTGCATTTTATATAACTGTCTGTAAAAAAAAATAAAAATTAACAAGTGCAAAGGGGTTATACATTCTGCCTTGACAGCATGACTGACAGCTTCATCCAGGCTCTGCATGAAGCAACAGACTCAGAATAGTAAAGATGAAGCTCTGATCAGTTAAACATTAAACAGAAAGGCAGGGGAAGGAATTTTTAACATAATATCGGATGGGAGGACTAGAAACAATGGATATAAATTGGAGGGGGATAGATTTAGACTAGACATAAGAAAGAAATTCTTTACAGTGAGGGTGGTGAAATACTGGAACAGGTTGCCCAGAGAGGTTGTGGATGCCCCCTCTCTGGAGGTGTTCAAGACTAGGCTGGACAAGGCACTGGGCAGCCTGGTCTAGTGGGAGGTGTCCCTGCCTATGGCAGGGGGATTGGAACTCGATGATCTTTGAGGTCCCTCCCAACCCAAACTATTCTATGATTCTATGATTCTATAATAATGCCTGATAAATCCATGATTAATCCCTATCCATATTTATTTGGGCTGTTAAAATAATGGCTGCTTGAAATGCTGTTCTGTGGGAGAGGTTCTAAAAATGAGTATACATTCACTCAGCAGTAGATTGCAGTGCTCTTTTTAAAATTAATCATGAATAATCATTAGAGGACTTCTAGTCAGAGGGAGGGAGAATTTCACGTGACTGAAAACCTAGCTGTAAATCTACACGGGGTTGTAACTGCCTGCTATCTAATAATAAGAGCTGTTTCAGACTGACACCTTTTATTTCACTCTTGGTCTCTAATACTGGGAAGCAGGGAAAGAAAGTTCAACAGCTTTAGCAAACAAACAGGCTGATATTTCTAAGGTTGTCAAAAACTATGATGTAAATACAACTGTGCATGCAGGACACTGTCAAAGACACACATTGGTGACAAAATTGTGATTTCTGACTGTGAAAACCATCCTTTTGATATGTTGTAATCCAGTTTCTATGCATTCAGACCAAATGTATGCACTGGTTTTAAACCTGTGCTTAATTTTAAGTACCCAGACAACCTGATTAGGGCACTGTTCAACTGCTTTAATATAGAGGCCAGGATGACTCATGCAGAATTTTATGTATGCATAGTTAAAATTAAGTATGCATACAACTCTGCTGGTAAATTGGGTAATCTTTTTCAGTCCTGTGGGTAGCACTGCATCACACAGTGTTACTGGCAGAGACAATATAGCAGCTAGAGAGGACAGAATGTAGCTGAACACTTTACAGAACAAGAAACCACTACTCAACAGATGATCCACAACCTCTATGGGCAACCTCTTCCAGTTTCACTACCCTCACCATAAAGAGCTTCTTTCTTATATCTAGCCTGAATCTTCTCTCTTCCAATTTACATCCATTATTTCTAGTCCTTCCATCACATATCCTATTAAAAAGTCCTGCCCCAGGCCCCCTTCAGGTGCTGAGAAGCTACTATGAGGTCCCCCCTGAGCCTTCTCTTCACAAAGCTGAACAACCCCAACTCCTTCAGCCTAAAGTTTATAAAAAAATCAATTTTAATTTATTCTGAATATCCAGCTGCAGTGCAGGTGAAGATCTATTTCTGGAAGTGTCTGGTTACATGTGTTTAGATATGTTTCCTGTGAATATATGCTAAAAAAAGAAAAAGCAAGTCCAGCTTTTATTTAGTCTAGCAATTTTACACTGATGGGATTTTTGTTAAATATATCTTGATGTATCTACTTTCCAACATAAGTGTTTCCCTATGTTAAAATGCTACTGATGTTAGACTGCTCTGTTCTGCATGTACACTTCTCAGTGACTTATGCCCAACAGCAGAGAAAGCCACAGTACAGTCTTCACTCAGCAGAAACTGGAAACATTTTGAGGAGCTGAGAGAACACATGAAGGTCTTCAAATCCAGCTTGTGCTAGGCATTTTGTCACGGGCTGGAAAAAGAGTGCAATATACCCTAACTAAGAATCAAGGTCTTCTTGACTGAACAGATGAGCTGAGTAAAAGCAGATTGACCACGATGCTTTGGCCAGCAAAGGCTCATGAGTTGGTTTAGCTGCCATCCTCTACAGGCCATGTTTCTTGTCTTTTTATCTCCATGGCAGCAAGGAGCACAGGGAGATCTTTATCCTTGCAAAGAGGATCTGCAAGTCTTCCTTAGGCCTTCACATAGTAAAGGGTCTACATTCACGTGTCAGAAAGGCACAAAAGCCTGCTCAGAAGATAAACTACTATTTTTACAAAAGCAACTATGAGCAAAAGACATCAAGAACTAAAAAAATGGAGATCAATCAAAACTCAAAGTCCTTTTCCTCTACCCCAAAATCTCAGACTTTCAACCACAATGGATGGTATTTACAAAAAGTTTGTTCATCTACATTAAGTACTGTTGAGCTCATTTTTTTTTGTTCCTAAACCTTAATATTTAAAGTTCTACACAGCTTGCTACACTTTAGCTCTGTGGTCCACACATCTAGATAAGTATCCAGGAGCTACTCCCCAGTATTTGTCACTTCAGAAAAAATTACTTCCCTCAGGTATATTTGCACAGCAATACAACAGGGGCAAGATAAGCCACATATCAACTTTGAAAGTAAGTATTACTAATGCTTAAAGTGCTTTGTTATGCTTGAATGGAAAGGGAAATTATTATAATTTTAAGTGAAGCTTAATTAGAAAACTGTTAACATATGCATATTAGGAAAAAAATGAACTCTGAATTGCAAGCCAGCGGTTGCTTACTTAGTCTTAGAACGTGACAAATTATTTCACATGCATCTTGCCATAACTAATCCCCACTTTGCTAAATCCCAGTTTTGTTCCGCATTATAACTAAGAAACAACATGCCAAATAAATTTGCACAATCATAGAATGCTTTAGGTTGGAAAGGAACTTAAAGGCCATCTGGTTCCAACCACCCTGATATGGGCAGGGGCAAGGGCACCTCTCATTAGATCAAGCTGCTCTTCCATCCAACCTGGCTTTGAAAACTTGCAGGGATCAGGGTATCCACAGCCTTTCTGGGCAACCTGTTCTAGTGCCTTACTACCCTCATAGCAAGAATTTCCAACCCCCCTGCCATAGGCAGGGACATCTCCCACTACATCAGGCTGCTCAGAGCCTTGTCCAGCCTGGTCTTAGACACCTCCAGGGATTGTGGGGGAATCCACAGCCTCTCTGGGCAACCTCTTATAGTGTTTCATTACCCTCACCATAAAGAATTTCTTTCTTATGTCTAGCTTGAATCTACCCCCTTCCAGTTTACATCCATTATTTGAAGTTCTCCCATCACATATCCTATTAAAAAGTCCTACCCCTGCCTTTCTGTAGCTCTCCTCCCCCTGAGCCTTCTCTTCACCAAGCTGAATCACTCCAACTCCTTCAGCCTGTCTTCATAAGGCAGTTGCTCCAGCCCTTTGATCATATTCCAGAAAACTTGGCTGAAGGCAAATGTTTTGCTAATTTTGATCTACCAACTGTGCCACACACTTACTTCTACTCTCCCTCTCAAAACTTACTGAATCAAACCCATAATTTGAATGGGTTTTTCAAATGCTTGTAACTAATTGCACTCACTTCCTGGGCAGGTTTCCCCTTCTCTGGTTGTCCCCCTGGACCATGTCAATGACAAAGCCTTAACATCATATTAGGAGGAGGCTTTTTCCTGCCCTCTTATGCAAACATCCTTCATATTGTCCTCCCTGTTTTTACACCCCTGGTTCTGCAAGCATAGCACAGTTGTCAGCTCGACTTACTGAATGTTTAACAAACACCCACTGACTATGTGAAAGTCTCCTGCAAATAAATTGCAGCACATCATGTACATCATCAAAAATTCTTAGTCCTGGACTCCCAATAAAGTTGTCTCCATTTGCTCTGCACCATCTTCCCTTCTTGTTTTTATTGCTAGGGTTATATCACATTTCAGCACCAAACGTGGTGCTTTACAAACAAACAAAACATTTATCATATGCAAGGACAGACCAATTTATTTACTGTCTTAAATTAGGTTGCAAAAGCCAGCTATGAATTCCTACAGACTAAGTTCACTTTTAAAAGCAAAACTGACAGGTCAATGCAAATAGCCAATGCTGTTAGTGAGAAATGTGCCAGAGAATTAAGATAGAAAATTCTACAAGCATGGAAAACAAGCACAGAGAAGCCAAGTTCCATGTCGACAAATTTATATCCCACGAAAGGAAATTACAACAAAGCCTAGAATGGCTTTTTTGTTTCTTAAACTTTTACATAAGGTGTGGGGAAGCCATCATTAAAATGCTGACATTTAACATGAAAGAACATAACTGAGTAAAACACTAAGTGCCAAAAAAGAAGTGTAAAAGTCACAGAGTTGGAAGGGACCTTCAAAGGCCATGTAGTCCAGTCCCCTGCAGTGAGTAGGGACATCCTGCACTAGAACAGGTTGCTCAGAGCCTCAGCAAGCCTGGCCTTGATTGTTCCAGGGATGGAGCCTCCACCATCTCCCTGGGCAACCTGGGCCAATGCCTGAGCATCCTCATGGGGAAGAATTTCTTCCGAAGAAGGAAAAGAACAGCACTTTCTGATGGAAAATTTATGCAATTTAATGGCAGCATATGTTCTTTCTGATAAGCAGGCACTAACTTAATGAAATAAAATGATTGTATCACCAAAGAGAAATATTTAACAATTCCAATACCATAATGTACATCTTATTTATTCTGATGAGTTATGAGCCTGGAAGAAACTCTGAGACCAAATATTTCCTTTTACTGTAGGAACAAATCGACTCAAGGGATTAATTTCACCTTATCCTTCTGCAATTTTACTCAGTATTGAAGAAGGAATAATGGCAATTTTTTTATTTTCATAGAGGGTAATGAGTAGGAAGTTTTATTAATGCAAAACCATAAAACCTACCAGAACATACAGCAATACTATTCACCATGAATTAAAATTACAATTTGGGGGTTTATAGCTAGTTACATTAGTTAATTTGGGAGTTTATGGCTAGTTAGATTAGTGAACTGGTATGGATAATCTGCTGTCCACACCATTCAGATGAACAAATTCATGAGCCAATTAGCCAAGATCTTACTAAGTTTCAGGTGGAAAATTATTTGGGGCAATGTGCATCTAAACTGATTACAAGAGGAAGCAATGCAGGGCAAATTCTCTTTACAGCCACTTCCAACTACCCAACCTTGAAGACAATAAAATGTACAAGAAAATTTCGTTATAGATATAGGCACACACACCCATATTCCATTTCGCAGTTTTAAAATTTGATAGCCATCTGGGGGATCTTAACAATTATTTTCACAAAAAAATTAAGCAGAGTCTTTCTGTTAAGGATGGTGGTCAGTTGATCCATGCATAAATATGTTTCCCAGATAATTTGCTGTAAAATCTGTCTCACCATTGACAACACCAAAAAACTTTTGCAGTCCTTTTCATATTAGTTGGCTTGTTTCCTGGAGCCTTAGGGTTTTTTATGCCCTTTTGGAAAAGCTTAACACAAACAAAGCCTACAAACTCATTAAAGAAAAATCAAACAGTCTGTGACTCTGAACATTTTACTCAAGTCTTTGGAAAACTTTCACTTTGGCAGTGCTACTTCACATGTGACATATAATGGTGATGGATTTTTTTTCCACATTAATGTCACACAAAAGCTCAGAAACGAAACTTGAGAGAACTGGAGGACAAGTCTGTAGCCCAGAAGCTAAAACTCCATTGAATCAAAGAAGACATTTTCTGCAACAATCCCAATGCCATATAAAATAATAAATCACTGTTGATTTAGTGATATACAAGGTATGAATTTCACATAATGGAAATAATTTCATTCTTTCTGCCATCAAAGGAGGAGATTTGAGTCTACACTTGCCAGAGCTACTTAAAAAGGACAAAACCAAACAGATGTCCTTATTTTTCAAATCCTCAATAGAAAAGCAGATAATTGAACCACAGATCTGTTAGACTGAGGAGTAGCTATCTCCTTAAAATCACTGGGTTGATGAAAGGCTTTATAGGAAACTGCTTGAGTCCAGTGCAGAGCTACAAAGATGAAGGGATTGGAGCATCTGCCTTCTGAGGAAAGGCTAAGGGAGCTGGGTCTATTTAGTTTGGAGAATAGAAGACTAAGGGGATACCTCACTAAGGGGGTACCTCATTCATGTCTGTAAATATGGAAAGGGTGAGTGTGAGGAGGATGGAGCCAGGCTCTTGTCAGTTACCTCCAGTGATAGAACAAGGGGCAATGGGTGTGAGGTGGAACACAGGAGGTTCCGCATGAATTGGACCAGATGATCTCTTGAGGTCCCTTCCAATCTCTGAAAGTCTGTGATCACTAGCATTTGTGCAAAATGCAGTTTTTTCTACATTTGTCACAGAAGATATTCAGATTCTCTTCATGCTTCTTGACAGATAATGCAATTAATTAGAAGCACGACAACAAATCAAGCATTCATGATGCTATAAAAACATCCATCTACACAATGATGATTGAAAGCTAACATAAAATTAATGAAAGCATTTAAGGAGCATTACAATCCTCAGTCAAGCCATGCAAGTCTTTTCCAGAAACAGCTCAGAGAGGATTCTGATTCTATTTTCTTTTGTTTACGAGAAACAGCACTAAAATGTATTTTTCTCTTTTGCTTGACTTTTATTTTTTTTGTAATGTTCCTATCTGTGCAACTGAGCCAATCTATAAATAATGAAGAATTGAAGTTAAATAGTGAAAACCCACCAACAGGAATGACTTAGGTTCAAAATAAAAAATCGCTTTGAGGGACAGAAATATTTGGACAGCATTGTAGGCATCAGGTTCTGGTGTGCAGCCAAGATAAATTTTTGCATCCACAGGGCAGTTAATTTCTCCCTGCTTTCTCTTTTGTGCTCTGTTTCAATCCTAACAGTTTATAAAGAAATAAAATCCTCTCATCATTCTCCTCTCATGCAAGTGAGGCAATGCTGTCAAGCTGGAAACAGCATTTACACCCTTCAGCCCACCTTACACACTACTCCAAGCAAAGCAAAACATGAACCATGCAAAAAATTTTGAATCAGGAAACAGAATTTTTAGTGCAAAGAAAATTTTATGTCTCAAAAAAAGAAAATACCCAAACAAAAAAACAAACCAAACCAAAAAAACCCTTCTGAAATACAGGGGGGCACAGGAAGAGAACGATTAATGATTATCTTGTTATAGCTTTTCTTCACCAAATACTTAGCTAAAAGACCACTGAGGATAGAAGCCTTTGCTGCCTGCATTTTCCCTGAGATTTCTGGCTGCTCTTGATATCCTTAATCTTCTTCCAAGTTATTATAGAGTGCAACTGCAAACAATTCTCATGTTAATAGAACAAAGAGAGAGCTATTCAACATCCTCAAGACGCCCAAGAATGTCTATTTAATAACTGTGTTTCCTCAAACTCATGGCAAGTGAATCCCTCTCATTAATTTTGCCAAGCATTTAGAGGATATTAAGGTGGCACAAGTGCTGCATCACACCTGCAGTTGTTCACCTTCTCCTTGCCAACCTGTCACAGCAGTCAGCATCTAATACAGTAAGAAAACTTCAGGTACAAGGCTGTTGATGCACAATGAGTTTAAATGAACTCTAAATAATCTCACCCTTATGCAGGAACAAGGCTGTTGATGCCCAGTGAGTTTAATAACCTCTAAATAATCTCACCTTTATGGATAGTCCACCATCATGGATACTGATCATTACCCTTTCACTTGTATACTACATTACACCCCAGCACACAATAGTTAAGAAAGGATTGTGACTTTGATATGATACTTGCTGTATTGTACTGATAATTTTGTATAATTCTTACACTTGTTTTACTTTGGGGTTTTTTATAGCTGGTAAACAACTGCCCCAAGATCTTCAAGCAGCTAACCTGATGGCTGTACATCACTTTGCAGGCTTAGCCTTAAGCCAACTTAACCTAAACCCTAGTGAAGTGAGCATGAATGTGGTAACTGATGATGCCAGTACTGCAGATACTTCTCTCTACAGGAGTTATAATCTCCACTTACAGCAGATGATCTCTTCATAGAATAGTTTGGGTTGGAAGGGACCTTCAAGATCATCAAGTTCCAACTTGCCTGCCATAGGCAGGGACACCTCCCACTACATCAGGTTGCTCAGTGCCTTGTCCAACCTAGCCTTGAACACCTCCAGGGAGGGGGCATGCACAACCTCTCTGGGCAACCTCTTCCAGTGTTTCACTACCCTCACCCTGAAGAACTTCTTTCTTCTATCTAGCCTGATCTTTCTGATACACACAACAGCAAAGGGAAGGAGACTAGAGGAAAAGCTGATGGGATATATTCAGGTTTCTGCTCCACTAACAGATTGGTGTGAGAAATGGTATTTTTCTAAGAACAGCATGCAAAGAAGTAGGAACAGGGTCAACAGAACACACTGAGAACTCCAGAAGAGGAAGCAGGCAAAATATTTCCTCATGTGGTTACCAAATACTTCCTATCATTTTATATACTATGGGTTCATACACCATGCCCATTAAAACAGCTGAATTTATTGCTGCCCTTGGTCTCTTTTCCACCCTTCTTCTGGCACCATTCTCTGTGTCTTTTTATTATCGATTTGGCATTCTTCTCCAGGCTATTAAAATTATTTAAATACAGCTTGTAAGGATCCCACTGAAAAGCTACTCAAAGCTTGGGAAGATATTTATCTGACATGCTCTTCCCATATTCTACAGCTTATGATATTTTCCATAAGGCTCCAAACACTGAACTAGCCTGCCAGGTGGCACAGAGGGTTTTTTCCCATCAGCAATTCAAAAAATAAAGGGGGAATAAATGTTTCATGTGATACAGAGCAATGTAAAAAAATAACTTTTTCAAAGTAAGGGTAACAGAACACTGGAATAGACTACCCAGAGAGGTTATGGAGTCTCCTTCTCTGGAGACATTCAAAACCCATCTGGACAAGCTCCTGTGTGACCTGGTCTAGGTGTTCCAGGCTCTGGCAGGGGGACTGGACAAGATGATCTCTTGTGGTCCCTTCCAATCCCTGATATTCTGTGATTCTGTGATACTTTCACAGGTCACATCTGGCACAGGGAATTATTAAGCAAAGCTTGACTTTTTCTGGGATGATTCAGATTGTCAGGGGAAAGCAGACAAAGGTATAGAGCAGAGATGCTGGTATCTTTGTAAGCCTTCAGAAAGATAGTGAGTGTGGGTGGGAGAAAATGAAAACTTTAGAATGCAGCTTGGTCAGAATGCCCTGCTCAGGGTCTGCTAAATTTTAACAAGGTAAGTTAGAACACAAAGACAAGACAGAACACAAAGGCCCAGCTGTACACACAAGATAACAAGATGCTGCAGCTGTGCTCCTTAATCAAGGACCACAAAGCCTGAGGTATCAGCAGAATCACCCCCAAAGGAGAAAAGTTCAACCCTGAGGAAGACTATGTGCATCAACAAAAGATGTTCAACCCTCCCCAAAGTGACCACCACCAGCCCATTTCTTCAGGGTTAAGTGAGACTGTGAGGACAGATCCCAATTAACAGACATAGCAAGAACCTCTATTAGCATAGATAAGAGTTTCATGAATATACATGTCATCTCGTTATAAATGCTGATTCCAGAACCTAGGAGAACACATTCAGAGCTCTGTGCTGCCCAGCACTGCAATAAAGAAATGTCAGCTCAGTAACACTGCTTATTTGGTTTAACTTTCAAGATTTGCTATTGCAACATAGAAACAAACTAACCCTAAAAAGAATTTTTTAAGCCTGTCAGCCCCTAAAAGCCTAAGAAGCAAGTCATATGCCCCCCAAAATCTGAGACACCTCTAGAGAATAATCTTGGAGGGATGATTATTCATTATTGAAGCCTCAAGGTTTTACATACTCAAGCTTCAAATTATTTTTTCTGGAGCAAGGATAAAAAGCATAACATTTTATTAAAAGAAAAATTGCAGTTTCTCCTATGTGTGTGACACTGAGACTAGAGCACTACAAAACCAAATAACTCAAGAATCAACAATGCTACATTCTAATAGTATTTAACTAAAATACTAATCTCACAGGCTGCCAGGATCACTAATATAAGAAGACAAAGAAAGGACAGTAGGAGAAAGGACATGAGTCTGAATGAGAATAACAGCATTGAAAAAGGATGCTATTCACTTTTAAAAGGGAGCAAAAACATCCTGCAAAACAACATCCTTAGGAGACAAAAAAAAAATCCCAATAAGGCAGAAATACAGACAAAGAAACTGCAAGGAGAATGCAAAGGCTGCAAAATACCCCTTTTATGCACTCTTCTAGTGAAGTTCATTAAAATAAAAGATTATCACTGAAAGATCTGCAATTTTAAGCGCCTTTCTGGAAAGAAAAGCCAGCCTCCTTGAAGATTGGGGACAATGAAGAGTTATAGTGTTGACAATTACAGGTCAGCTCTGAAAACCTTTGTTTGTATGTAGTTGATCTCAGGATAAAGAGCTTCTGGAAATATGCTAAGGCAACACTTTTCAAAGAGGAAGAAAGTAGCTCAATATTTTGCCACCATGAATTATAAAGGTTTTACTTTTATCACAACTTCCCTCTTCTCCACTCAAGGCACTGAAAAACATTAATTAGAATAATATAACGGTTTGGGTTGGACGGGACCTTCAAGATCATCTAGTTTCAACCCTCCTGCCATGGGCAGGGACACCTCCCACTAGACCAGGCTCCTCAGTGCCTCATCCAGCCTGACCTTAAACACCTCCAGAGAGGGAGCCTCTACCTCCTCTCTGGGCAACCTGCTCCAGTGTCTCACCACCCTAGCAGTAAAAAACTTCATCTCCAGCCTAAATCTCCCCTCTCAATCTGCATCTGTTCCTCCTAGTCCTCCCACCATGTATCCTAGTAAAAAGTCCTAATTGCAAATTCTTGTGCCAAACAGTGGATATATCAAGCCCAAAACACTGCTTATAGAGAATTTTTTTTTTGCTATCTTCCCACTTTCTCCAGAGCCATTTTCCAAATGCTCCCATCTGATAACTACATGCAAAATGCAGAAACGATGCATTTGAAAAGGGTGTTTGTAAAAAAAGAGCATTATGCTCATGTGGGATAAAAATTGCCAGAAGTTGTAATTACCATCTTCCACACCCCCCCCAAAAAAATTAATTCACAACCACCACAACAAAAAAACCAGCAGGCACTTTGGCATTTAGCACTATTCAATTTTATTAAGGAGGGTGATTTTATGAAATAATACATTGTTCACTCACCACAGCATGTGCTATGTCTCATCTATAGGAACTGGTTCAAAGGCATCAACTTCATGCATGGGTTGCCATAGCTGATATTAAGAGTCTGGCCTGTTGCTGGTACAGGTTTCTATGCTATCCCTAAGCCCAAAAAGAGAGAAAAAGAATAGGATTATTTTTCAGGTCAAATAGAAAAAGTTCAGAAAACTTAGCTAACCTGCAACGCTGGTGTTTGCACATATAGCAAAGATTTAAGATATCCTTCTGGTAATGCCATGATGCATCCAGTATCTCTGTCAAAAATTTCCCAACTTCCATGCAAAGAAAAAAGGATAGAAATAGAAAATAACACATAATGAAGTGTTGTTTAAATGGAGAAAGATGGCACAGTTCTTTCAAATTAAATAAAAAAAAAATCAAGGCAATAGAATCATAGATCTTGTTAAGATAGAAGGGACTTTTAAAGGCCATCTAGTCCAAACCCCCTGCAAGTAAGCAGAGGTGTAGCTAAATATGTAGCTCAGTTGGAAGAGCTCTGTTGGAAGACTCTGAGGGTCAAACTTTCAAGCCTTTGTCAACATAAAAAGGCTTGCCAGTGGCTAGTTAATGGTTAGAATTGATGACCTGAAAGGTCCCTTCCATCCTAGAGTATTATTATCTTGCACTAGATCAGATTGCTCAGAGCCTCACCAAGCCTGCCCTTGAGTGGCTCCAGAGATGGGGCCTCCACTACCTCTCTGGGCAACCTGGGCCAGTGTCTCATCACCCTCACTGTGAAAAATTTTTTCCTAATGTCCAATCTAAATCTGCTTTGCTCTACTTTAAAACCATTGTCCCTCAAACTATTGCTCTATGCCCTGACAAACAGTCCCTCCCCATATTTCTTCTAGGACCCTTTCAGGTATGTAGGCTGCTATGAGGTTTTCCCTGGAGCCCTATTTGCAATTTCAGAGTTAGAGACTAAATACTACCTATTGCATCCTGAATAAAAATCATAAAACTATTCTAAAATAATTATTTTAGTTTCTATCCTGTGGCTTTCACTGTAATAAGATGAGGTTTGGGCACATCATATAGCAAAAGATTCAAGATTTCCACTTTAAAAGTGCTTTCAGTTAACAAACTTACACTAAACCTTAAGAGGTTGGGTTAAAATGTAAATGTCAAGGTATTAAGATCATGAGTGAGAAGAGCAACAACAAGCATGTACCACTCCAGTGTCTAACCTCTGAACAGTATTAAGTGGGAGGTCTGAGCAACCTTTTCTTATCACCGTTTCACAATAAGCTTTCAAATACTTCAGAAGAGAATTGAAACTTTGCGCTAAGAGTAAAAGATTACAAATCCTTATGAGAAAACAACTGCTCAACCAGATAAGGCCCACTACAGTAGAATGAATTGGGAACAGGAGTTGCATACACTCAGGCTCCTTGAAATCCCACTTCAAATAGCAATTTCTTATTTCCTGGGTTTTCTGACCCACTAGTGTAGAATTCTGGTGAAGCAGCAATTGATTTGCCTGGAAGGTTCTTCTGGGTTTCCAACTTTTACCGATTATTACAATATAAAAAGCTGACAGCAATCCCAGGAGACAAAACTACCCATAATTTCTCATGTCACCACTGCGATGCAAGAAAGGAACTGCACTCATGTGGTCAACAACTTCATCCTTTCATAGATTAGAATCATAGATCAGTTTGGGTTGGAAGGAACCTTAAAGATCATCAAGTTCCTACCCCCCCATTAAAGGCAGGGGCACGCTACAAATACAATAGCTGCTCTGACTTTGTCCTATGCTCCAGGCACAGTCTGGAATATCCTAAAATACCAGGCTTCTCATCCCTTCTGTCCAGATGAAGCCAAGAAGAGTATTTCACTGCCCCAAGTGAGTTCATGTGCAAAATCCTTTATTAAAAATATCAAGCAAACAAGACTGAAAATTATGGGGAGCAGAGTATCTTACCCCTCTGACAACTAGCCAATAGGGATTCTAAAGGTTGCTAATGAAGCTACAGCTATCATGCTAAAACACAGTACAAGCAAGTCAAGGAAAGCTCTAACTTTTGCAAACTGAGGACCAGGTAGCATTAAATTCTGTCCCATTCCCTGTACTGTTTTTGATCATAGATTCATGGAATAGAAGGAACCTCAAAGCTCATCAAGTTCCAACCCCCCTGCCATAGGCAGGGACAACTCCCACTACATCAGGATGCTCAGTGCCTTGTCCAGCCTGGCCTTAAACACCTCCAGGGAGTGGGCATCCACAACCTCTCTGGCAACCTCTTCCAGTGTTTCACTGATTTAAATCTCATAAGGGAAGCAAAACATCTCTGACACTTGACACTTCACACTGATCGAAGTTGGTTACTTAAAAACAAAAGGTTCTTAGCTTCTGTCAAACACCATTTTTCTTGAATCTGGCTCCACAGATGATGCTGCTAGGAAGAAATAAAATAGAACTCACAGTAGCCTTCAAAATATTAATCATGTAAGAATCCTAAGAAAGGATAGCAGAATATGAGGGCTGGAAGACAGATTATATTCAGTGTTGTGGTCTAGTTGAGACTCTTTCCTTTTCTCCTAATGACATAACAGAGCACCAGTTGTACTGTGATCACTAGCTGTTCAGGTTATAGCTTACAAACTCAAAACAGAAGAAATAGAATGGGAGGGGGTATTGTCAAAAAACCCCAACAACTAAGAACTTCCTTTGCTTTGCAAATTCGTCAGCATTCTGGTGATACCTTCTGTTATTCAGGAATTATCCAAAGAATCAGTTATCTTTGACTGGAAAATAGTGCAGGGCAGAACTGATCTTAAGGTTGTGGAACTTCATCTAAATGAATCTTTTCTTCATTCCAAACCTTAATAAAATTATGATCTCGTTTGCAAAAGCGATGATAAAGCAACTCCTCCTTTGGGCCTGCATTAGCTCTCTCAAACTGCATGAATTCTGCAATCAACTGCAAACTCCAAGTGAATTTTATGACATTCTTCATCAAGACGGTAGGGAAATTTTGGTAGCTGAGTCTTTGCTTCCCCAAAAATCCGGCACTGTAACAATGTTAGAAGGCATTTAGTCTTAAAATTACTGATCTGGTACTATTTAATCTCTGAATAATATCTGCAAGTATGACAACCACTCATCCCCAAGGACATTTGAGGACATTTTCTAACATCAAACAGGCAGGCAGCTGAAGGTAACTTTTTTTTTTTTAAGGTTAAGCAATTTTTGCCCTTACCCTATTTAGGAATATCCCCGTAATCCTAATACTCCTCATAAAAAAACCCAGTAAACACAACAGGACCCTGACAAATTATGTATAATGCAAAGCAGCAGGGGAGAACAATGTACAAGAGTGCAGTTTTCTGAGAGTCCAGGGAGAAAGAATAGTGTTAAATCTCCTTTGTCATTCATGCCTATGTCCCTGTAAGACAAAGTCATTAGCTGAGCCAATTGAAAAGATATTTCTATGCCACCTTGCCTAGCAGGAAGACTGTGCACACAGCAGAAGCACCACAGAAGAAAATAATACTCCACTGAGTAGTAACTACAGAGCAATGTTCTGGAAAAAGAGTTAAAATACCCAAGCCTTGGTGCACTCTACTTTTGCCAAGGCATAAAGACAGCTCACATATGGGCAAAGACAGTGCTGTGCAGCACCATTCTCTTCTGTCTTAACCTTTTCCTGAAGGTTGGCCCAGAATGACAAGCTCTGTGTTCACCATCAAGCTGATTAAAGCTCCTCCTGATCACTTGCAATATATTCCTTCACATTTTCCACCTAAAAAAAATTCAACTCTATGCTCTCATTTCCTTCAAAATCTGTATTATTATATAGTGCTGATAAACAGTGTCTGGTATAACTCACCAGAGGAGGGGAAGGCTGCACTGAGGATACCATGAAGCTACGCAGCAAAAAGAACCCATGTAAACAAACCTACAATCACACAAATGGTGTGAAACATGTCCATCATGTCCACTGGAAGCAGAACCTGTTTGTGAAACAACGCTGTAACAATTATTCAAGTGAAATCTGTGTAATTTCTAGTGAGGCCTCTCTGCAGTGAAAAACAAACAACCCATCTTCCTGTGGCAACAGCCTTTCTGCCAGAGGATTTTCCTGCAAAGCAACACTGGTTTTACTGCATTATCTACAGACTGTTAGATGCATTTTGCCAAATAACTGGCCTGTATCATGCTGTAAACACTCCTCATTAAACCACTGGGTGATTCTGTTAGATCTAAAAGGTTGGGTTAGTGAGAAGAGCAATGATTACCTTAAAATCCCACCGTCTCAGAAACAGCCCACACCACCACATCCAATACAGTTTGTGAAACACTCATTCCCCCTCATATGCATATTTATTTTTTCAACCATTTTGAAAATAAAAAAACCCACAGAAGACAAAATTATCTTCTGGTTCTCCTAATAACTTATCATTACCTTGTCTTTCTTTTTTGTTCTTATTTTTACAAATCTGAATTTTATATGGCTCTGTGCAGGGCATTTAGCTCACCTAACAGAACCCTTTCTACTGAAATTCAAGCCAAGCTCCTTACCCCGAAAGCCCCCAAGCTGCATTAGAGGTGATGAGGCTGAATAAAACACTACTGTTTACATGAGCCAGCTGCTAAAGCACTGTCACACTCCCTGTCCATGATGTGCCTCTGCACTGCTCTCACCATCACTGGCCACCTAAAGCACACAAACAGTAAAGCTCATACACACCCAAAGACAGGAAAATGATGCTTCTCTTGTCACAAAACACACAGCTGCAGCCTTCTTGCTTCCATTAGCATGTCCCTCTCCCCGCCACACTTTCTTTTTTCTTAAACAGAAATCAATATTCATCACCCCCCCCTGCAAAAAGCAATCTGTCATAGAGTATCAGTATCAGCATCAGCCACCTACCATTCCGTGCTCCAGAGCTCTTCTCCTCCGTCCTGGAAACCCCTTTTCCCCCCAGATTGTGACTTCAGGTGGCAGTTTTAAATCCCATTCCAAACGGTACCAAGGAAAAGACAGGCTATTTATAACAATAAAAAGCAAAAAGATGGGCGGATGGATTCGATGTTCTCATTT
>VZTY01017943.1:1940-27351 GCA_013400935.1 Turnix velox | reverse complement strand
GAACCTACCAGAGGAGACAGGCAGAGAGCTTGGGGAATGGGGCTGCTATGGCAACTGAAAGGAGCACACATGACGTCAAAGCACACAGAGGTCTCACAGGGGGAGGGAGAAAGAAGCCTGATATTGCAGCCACAGCAACCATATCTCTTGGTGAATCAGGGGACAGAGCAGAAGGCAAAGGGGAAGCTGGGGAGTATTCCGTAGTATTTACCAGCAGCAGCCTGAGCATCTGTAGCAGTAAGGAAACTAGTCAGCACAGAGAGGAGGGACTAACAGTAAAGCAGATCTACTCTTTTGTTAGCATTAGGTTTTTTGAACAAAGACATTTTTTTTATTACCAAGAAAAAAAACCCCCAATATATGAAATTCATATAAGATTCATGGTGGAGGATGCTCAGATAAAAAATAAAAACCCACAACACATCTCATCTACTGCTATTGAATGCAACTATTCATGCAGCTATTGTTTGCATGGAGAAGGAACACAGCTCTTACACCAGAGTCCCTCAGAAGCCTAAGGAACTGCTAGGGATTCCCCCATTAGAATTATAAAATCATAGTTTGGGTTGGAAGGGACCTTGAGCATCAAGTTCTAACCCCCTTGCCATAGGCATTGACACCTCCCACTACATCAGGCTGCTCAGTGCCTTCTCCAGCCTGGCCTTAAACACCACCAGGGAGGGGGCATCCACAAGCTCTCTGGGCAACCTCTTCCAGTGTTTCACTACCCTCACCCCAAAGAACTTCTTCCTTCTATCTACCCTCTTCCAATTCATATCCATTATTCCTAGTCTTTCCATCATATATCCTATTAAAAAGTCCTACCCCTGCCTTTCTGTAAGCTCCCTTCAAGTATGAGAATCATAGAGTTGGAAGGGCCCATTAAAAGCCATCTAGTCCAATCCCCTGCAGTGAGCAGGGACATCCTGCACTAGAACAGGTTGCTCAGAGCCTCAACAAGCCTGGCCTTGAATGTCTCCAGGGATAAAGCCTCCATCACCTCCCCTGGAAGCTTGGGCTAAGAGTCTCATGGTGAAGAACTTCTTTCTAACATCTAATCTAACCCTGCCCTGCTCTCATTTCAAACCCTTTATCCTGTAACTCCATGCCCTGGCAGACAGTCCCCTCCCAGCTTTCCTGTAGCCCCTTCAGGCACTGGGAAATCACTGAGGTCTCCCTGCAGTCTTCTCTTCTCCAGACTCAACAGACCCAGTTCTCTCATCCTGTCCTTGTAGGAGAGGTGCTCCAGTCCCCTGGTCATCCTCCTCTCCATGACTGGAAACTTGCTGCTCTCAGAAGGTCACATTGCACAAAGGCATTGTTGTATTTTGAGCAGAACTAGCAGTTGGTGATGAATTCTGAGGTCTTCAAGATGAAAACTTAACTTGCAGACCCCGTTTCTTCTGCCATAGGTCAAACTGCAAGAGTGTCTCCTCTCTTCTCACACTAAACAGCAAAAAAGCTACACTGTTATGATTGAACAGGACTTCCAGCAGATTTACTCTATAGTAAGACTAACCATGAACATTATGGTGAAATGCAATCTTGCTGGAATACAAATTTTCTCTCAAAAAAAAAACCAAAACAAAAACAACATTTCATTTTGTGTATCAATTATAGTGATCAAGATGAGCTCCAGAGAGTTCAGTGCAGCTTTCTTCTCCGTGGTCTGTCCAAATGTTTTACCACAGCCAGAACTAAATATAGGCCCATGTTCAGGACACAATGAAAAATAGGATTCCTGGAAAAAATACTACTGTGTGAGCCAGTAGAAAAGAGATTACATTTTTAAAAACAGCATTAACTGACCATTCATTGGTGAAATAAGGCTAGGAGTGGTTTCTTTAGACTCAAAAAGGCTACAGTTAGTGGAAGGTAGAAGAAACTGAAGACCCTAAGCCTTACAGAGGTGACAGGGGCTTTGTCCTTGGAAGAACAACTTTAATGGAACATCGTTGTTCTTGAAGGAACAAAAGTTTTAACGGAAAATAGCATATCTCCCAATGCTGCTTTTTTTAAATGAAGGGATCCTTCTTCCCCAAGCTCAACAGCTGGATTAGCATTTCCATCCACACTCCAGATGAGTGACTATGGTTCCCCCTTTAGTGTCCTGCTGAGATGGATTACTGGCTAGGACAAGGTACACAAAGATGCCATAAAATACATTACAGTCCACAATCAAGCCTCAGATGAGCACTGTAATGGAAATTTGAGTTAAGCAGTTCAAAGATATAATTTTAAGGACCCAATTCCCAGAGGATCTGCCTCAGTACTTATTTCAGAAAAGGGAAGGGATTTCTTTATGTAATAAAACACACAAAGGTAGGAAAAACAAGGCCTTCTCACTGCACATCAAATTACTTCAATTATTGCACTCTTTAGTGAAAAACACATACCAAGAAAGTGACATGTCCTTTAAACATCACAATTACATACCAAGGAAATAAATTCAGCGCACAAAGTTACTGCCATCTTGAAAACCTAGGACTATATGTTCTGTTACATCCACGTGTACCCAAGCAAATATTTATGCCCCAAAATGCACTAGTATAATTTTTAATAATTGGTGTTTTAATATTCTAATTACATGAAACATTGCTTAAAGTGCTAAAAGTGCTGTAAACTGAGTGAAAAAGAGAACAATCACAGCTTTAAATCAGCACCAGAAGGTGAAAACAAAAACTGCTCAAGTCTCATTTAAGTTTAAAGAGTGTCATTTCCTGTATTCAATAATTCCAACAGAGCTAATTATTTCATGCTCAATTTTCCCTGCTGAACTATATAAGGCATGCATCAAGGATTCAATTATAAATCATTCTATTATAACAGAGCACTAAACTGAATTTAAACTCACTTCAGGACGCAAACAAACAGAATTCAGATAAGTACGTTCTCTATTTACATAGCACGAAAACACATCTACCATTTCACAGGTTTACCTGTAAATCATTCCATACTTCCAGGTGACTTTGGTGAAAATTTCCACAATGTCAGGTCACCTTACTTTGCAATCATAAAAGTAAGTCAGACTGTGACAGATGGTGGCCAGACTGTCTGAAAATATCAGCTGTTAGCCCAACCGAAAATATTATCAGCTGGATAAATATTGCTGGTCTTAAATAAGTTGTATTCCTTAGTGTTTTATCCTGAGCTTGAGAAAAGAGGAAAAAAAACCATAGAGAAAAAAAACCATAGAGGAAAAAAAACCATAGAGGAAAAGCTTTGACTACATTACCATCTCAACAATATGTTCTGTAAGGTAGAACTTAGAAGTTTTGGGCCAAGTAACTCCCTTGGCTAAATGCTGCTGTATTCAAAGTTGCTGGGATTTAGTGAAATGGGAAAACAATGAATGCCTAGATGTGGGAAACTACACGGATTTCAGCACTCCACTGACAGGTAGCTAAACCCCTCCTGCTATTGACAACTCCACTTCCTAACTTCAATAGCTTTTCATATATTGTTTTTCTTTCAAAAGCGTCTGTTGGTACATTATTTGCTTGAGAATTGCTTTATTTCTTGCATTTACTTCTTGGATAACTGCTTGCACAAGTCCTGCACTTCTTCTTCAAGCTCACTAGATGATGCTTTGTCCTTGCTGATTCCATGTTTCTTCCATATAAGCAACAGAAAAATCAAACAGTTCCAACTAAGACTGACATTTTAGAATGTCAGAAGTAGCAAAAAGTACATGATCCACTTCTTCTAATGCAATTAAATTGACCAACCCCATGGATTTTGTCCCAATCAGAATTTTTTCCAAATACATGATTTCAAGGATACAGTTGTTTCACTTTGGAAGCGGTAGTACCACATAATGGAGAAAAAAAAAAGCATTTGTGAATGTTTTTTGTTTAAGCTAGGGATTTGTAAAGAGAGCAGCTCATAAAGAGAATAAACTAGCTTTGATACCTGCAACCTGAAAGGAAGTAAAACAGCTAAATTTTAATTTGATGGGTAGAAAATTTATTCAAAGAAAAACATGGCAAGACAGGTATGTCAGCTACCCACCTCACTATATATGCGATACATAAAAATTCCCATATCGACTTCTCACACTTGAAATCTAAATAGTATTTGCAGTGCTCTCAAACACTGGGTGAAAGGAGGAAAATGCCTGTTACTCATGATGCTGGACCTGAATAAGACCCTTGGAGCTGTTATTTCCATGATGCACTAAGCTGCTTCCGTTACACAGCATTATTCACATCTGGCAGAGCAACATTATTAAGTACCATTTTTTAATATATATTCTGGAGCAAAAAGAGAGTTAAGTGACGACAGCTTAGCTGGCTGTGAAAAGATCCAATCCAACATAATTTAATTTCAGAACTGAAGAAATAGCTCAGATATAATATTCCCCAGCCATTATAATTCCAGTGTGACACTGAAAAATGTTGCTGAGAGGAGGTGGAGTTCCTACACCTGGAGATACTCAAGGTCAGGTTTGATAAAGCTCTGAGCAACCTGATCTAGAGCAGGATGTCCCTGCTCACAGCTGGGGGTTTGGACTAGATGGCCTTTGAAGGTCCTTTCCAGCTCTGTGATTGATTCTAAGACTTAGATACCACTTGTGCTTCTAGTCCCTCTGCCTTTTTCACCATCTATTATTCTCATTCATTTCATCCTGACATACTACAAATGGAGGTCGTAGAAACATCAAGGAAAACAAAAAAAAGAGACAGACACTCATGAAAACCCTTAACAAGGATCCCAATCTGTTTACCTCACTGAAAAAAATAAATTGAGAGGTTTATTGTTATCAAAGTCTACAGACAATGACCTGAAAAAAGCTATGTGATCTAGACAATCATGTGATCTAGTAAATTGAACAAATCTACAGCCAGCTATTGCAACATGAATCTAGGCAGAGACAGAAAAATCCAGAAAAGAAACCAATTTGGTGTCAGAAGCACAAGGCATGGATCAAACTAATATTGCATTAATTCTGCTGACAGAAACATCAAGACCATGACCTGCCTGAATGAAAGAAAGGCTTCAGAGAGCCAATTCTGTTGGCTGAGAATATTTTGCAGAAGTATTCTTATAACTCAATTACTTCACTGAAGAGGGACAGCAGCACTGTACCATGTTTTCATCAGGGAAAGAAAAAAATAATTTATGTCAGGAAGGAATTCTTATTTCTGCTTATTAAGTTAGAAGAAAGCTCAAGAGTTAAGAATTTAAACTGCAACCATGTTCATTAACTGCACCACATAAAAAAAAAGGTGTTGTCTGCAAGTGTTTATTAACAGATCTCATTAACACAGAAGACTCCTGAAAATGTGATGAATCATAAAGTCACAGGGTTGGAAGGGACCTTCAAAGGCCATCTAGTGCCACCTCCTGTGGTGAGCAGGCACACCCCGCACTAGATCAGGCTGCTCAGAGCCTCAGCAAGCCTGGTCTTGAATGTCTCCAGGGATGGGGCCTCCATCACCTCTCTGGGCAACTTATTCCAGTGTCTCATCACCCTCACAGTAAAGAACTTCCTTAGATCCAGCCTAAATCTCCCCCTTCCAATTTGCATTTATTACTCCTCGTCCTGCCATCCTGGACGCTATTAAAAAGTCCTACCCCAACCTTTCTGTAGCCTCTTTCAGGTATTGAGAAGCTATTCTGAGATCCCCCTTGAGTCTACAACATAGATGACACCCTGCTCCAATCTATTCAGACCTATTTGCAGAGCAAGCACCAACCATATGACTAATTTCTGCAGATTTGATACCGTTTTCGTAGATTTGTTTTTATGAACTATATCAACCAGCAGATATTACCAAATAATGTACTTCCTGCCCTAAAAGACAGTCATGTGCTGTGCCTCAATGTAGTTAAACCCCTTTCTGTAGCATTTTCATTTTCCCTCTTCTGCATTTTTGTTCCTTCCTTCATCCTGCTTCTTCATTACTTCTGAAGGAGACAAACCTTTTAAATGTAATTATTAAACAAAAAAACTTGGATAGCCCTCCAGTCCCTTCCAGGCCACAAAAGGCACAAAACCTAGCCAGACAGAAATCCCAGCTCCTGGAGAAAATGCTGGGAATGAAGATTCCAGAAGTCACTTTCTGTGATATTTAACATTTTTCTACAAGACGTGTTATTTTTATCCAGAAACGCTGACTGCTATCGATTGCTTTTAGACAGTAATAACTTAGTGTAGGACTAACTGTCCCTGTTTTACATCTTTACAGTAAAAATGACAGCACAGTGAAATGTAGCCACCACATGTCCTTTATGTAATTGCATCTCTTGAAAAGAATTCGGCAGTAACACTTAAAAGTCCTTTGGCAGACCATTTGTCAAGTGTTATGCAAATCTGTGCCTTCTAAGACAGAACTGCTGTTCATCACTACAGCATCTTAAAAGATGCAGCAGGTTATTTTAAACTTGCTGTCTTTTTCGGAGAGAAGAAAAAAACTTAAGCTACAGAAATTAATCAGGTGAAAACAGAGGGTTGGAGTGAGTGACTAGAGCAAGATAAGGGAAATCAATCGGTAAAAGAAGGATTAGGTTTGAAAAAAATATAGAGAAAAGTGTTTTTAAGTTGCAACTTCCTTCCTGACCCAAACTAATGGTCTCCTTACACTGGGCATACATAAAAGAAATAACACTTAATGATGGCTCATCTCCTGGAAGCATTGAAGGCTGTGCTTTCTGACACTGAGCAACCTGATCTGGTGTCCCTACTCACTGCAGAGGACTAGATGGCCTTGTAAGGTCCCTCCTAATCTATGATTCTGTGTTTAAGTATAATAGAATCTCAATCATGATCACAGTCTACAGGTAGAGCAGAAAAGAATTCAGCATACACAGTTCTTGAATGTGATAAAAACACGAAGGCATTTGTTTTAAAGAATCTCAGCTAGTTAAAAAAAAAAATCCCAAACCATATTTTTCATGTATTTCTAGACTTTATCATTCCATTTTGATCTGATCAGCTGAAAGGGGTACAGACTACAAGCTTGATAGTGACTCATGGTGACTTCCAAATACCTGAAGGGGGCTACAAAAAGGCAGGGGTAGGACTTTTTAATTGGATGTGTGATGGGAGGACTAGGAATAACGGATGTAAATTGGAAGAGGGGAGATTCAGGAGGTATACAGAAAGAAATTCTTTATGGTAGTGAGACACTGGAAGAGATTGCCCAGAGAGGTTGTGGATGCCCCCCTCAATCCCTGGACAAGGCACTGAGCAGCCTGATGTAGTGGGAGATTTTCCTGCCTATGGCAGGGGGGGTTGGAACTAGATGATCTTTAAGGTCTCTTCAAACCCAAACCATTCTATGATTCTATGATTCACTGCCATGAGCATGTGTGTGCATCAACAGAGTCATGAAAAGAAACAAACCCGCTCCACAGTTTCTTTAATTGAAACCTTCCTATCCACAGGCAGAACTCTAACTGTTCAAGATTCCAGGACAAAAGGTGCCAGGAAAGATGGACAAATTATTTATTACTCAGCAACCAAGACCAAACATAAAAGACTAACCACTAGCCTTTCCAATTCCACATTGCCAGCTGGCATCAAATGAGAAGTGAAAGCACTGCAAAGTGCTTTTTTCCTTGCTTTCATAAGACTAAAATTTTAATATGTATCATGTGGCACGTTGCCATTTCCATTTATTTTTTTTTTTTGAGTGCAAAAGCCTTATAGAAGGAACAGGGAGTACAGCCAATAGAACCAGATCTACCACAAACTTTGAATTAAAATTCAGTGTCGTGGGTGAAGAGCAAACAGTTTTTTCTTTGGTTTACCATTCATTTGTTGGCATGAACTGTTAAGATAAACTCGAACTAAAGGGGAAATTCTTCACATCTGCTTAAATTAATTTTATTCCCAAAGAGATGTGTGAATCAGTATTCTCATAGGAGCAGCAGAATGCCTTACAGGACAGTCTGGTGAGCAAAGGCACACTGCTGGAAGATCCCAAAACAGATGGATGACATAGGAGTCAGTGCACTTAGCATTACTATCTATCTGCAGAATTTAACAGGGTTTACAGGTACCTCTGGCTGACTCACTCTTTATCTTGAAAAGGATAAAAAAAACCCTAAACCCACAAAGTAAGAGTAGCATTTACAGATCTACACACATAGCAGAAATGTAAGATTTCTGGTGGATTTTATTTGTGTATGATTATCTGCGAGGGGGTTTTTCTGCCATGTGATGTAAAAGCCAAGGTATGCCTGAAGGAATTGGATTTTTTAAAATTCAAAACAAAACACAAGCTCATAAAGAACAAGGTAAGTCACAAAGGAGAGAATAGATGCTTGAAACCAACAGCTCTCTGCTTCTAGATTGCAAAGAATCAGTACACTTGGGAAAACTTATGTCCCAACTACAAAGCAGCAAAAGTTTAAAAAGTCCCACTTATATTTTCATGATGATTCTTCCACAGTTTTCTCAGGTTAACAGCTTAATTTTGTCAAGGACAGAGGAGGTGAACTGTAACATCTAAGCACTTGAGTGACTCCAGCTATCCTGTGTCTAGCCTTCTTCTATAACACTGGTTACTAATGGAATTCAGACTCAGATTTCCACTGAATTAATTACATTCTCTTTGTCTGATTGCTGACTGAAGCTCATAACTCTGATATATCCATATATAAGTGTATTAATAAAGATGTTTGCATGATTATTCTGACTGCTCAGTACCCAAACTTCCACATGTGCTTTGCACATCTTTCATCACCATTTGCAAATCTTGAAGGGGAAGTCTAAAACCATTCTGGTTTTAAAAAAAAGCAACATCACTACAAGTTTTCTTTGCTGAATCTACTGCCCTTTGGGAGAACTAGAACATTATAAAAAAAGATCAGGTGTGGAATTCTTTTTTTACTGTAATCCATCTTTAGTTTGTATATTTGTGCCAGACATTACGGATCATTGTAAGGAGACCTTAAGAAATTTAAAGCTAGGATCCGAGGAGGAAGGAAACATATTTTAAAGTCAATTCAGGGGCAGACAGAAGTAGATTACTAAAAATTTCATGGGGATGTAAGAAAGGAGCAAGAATGGTAATGGGCATGAAGAAAGAAGAGCTCCCAGCCTCTACAACAAAAGAGGCAAAAATTAAAGTGAACCAAAAGGAAGCTGTTACCAATGTGCAACATGCACCTGAGGCTGGTACTAAACTGTTGTGAAGAGGTTTATAGGCCCAAATAGGGATTAGGATAATCCCTGAATGAAATAAAGTAGTACTGAAATTATTCACAGTCCAGGAAATTGGAGAGAAAGAAATTTACACTCCAGTCTGGGTGGCAGAAGGGAATAAGGGAGGACTGGACATGACCCACTTGGAAATCGAATTGAAAGAAGAGAGTCAAGCACTGCAAGTCAAATAATGACCAGTATCCAAGGAGTCTCAGAGAAGTTTAAAACCACTACTTAAGCAGCTCCTAAAAGAAAGCTTCATAGAGCCCTGTTTGTCCTCATGTAATACTATAAGAAAATCAGATGGAGAATACAGACTGAGGTAGGATTTACATTAATTAAAAAGGATTGTCCAAGTGCGACACCCTGTGGAGACATTCAAACCCCACCTGAACACCTCCCCTGAGAAGGGGTCACAGCCTAGGTCCTTCTGAACTGGGGAACAGCATGAGCAAATCCTCCTAGTTTACAGCCCACCCCTTTCCTGATCTGTTTTCAACTGTGTTTTCTGCTCACTAATGCAAAACATTTTTGGGCGGTCTCTTCCCCCCCAAAACATCCCACCCTCTATATCTGTGCGACATCAGAGCCATGAGATGAAACCTGTGAACTCATGGCCCCTGGGCTATAAGCTGTGGGATGTGCTGGGCCAGGCAACACTCCTGCAGCTTTGGGACAGCTCGGGCAGTCCCCAGGATGGGCAGGAGGAACTTTTGCCTGAGGATCCGCAGGAGATGGGCCCGAGGCCGGCGGGCTAAGGGTATGGCCGTCTCCTTGCGCAGGGGCGTCTCCAGCCTGTTAAAGTGGGACCTGGCAGTAGGGACAAGGACAAGGACATCTCCCCTCTAACCATTTGCATCATTACTCCTAGCCCTGCCATCACATATCCTATTAAAAAGTCCTGCCCCAGCCTTTCTGTAGCCCCTCGGCCACCACTAAGTGCACAATGGCCTCTTTTTCAGGAAGGAGCTGTGGGAGCGACAGCCCTGGAGCACCTTGGTGCTGCTGCTGCTCGGGGTGTCCCTGTGTGCTCTGGCTGAGCCCTGGCGTGCTGCCAGATGGTGCCCGCTTGGAGCCGCAGCCCCTCTCTCCAGCCTTTCCTTTCCCGGCTCCTCAGCCGGCCTCCTCACACCCTGCTGGGGGAGGACAGCCCTACAAACCCTCCCAAACTAACTCTCTCCCGCTCGCCTCCATTACAGCCGCTCTGAGCTACGCGACTCCGAGCTCGGGGCTGCCGGAGCTCTCCGCCTCCCAAACACCTTCGCCGCCTCTTGCCCACGCCTTGGCGCAGCTACGGGAGCACAAACCCTCCCTGCTCTTTCTTTCGCCTCTCACAAGGTGTGGGCCAAGCCCTGGGGTATCTCCCCCCAGCCCAGGGCTATTCCTGCGCCAGGCACCTGAGCTCTCCCCCCTCCATCCCCTTCCTTGCTGTCCCTTCAAGGCGGAGGCTGTGCCGGGACACTCCCGGCCTTTCCAAGGGCTGCGCATGGAGGGGCAGATGCGCTCGCCCACGCAGCTCCTCCTGCCACACCAGCTCCTGGCCAAGCAAGGATCTCCCTGTGCTGGGGCCTGGCACCGGTGCCACCCGTTGTTTTGCCGTCCCTGTAAGTCTCTGCCCAACACCCGGCTTGGGGAAAAAGCTGGAACGAGGACCTGCTGCTCTCTGGGCAGCACAGCCCGGACTCTCAGCCAGATGCTCTGAGCCTTGCTCTCACTCCTTCCAGCCCGCACTGACCCTCTGCTTTTGCTCTGCTTGCTTTGCAGAAGGACATCCTCCCAGACTCTCTCGGAACCCCACCTCCACCCCAAAGAGGTGTGAAGAAACCCTCTCCCCCTCTTACTCACCCTACACCCTCTTCCCTCCACACCTCTTCTTCTCTTAATAAGAATTAAGTAATAAAATGCATAACAGACCATGGGGTCACGAGTGTTTTTTCTGGTACAGGGCAATTGTTCCAGAGTTCCTCTCAAAGCTGCCCCTTTCTGCCTTTTCCAGCCTGAGCCCTTCCTCAGGCTCCCCCCTTTCTCTCCACCCCGCCATGTTTCCAAACCCAACCAAAGGACATGATGCTCCCGTAGCCTTTCTTTGCCAAAGCTCCTTGATGACACCCTCTGGCACCAGGGACATCTCCACATCTGCCCCCAGGGAAGTGTCATCAGAGCCCAGCAACCTTTGGGCTTCTCCTCTTTCCCTGTCAAAAGCACATTCGCAGCACCCAGATCCTGGGGTTAATCATGTTTTGAAGTTAAACTCTCCTTCGACTTCAAGACATCAAGATTACTTTATTGACTATATTCTGAGTACCTACAGGCTCCGTTTAATCACCAACCTATCGAATATACAGATCTTAGATTATGAACTGCACCAAATTTACTCATTTAAATTTATTCATTTAATGAAATGCAGGGTGAAGACATCTCCACTATTCTTCATTTTGCAACAGCTCCTTGGCCTCTGTGGGAGTGTTTAGCACTGATGCTGTGTATGTGCTGGAGGCTTTTTGCCACATCCATAAAATATTTGTCAAGAATATGATAGTGAAAACAGTCAAGGAACAAATAAGTGAACAGCACTGCTTGAGAGCATCCAGCCCAGAGCCACAGAGATGATCAAGGGAATGGAGCATCTCCCTCCTGAGGAAAGGCTGAGGGAGCTGGGGCTCTTCAGCTTGGAGGAGACTGAGGGATGATTTTGTCAATGTCTATAACTATGTAAAGGGTGAGTGGCAGGAGGATGGAGCCAGGCTCTTCTCAGTGATCTTCAATGACAGGACTCAGGGCAATGGGTGCAAGCTGGAACACAGGAGGTTTCACAGAAATAGGAGAAAAGACTTTGTCAAGGTGATGGTGACAGAACAGTGGCATAGGCTGCCCTGAGGGTGTGGGGTCTCCTTCTAATATCCTGCAATACTGTTTGACCTGCTCGAGGTGTTTCCACCAGCTGCTCTCTGGAGGTCCCGTCCAGTCCCTGTGGTCATTCTGTGATTTGGCCATTCTGTTAGTCTCTGCCCAACACCCGGCTTGGGAAAAAGCTGGAACGGGGACCTGCTGCTCTCTGGACAGCACAGCCCGGACTCTCAGCCAGATGCTCGGAGCCTTGCTCTCACTCCTTTCACCCCGCACTGACCCTCTGCTTTTGCTCTGCTTGCTTTGCAGAAGGACATCCTCCCAGACTCTCTCGGAACCCCACCTGCACCCCAAAGAGGTGTGAAGAAACCCTCTCCCCCTCTTACTCACACTCTACATCCTCTTCCCTCCCTACCTCTTCTTCTCTTAATAAAAATTAAGTAATAAAATGCATAATAGACCATGGGGTAATGAGTGTTTTTTCTGGTACAGGGCAATTGTTCCAGAGTCCCTCTCAAAGCTGCCCTTTTCTGCCTTTCTCAGCCTGAGCCCTTCCTCAGGCTCCCCCCTTTCTCTCCATCCCGCCATGTTTCCAAACCCAGCCAAAGGACACGATGCTCCTGTAGCCTTTCTTTGCCCAAGCTCCTTGATGACACCCTCTGGCACCAGGGACATTCCCACATATAGACCTTGGGAAGCATCATCAGAGCCCAGCAATATTTGGGTTTGTTCTCTTCCCCTGTCAAAAGCACTATCACAGACCACAAAACCTTGGGACTGTCTCTTTCCCTTTTCACTCCAGCCCCAAAAGCACCTTTTTTCACCCTATTTTTCAGCCACAGCCCTCCTGAGCTGCACATACAGTCAAATCTGGTGCCCGCTCCCAAAGGGTCAGGAGGGACAAGTTCTTCTCTTCCCCTTTAGAAAATGCATTCACAGAACCCCAAACCTTGGGGCTGGCTCTTTCCCTTTTCACTCATAGAGCATCTTTTTTCATTCATAATTTCTCAGCCACAGAACTCCCAGCTGGCACACATATGCTCCAACCCTGCTCCCACACCTGAACACCCAGAAAGGAAGAGTGAGGATTGTTGTGTTCTCCTTTTGGACCTACATCCACAGAAAAGAAAACACTGGGCTTCAGAAAGTGGACTCAAGCTTGTGGTGGGGGCAGTGGGGGAGCTTCCTCCCTGCCCACCTCAGCACGTCCAGTTCCTATCAACAACTGGGATAAGGCTGTTGAAGTCCCAACAAATAAAGATTTGCTAAACACTTGCCTGACCTCAGGCAAATCCCCCCGACAGCATTAAGGCAAGAAATGGAAACGTAAATCCATCACCTTCCCTCCCCCTGCCTAACCAGGCTGGGGGGCCAGCAGGCCCCCCGGCCTTTCTCCTCCCACTGTGTCCCCTTAGAAAATGCAACTCACCAGTGATGTCCTGCAGCAGAGACACCAGGAGGAGCATCCCTCAGGCCCCACGGGGGGGCAAATGGTGACTGGTGCTCTTCCCCACTGCTGTTAAATAGGGGAGGGGGACTGACTGGGAACAGCTGGGGAGGGGAGGAGTGTCCAGTGCAGCCCAGGTGTATGGGATGTGGGGAAAAATGGGCTGGAAAGGGGTTGGTGTGGGGAAGAGGCTAGAAATGGGGGAAAAGAGGGGCATGTGGAACCTGCCCAGAGGCAAAATAGGGGGGAAAAATGGGAGGATTTGAGTGTTCACCATGAGGGTGGTGAGACACTGGAAGAGGATGCCCAGAAAGGTGGTGGATGCCCACTCCCTGGAGATATCCAAGGCCAGGCTTGCTGAGGCTCTGAGCAACCTGATCTGTCCCTGCCCATAGCAGGGGGGTTGGAACTAGATGATCTTTAAGGTCCCCTTCTAACCCAAACCATTCTATGATTCTATTTGGGTGTCTAAGCTCAGTCGAGAGAGCATCACATTCCTAACCTTAGAATCATAGAATCATGGAATAGTTTGGGTTGCAAGGGACCTTAAAGATCATCGAGTTCCAACCCCCCTGCCATAGGCAGGGACACCTCCCACTAGACCAGGCTGCCCAGTGCCCTGTCCAGCCTAGTCTTGAACACCTCCAGAGATGGGGCATCCACAACCTCCCTGGGTGGGAGGGTCGAGGGTTGAAGTCCCTGTCCAGTTATAAGGAAGCTTGTCAGGATTGGGTTGATGGTTGGACCTGATGATCTGAAAGTTCCCTTCCAACACAGGTCACATGTATGTGTTTAACTATCTTCTCAACCTGTCATAACTACGAGGCGCCCAGTTAAACACACATTTGCAGATCACAAACACAGTGAAGGAAAAGTGGGAAAAGAAAACCCTCCAAGAGCACTATAATTGCTTTTCACTTGTATGATACAAGTTGGTGTAACTGGATCAGTTTTTGCCAGATCTGGTGAATCTTTCAGCTAAAATGGTTAATTTCTTTTCCGATTTTTCTTTAATCTTGTCTGCAGCTTAGCTTTCAGAGAAATGCTCCTTGCTAAGCAGAGGAACCGTGAATATTTCTGAAGAGGGGTTTGCCATTTTTTCAGGCTTCTGCTAAACTTTTTTGTCTCTGTTCTCCTGCTTTCATACCCACATGACCCAGAAGGTGGCAACCTACCACCACGGAACTGTCGCCAGGAAGAACTGTTCAACTGTCCTGCTTAAACCACGACAGAAACGCCGGTGGCTCAAGCTGTGTTTGCAGGAGAGAATCTCTGATGTGCGAGGGAGAACTCAGCTGGATAGTGATGCCAGGTAGCTTTTGAGGGCCTTATTGATAATGCTTCTTATGACAAAGTGCCCGAGGTGCTCTGCAGGGGGAGATATCTAATGTCTTGCCTTCATGTTAGTGGCATAGAATCATAGAATAGTTTGGGTTGGAAAGGACCTTCACGATCATAAAGTTCCAACCTCCCTGCCATGGTGGGACACCTCCCACTAGATCAGGCTGCTCAGTGTCTTGTCCAGCCTGGCCTTAAACACCTCCAGAGAGGGGACATCCACAACCTCTCTGGGCAACCTCTTTGAGTGTCTCACCACCCTCACCCTACAGAACTTCTTTCTTATATCTAGCCTGAATCTCCCCTCTTCCAGTTTACATCCATTATTTCTAATAATTCCATCACATATCCTATTAAAAAGTCCTACCCCAGCCTTCCTGTAGCTCCCTTCAGGTATTTACAGGCTACTACAAGGTCCTCCCTGAGCCTTCTGTTCACCAAGCTGAACAACCCCAACTCCTTCAGCCTGGCTTTATAAGGCAGCTGCTCCAGCAGATCATGCTCCCACAAATTAGTTCATGTTAGTTCTGGAATTCATCTTCTGCTCTGATATTTTTCTTTCTCCTCTTGGGTTAGAGAGAAGATTTCAATAGGATTGATTCTGGATTGATTTGTTCCACTGTTGTAGTTAATTCTATCTCATTTGGAAAGATCTTGAGCCTGCAGCTGGCCACTCATGATAAATGTAAGTGAATGAACCTGACAGCTTTTATGTAATTATTGCATCCCCTAACGTTAC
This sequence comes from Turnix velox, assembly GCA_013400935.1. Lineage (NCBI taxonomy): Eukaryota > Metazoa > Chordata > Aves > Charadriiformes > Turnicidae > Turnix > Turnix velox. Next base: position 11,826 of record VZTY01017943.1, on the reverse strand, counting down.
AGTATTTTTTTATTTTTTTATAAACAGGATAAGTAACATTTGGCTTTTAGATTGTAAATTCAGTTACAAAGCAAGGAAGATGAGACACAATGTCCCTCCAGTGGCAGGGTGTTCGAGCAAGATGATCTCTAAGGTCTCTTCTATACCTGAGACTTTTTTATGATTTTATTAAACATGCAGTTTTCCTTCCTGTATGAAATAAAATATTCTAACTTTGTGCAACCAAATGGCCAATGAGCCATGATGTGCATGGAATTATTCTTCTAATGAAAATGTAATACCACAACGTCTTCATAGAATCATAGAATAGTTTGGTTTGGAAGGGATCTGAAAGATCATTGAGTTCCAACCCCCCTGACATAGGCTGGGACGCCTTCAGCCTGTTTCTCTTGGCCTTTCATTAACCTCTTCATCCACGCATTGGAAATTTTGGCTCCCTAAAACCCTTTTAAAAGTATCTACCTTTTTTTTTTATAGAATAGGCATTCTAGTCCAACCCATAAGATTAGGTTTCTCAGAGCCTCAGCAAGCCTGGCCTTAGATGGGGCTTCCACCGCCTCTCTGGGCAACCTCTTCCAGTGCATCACCACCCTCATGGGGAAAAATTTCTTCCTAATGTCTCACCTGCCCTGCTCTAGTTTCAAACCATTGTCCCTCATGCTGTGGCTCCATGTCCTGGCAAACAGCCCCTCCCCAGCCTTCCTGTAGCCCCTTCAGGCAATGGGAGGCTGCTGTGAGGTCTCCCCATAGCCTCCTCTTCTCCAGCCTCAACAGCACCAACCCTCTCAGCCTGTCCTTGTAGCAGAGGTGCTCCAGCCATTTCATCATCCTCGTGGCTTCCTCTGGCCCCACTCCAATAGTTCCATGTCCTTGTGCTGAGAGTCCCAGAGCTGGACACAGCAACTCCAGGTGAGGTCCCAGAAGAGCACCCAACCCAATAATAATCCTAAGCTTCTTGCCTCAGAGGAGTTTTCTCTGATGTGAAGATGGGGAGAGATTTATAGTCTAGCATATTCCTCCCCTCAGGACACTAACACTGCAGTGACATCTGGTACTTTCCAGTGTATCCAAAAAGAGCAGAGAGCAGGTCAGCCAAACAGCAGGTTGGTTCATGTGAGGGGAGCCAGCCTCTGTGTCTGAGTCACCTGGCAACCTTTTGTGCAAATGTCATATCTGCTGGACTTCAATTAGCAATCACTGCTTCTTCATGGAATTATCACTTTAAGAAGTTTCTCATCCAACAGGAGCTACCTTAATAAATAGGTAATTAATACAAATGAGAGGTTCTGTGTGATGACTTCTGTGTGATGCTTCTGTGTCCGCAGCAACTTAATTGGAAGGCAGCAATGAGTTTATGCTTCAACATATTTATTACACCAGAAAAAACTTATACTTTGCTCTTTCTGACCTGTGACCAGTGGTTGCTCTTGAATTTCTCAGCAACAACTTTTTCCATTTGGCATCCCTCAGGACTACATTTTGCTCCCACAGTTTCTTTCCTTTTAGAACTTTTAAAGAAAGATGACCACATTAGCTTTGAAGAAGCACGTGTTATCCCAGTGTCCGGAATTGCAGCAGCCAGAATCATCCTGGATCAAAGCTGCCTTTTACCTCAATATTAGTCTATGATTCAGCACTATATGTCAAAAATATTCATACTGATTATTTTCCTTACCTGCCCACCCAAATGGAGAGGAGGGCTGAGAAATGGAATATGCTGAAAGCACAGCATGGAAGTTATTTTTTGATCACTTCCCAGTGTGATGAAGGATATGGTTTATGATGAAAGCTCTTCATGAAACTTTTCACTAGACCAGGTTGCTCAGTGCCTTGTCCAGTCTGGCCTTAAACACCTCCAGGGATGAGGGGGCATCAACAACCTCTCTGGGCAACCTCTTCCAGTGACTACCCTTCCCTGTTTTTTTCTCCTCATTCCAGAGCTGCTGAAAGACTTAAGAGATTTCCCTCAAAACTCTTTTCTCTTCCACAGACTTACATTTGTCTTTTTTTTTTTTCCCTGCAAGCAACATCTGACACAGGCCACAAGTAAATACACAGCACAGACAGATGTTCCACAGAGGAAGGGAAGGGTTCCTCTTCCCTTCTGATGAGCAAGAGAAGAAGAGCAGGACCTTTTCACAGAATCTCAGGATGCCAGGGATTGGAAGGGACATCAAGAGATGTCTAGGATCTTGCTAGGGACAGAATTATACTCATGTCATAGTATTATTATAGTTTCCAAGCAGAAAGGACTCAGGAAGTGAACATGATCTTACAGCAGTTAATTAGGGCACACTTGTAGCTCTAAAATGAAAGTTTCAAAGAGAATCTGAATATTACAGGCAAGCTCACAAAAGTCCACAGAATGTCAGGGACTGGAAGGAAAGATCATCTAGTCCCATCCCCCTGCTGGAGCAGGAACACTCAGATCAGGTCACACAGGAAAGCATCCAGGTGGGGTTTGAATGTCTCCAGAGAAGGAGACCCCACACTTTCTCTGGGCAGAGTCTGCTACTGAGCCTGCATGAATAAAAGTTTCCCTTTGTGCTCAGAATTTGGCAACTATTAAACTGAAGGAAGTGAGGGATGGAGAAGGAAGCAGGCTTTCAAAGGAAGTGTGTTGTGGGATGGTAAAAGTTGAGCATGTGTGATATCCAGAAGGGATCAGGACATTGATGGGATCCACATGGCACAACAAAGAGTAAGGAGAAATAAATCTGCTTAAATGTGGACAGATTAAGCTGTGACTTCAAGGACACCCAGCAAGTCTTTCACACAGACCTTTCTCCTTTTGAAACAGAAATCCACCTCTGTCTCCCTAGGAGCTCCCTCTCACTTCTCTCCATGCAATTCTTTAGCCAGAAGGCTTTCCCAGTATATTTGGCAGACTACAGTAGACACCTCATTTCTAGAGAGAATTCACCTCCTTCCATTTCTTTCTCATTTCTCTCTCATTGCTTCTGCAGGGCTACGCGTCCTGGCTGGACAAGGCACTGAGTAACTTGATGTAGTGGGAGATGTTCCTGCCCATGTCAGGGGGGTTGGAACTAGATTGTCTTTAAGAACTCTTCAATCCAAACTATTCTATGATTCTAATAGGCAAGGTAAAAGCTAAGTTGCTTCCAGTGGAGAGGAGGATTACAAAGCAAAAAACTTCCTGGAGGCCTTCACCTGCACACACACACATAATAGAGCAGCTAATGTACCAAAAGGAAGGGAAATAGCTGGTACTCAGCCTTCAACCCCTTTTTTAGCATGCTGTCTCCCAGAAAGATTGGGACAACACTGTTCCAGTGTTTCACTACCCTCACCCTAAAGAACTTCTTTCTCATATCTAGCCTGAATCTCCCCTCTTCCAATTTACATCCATTGTTTCTAGACCTTCCATCACATATCCTATTAAAAAGTCCTACCCCAGGCCCCCTTCAGATATTGAGAAGCTATTATGGGGTCCCCCCGAGCCTTCTCTTCACCAAGCTGAACAACCCCAACCAAATGTATTTAACTCAACCCACAAGATTTTTCACACTTTTCCATCCTCTCCCCAATCCCAGCTCAATGGAGTGAGTGAGTGGCAGCCTAGTTTCTGGCTGGGGTTAAACCATGGCAGCCATGCAGCTGCTGGTGATGGTTTTGAAAATGTGTATCCATTGCCTGGAGCTTGACAGAGGTCCCTCCACTAAATTCCTTTCATGATGTCTGTAAAACTGGTTTAATTGGCACTAAATCTCCTTTTCAATTCACTGACCTATGAACACATTAAAAATATGAACAGCAATCAATATTCCTTACTTTTTAGGAAATCTCTTTCCTCATCTTGCCTGTTGAACTCTAAGCCCATTTTGTAGCATGAAGTGGAAGGAAAGCCACCAAGTCCCTTCAAGCAGGCCCAGAGAAATGTGCCTGCATGCTTTTATCCATAACTCAAACCAAAAGCTGAGCTTTGCAAAGCCTTTGTAGCCCTTTATGTGCTGTCTGTGGGTAGAGATGTCTGAACTGTAGCCAAAGATTCTGAGAGGGCTCTGTCAAGTTTATTAACCATCTGGTAGGCATACCAGCTTTCCTCCAAGTCATCTGGATCAGCAGCTTCTTCCTACAACCAGTGCTTTGAGGTTTGTTTGAGAGCCAATTTCACAGAGCAGGTCAGAAGGAAGAATTTCCTCTGTGACACAGTCTGACGTGGTTGGTATGGTTGGAAGTGACAAAAAGGAATGCCTTTCAAGCTGATAGATCATCCATTCTAGGAGTCCCAGACTATGCTAGGCCCACACACAAGAGAAATAAACCAACTGATGGTATAAATTTGAAGCAAACACAGTAGAATAACTTTCTAATTTTGATAACCTATGGAAATGGAAACTCTTTCATCCTTGCAGTACAAAACTCTGCAATCCAAATGTAGTTCAGGGCTCTCCAGTTCCAGTTGAGCAGTTCAAGGGCAGTTTACAAACACAAAAAATTCAGGAGTAGGACTGGTTTCAGTTCTGGGAGGAGTTGGTTTATTTGTTTTAATTGGAGGCTTTGGTTTGTTGTTGGTTTGTGGTGTTTCTCTTTTTTTCTGATGACTCTTTTATTTATATTTGCTTCTTCCTGCCATTTGACATTTTCACAAACCAGTGAGTCTACTTCTTGCATTCCAGGTCCCAGCTGCACCTCGCTACTCAGAAAGACATTCAAAGCTTCTGAAAAAGAATTATTAAGAAATCTATTGGCTGTACAAATCTTGCAACAGATTTTGCAAGCACAAAGAGAAGGGGAGAGATTGAAGAGGAGATATTAAGAATTTTTTTTTCTAATTGAGATCAACAAGTGGGCTCATCTCAAATAAGAAGCAGCCTATAAACTGTCCCAAAGGGAAGAGATGCTGTTTGTCCTTGAGAGCTTGAAGAAGTTTTTCCAACATAATTTCAGTTTATATAGTTTCAAATAACATAGCTTATTTACTTACACAGATACCTTACTTGCACCCTTGCCAGACCTGGGGAAAGGCCAAGGTATTCCATTGTTGGATGCAATGAAAGAGCATGTGAAGCTGCTTGTCCTGCTTAGACATTGTCCTGTGACACTGTGACAGTGAGATTGACACTGTGACATTATCCACACAGTGGTATTTCCACCTTCACTGCTTGGCTCACACAGCAATTTCACTGGAAAGAAGACAAATTTGTGTACTGCCTTACAAAAGACAGCCTCAGGACACAGGGCCAGTCCTTCAGATAAACTTTCTTTGTAATTTGGGAGAGAAAGTAACACGCTTTGAGGATTTTCCCTCTGATCTCCACTCATGGCAGCACTTAGCCTTGTCATTTTCAAAGGTGAATGGCTTTAAAGATTTTTATATCCATTTTTACACACTGATAGTCGCTCACTTAAGTAATGGAAGCTCAAGTGTGTGATGTGATTCCTTTCAGAGTTCATGGTGTCTGAAGCACTCACTGGTTTGTGGAATGGGATTCAAGATACAGAATCTGATACTTTTCTGCCTTGCTTTCCTTATCTAGCCACTGCAAAATGGATGCCTCCATTTGAAAGACCTACGGTTGTATTTTCTCCTGTAAGATTCCCCCTTAACTATTATCTCAGTATTAATTTTCCTCATCTCATTTTGTTTCTCCCCTATATACAACATTTGATCCTTTCAAACTTTTGCCAGTTTTCCCCCTCCTTTTTATACTGCCTTGATGCTCAGATGGTGGGCTCTGGGAATACAGAAAACTCTCTCCATCTTCTCAGGTCTGGTGCCATTGCACAAAAAGGGGTCACTTGCTTCAGTGCAAGTCCAAATCAGCTCTTGAATTCTGGGGGTGATAACATCAGCTGTGAAAAGGTATGTAAGATACCAACATGTGCTTGTAGAGCAGAGGGGAGCTCTAGGAAATCAGGAGCTTGGGCAGTTCTTGCATTAAAGACAACACATTAAAGGCAAATTACAAGGAGCATATTCTTTCTGTTTTCAAGTCCCCATCCAAAGCTTTGTATCAGAATGTTCTCACTCAAAAAAGTAACAAATTGAAATAAAAAGCCATACTCAACACAGGAATGTGAGCAATGACAGTGTATTTTTATCTTTTCAGAAAAATGTGAATAACTTTGTCTGAATTTGGATGAAGCAGGCTGCCATCAGTGCTTTTAGCTGCCATTGACTAAATTCTGATGAACTTGTAGCCAGCTAAAAACAAAGTCTCATTGCCAAAAACTCTGTAAGTGCTTGGAGTGCTTGTATATCTTAATCTCTACAGACATTGCACTGTTACATCACTCCATGCAAACACCAAAGATTTTTCTTGAATTCTTCTGTCAAATCACTGAAGTAGGCACTTCATTTCAAACTCGAAGCCAAGGCAAAGTTCAAGTGGTCTGATGGACCCATCCCTCTAATCTAAACTACGATTTAATTTGAAGCAGTTCTTTGAAAACTTAAAGTGGTCAGGAGTTTTGGTCTTTCATTATGCAATGAATATCGTGCATATTCATTATTCTACCTGTGCAGGTATCTCAGTGAGTTCTCTGCAGAGGTCTAAATGTGTGTTAATTCTGCCAGACTACATCTTGCTTTTGAGTTTCAGACAATTTACTTCAGCCTCTAAATCCTTCCCTCCCAACTTCTTCCATCAAGACCACTGCGTGCATGTGATTCTGCTGAGGAGTGTTTGAAATGCCAAACATGTTGTACACTTTTTCCAAAACAACTTCTCTACAGTGAATTAAATGCCTTTTTAAATTTTCTTTGTCTTTCACTGAAAATCACAGGTTATTTTTAGTAAGCATTAATAGCTGCTAAATGGTTTGTAATCTGTTTTTAATATGGTCCTAGGTTGAGTTCAAAATAGGGCTTAAATGAAAGCCGATGTCTTTCTGCTTTCTGCAGAGAAGTGCCACAAACCACAGGATAAGGACTGATGTATTTGCACAGCAGCAAGTATTAAAAAGAAAAAAAAAAAAAAAAAGAATGAGTACTGGCTGTTTTCACTTAATTATTCTTCTTTGATGATTCTTTGGAGTAATGGGAGGCAGAGAGCATCTGGTTCAGCCAGTTGCTTCTTATTGCTCTGAGGGAGACCTGCCCCAACAAGGGAGAATGTTGGCTCTTCGTGTTTTAAAATTAAATATCACTTAACTGTTTTACAGACAGTGCTTTGTGATTTAACCAGTAAAAGATGACTGACTGGGTAAAGTGAGGGAAAGGGGTTGTCTCATCACTTAGAAATTATGATTGTTTGGCAGGGACATATAGCACAAGCAATTAGCCAGAACTGTCGTTTGTTTGCATACATGGACGCAGATTTGTTTGTAGTGTCAACTAGGTACAAAAGTATCTTCTTTCCTAAAACACAATTTGTTTTGAAGTAACACATTCAGATGAAAAATCATTAACTTATAGAATAGTTTGGGTTGGAAGGGTCCTTCAAGATCATCTAGTTCCAACCTTCCTGCCATGGGCAGGGACACCTCCCACTAGACCAGGTTGCTCAATGCCTCGTCCAGCCTGGCCTTAAAACACCTTCAGGGTTTGATGGGGCATCCACAATCTCTCTGGGCAACCTCTTCCAGTGTTTCACTAACCTCCCCTCTTCCAACTGATATCTGTAATTTCTAGTCCTCCCATCACATATCCTATTAAAAGGTCCTACCCCAGCCTTTCTGTAGCCCCCTTTAGATACTGAGAAGTATCTACCTCACCTACTATGAGGTGCCTCCTGAGCCTTCTCTTCACCCAGCTAAACAACCCCCAACTCCTCAGCCTGTCTTCATAAGGCAGTTGCTCCAGCCTTAGTGACAATGGAGGTGATAAGATGGGACTGTGGATGAAATTTTCCACAACACAAATACCCAGGCAAAGCAGATGCCTATGGCAGGGGAGTTGGAACTCGATGATCTCTAAGGTCCCTTCCAACCCAAACTACTCCATGGTTGAATCTGTGTGGCCTGAGCAATGCCAAGCACGGCAGACAAGTCACCTCACTTGCTTAACCTGATCCTTGGCTACAACCTGCTGAGCTGTAGCATCTGTCACTGTTGCAGTCGCGTGGCACTGCTGATTCAGACACCTTGCATAGTTTGTTGCCCTCCCCACCACTCCTCTGGGCTTGTCCTCTTTGCCAGGAAACCCACAGACTGCCTTCACCCATCACCCTTTCCACCAGAAACTCAGAAAGACTTGTTCGTACGTGCTACTGTAGCTTCAGTAAAATATTTCTACTTTAATCACTTCTAACTACTAGGGACAATTTTTCTTCGACTAATGAAAGACCTGATGCATGGAGCTAGCATACTTCATGTCAAAGTATGGGCTATGATGCATCTGCTGCCACTCAGAGGAAGATGTTGGATGTTCTGAGGGGTGGCTCCAACTCGGTGGCCCATTGCAGTCTAAAGAGGAGTAGAGCAGAGATTGGGTATTTCTTTGTAAAATTAACAAGAGCAATACATACATTGAGGGTGGTGAGACACTGGAACAGGTTTCAGTGTAGTTTGATGGCTGTTTCATGTAAATTGGAAGAGAGGAGATTCAGGCTGGATATAAGAAAGAAATTCTTTATGGTGAGACACTGGAAGAGGCTGCCCAGAGAGGTTGTGGATACCCCGTCAATCCCTGGAGGTATTTAAGGCCAGGCTGCATGAGGCATTGAGCAACCTGGTCTAGTGGGAGGTGTCCCTGCCCATGGGAGGGGGGTTGGAACTAGATGATCTTCAAGATCCCTTCCAACCCAAACCATTCTATGATTCTAGGAAGGAATGGGGCACAGAAAGAGTTGGCACAGTGCTCTCTAAATCTGAGGTTCAACTGCACCTCAAGTAGTGCCCACACAGCTGTGCTTCCCTCATCTCGAGTGTGTCAATAGTGCAGGGATTTGTGAAGGAAACAAAGATTGTCAGAGACTTGGACCCTCTTTGTGGTGTGACTGGGTAGACCTAAACTTTTCAGGCTGGAGAGGTGGTGACCAAGAATGGCAGGAGATAGAGAAATCTCAGACTTGCTCTGGACTGCATAGAAGCAACAATCAAAATGACATTAGAGGGTGTGTATCTCAGTTGGAAGAGCATCAGACTCCTCATCTGAGGGTAAAGGCTCAAGTCCCTATACAGGTATAAGGCTTGTCAGAGTTCAGCTCATGGGAGGACTGGATGATCTGAAAGGTCCCTCCCAACCTCGGTGACTATTAGATGGAAGCTAGTAAGCCAGCTTCAGGAGAAATGAAAGACAGTAGCTCTCAGGTTAAACACAGAAGCAGACTTAAACCCACTACTCAGTGTTATTGAGCAGCTATTTCCTTATTGCAGCGCTGGGCAACATGGGGGATGGAGAGTTCCTCCGTATCTGCACACCCAGGTCCCCAAACGCTGTTTCTCAGCACATGCATGTATATTCACGAAACACTTATCAATGCTAATACAGGTTGTCTCTTCGTATGCTAATTTGGATCTGCCCTCTTGGGCAGTCTCACTTAGTCCTGAAGAAACGGGTGGGTAGTGGTTTTGGGGTGGTATCGCCATCTTGTGCTGGAGCACGTGGTCCTCCTCAGCCTCCAACTTTTCCCCTTTCCAAAGTTTTCATTTCCTCTTTCCCCCACCACCTCCATTCCGAAGAGTTGTGGTGGGTCTGTGCGAGTCCTTTTTGAAGACCATGGGCTGCGGGGGGAGCTGGGCGAGCGCTGGGAGGATCTGGTGAGGGTCACCCCAACCACACCGCTCTCGAAACCCCCCCTGCGCTCCAAGTACAAGGTGGGAGGACTGCTCGGAGAGACAGCGTCTCCTCTTCTGGCCGTTTCTCAGCACCGAGGGCGGCTGGGCTGGGTTTTGCAGCCCAGATACAGGCAGCCGGGGGTTCAGTCCCAGCTCTAAAGCAGTGCCTACCGCAGCACAACCACCACCCCCGGCCCAGCCG
>VZTY01017941.1:309764-386502 GCA_013400935.1 Turnix velox | reverse complement strand
GAAGTTTGCTGTAGCCATTAAATGAGATCGTAGCTATGACTTTTCACAGTAAAAAGCAGCAGATAACAGAAATTAAGTGATAGGAAGAATAACTACTTGACAAAATATCAAAAAATTCAGCAGAGTTCCTGTCTCTGATGCCCATTTAAAGTTAGGAAGGAAGAAGACTTGTGAAACTTACAACTGTTGGTGAAGTAAAAGTCATTGGGAACACTAAAAAACCGCCAAGCTTGGAGAGCTGTAAAGCAATAATGTTTCTTAAGTTAAACACCCAAAGTCTTCCTCTGAATTTAGCTCTTACCATGGTTTGGAGTGAGATGCGCCGACAGATGGCGGTGTCTTTGTGCTTCAGGGTGGGACTTTTAACTCCTCCTATGTCTTGTAACGACTCAGTGCTTTGGGTGAGAAGACACACATCTGTTTTATTGATTTGTATGGCTTTTCGTTGGGTTTTGAGTAAATTGGAAAGTTTTTAGCTTTGCTTCTTCACTAGCTTGTAGTAAAAAGCTGCACAAACACCAACATTTTGGTCCTTTGGAACTAATTATTAGCTGAAGGAATTAAATTCTAGACTCAGTCTGTTCTTCCAAAACTCTGTATCTTGCTAGGATCCATCTCGTGCTGCTTTTATTTCTTTCCCAGGAGAAGAGCTGGTCAGCTGTGGCTTGGTCCTGTTGTAAGGCAATCAGGTCTTATAGCACCCAAAGAAACACAAGCATTAAGGCAAAAAACAGAAACACAAAGCCATCACCTTCCCCCCCACCCATCCCTCCCCCTGCCTAACCAACTGGGGGGCCAGCAGGGCCCNCCAACTGGGGGGCCAGCAGGCCCCCCAGCCTTTCTCCTCCCACCGTGTCCCCTTGGACAATGCAACTCACCAGTGATGTCCTGCAGCAGAGACACCAGGAGTAGCACCCCACGGGGGGCAAATGGTGGCTGCTGCCCTTCCCTGCTCCTGTTAAATAAGAGAAGGGGTAGATTTGGAACAGCTGGGGAGGGGAGCGGTCTCCAGTGCAGCCCAGCTGTGGGGGATTTGGGGAAAAATGGGCTGGAAAAGGGTTGATGTGGGGCAGAGGAGGGAGATAGGGAAAAAGAAGGCTATATGGAACCTGCCTGGAGGCAAACTGAGGGGAAAAATGGAAGGACTTGAGTGCTCCCCACGAGGGTGGTGAGACACTGGAACAGGTTGCCCAGAGAGATGGTTGAGGCCCCATCAGACCTGGAGACATCCGGGGCCAGGCTGGTTGAGGCTCTGGGCAACCTGGTCTAGTGCAGGATGTCCCTGCTTATGGCAGGAGGGTTGGACCTAGATGATCTTGCAGGTCCCTTCCAACCCAAACATTCTGTGATCCTCACCGTGAAAGATTTCTTTCTTTATCTCCAGCCTGAATCTTCCCTCTTCCAGTTTGCATCCATTATTCTTAGTCCTGCCATCACATATCCTATTAAAAAGTCCTACCCCAGCCTTTCTGTAGTCCCCTTCACGTATTGAGAGCTACTGTGAGGTCCCTCCTGAGCCTTCTCTTCTCCAGGATGAACAACCCCAACTCCTTCAGCCTGTCCTCATAAGGGAGGTGCTCCAGCCCATTGATCATCTTTGTGTCCCTTCTCTGGACATACTCCAACAGCAAAATGTCCTTCTTATGGAAGAAGGGCTTCAAAGGCAGGACTCAAAAAGAAAATCACAATAGCTCCCAGTCAGCTAGCCGCTGAGTGGACCTTATACCCACAGCTGCTCTAGACACTAGGGAGAACCTGCACCCATACCTGGGCTTCTACATCGCCTGGCAGGCTGAGTACAACATAGTCCAAAGCAGCGCATAACTTCTTTAAATCTAGTACATCCAGACTTGACTGACATCCAGACAGAGCCTGAAAAGTTCTTAATGTTGGCCTACACCTACCTCTAGTGAACTCCATTCTTGAGATTCCAGTGCTGGTAACAAGGAAATTAAATAATTCTGCCATCTCGATCACCTGAAAGCAGTAATGATGATAAAGTATGTGATGTATCGTCTCATTTTTAATGTTGCTAAGCTTCGAGCTATGTCATTGTGTAAAATATTAAAGGCTTGCTAAAAAAAATAAAAAGAGGCAGTTATTATGAATGCTTAGATGACACAGATTGAGACACTAAGATGTGCTAGATAACAATTCTTAAGAAAAGGAGTCTTCACTCACACAGCTATTATTAACACAGATAGAAAAGGTTTGTACTCCTGGTAACACTGTTTCTTCAGCACCAAGCATCCTGTAAGCTGTGATACTCAAAATCAAACACACCACAGAAAGAAGAAATCCACAAGTACCTGTTTCAAAAGGGTACAACATGGTGTTTAAGGAGACAGGTCTAGAAGTTTCATCATCTACTCCTCTTCATAGCTATTTTGCTGAAAAAAATGATTCTTACCTACTGACCTCCTGCCATGACTCTGCCCTGTACCTGTCAAGTGTTACTTCATCATTTGTTATTTAAGCATCCAAAAATTCTTCAGAAGCAGCTGGTAGAGATTCTTGCAACACACAGGACACACTGACAATTGATTTACATCCTGTGCTACCAACAGGTTCTGTTTTCCTACATAATCATTAGATAAGAATTTCTTGCTTCTTCAAAACATACCAGTGACTGTTCACCTGAGAGTACAAAATCTTGGCATTTTTACAAAAAACTTTTAAATATTCTCTGCAATATATTTTTCCTTCAATATATTCTACATAATTCTTTCCAGAGAAGTTGAGACAGCTGCTGCAAAGAAGGGATTTGTATGCTTAAGAAAGATGACCTTATTAATCTTTATGGAGACCTCATTTGTGACCTCTCCATATGGAGAGGAAGAGTGTCAGGAGGATGGAGCCAGGCTCTTCTCAGTGACATCCAATGACATGACAAGGGGCAACAGGTGCAAGCTGGAACACAGGAGGTTCCACAGAAATATAAGAAAAAACTTTGTCAGCATGAGGGTAAGAGAACGGTAGCACAGGCTGCCAGAGAGAGGGTGTGGGGTCTCCTTCTCTGGAGACATTCAAGCCCGACCTGGACGCCTTCCTGTGTGACCTAATATGGGTGTCCCTACTCCAGCAGGGGGATTTGACTAGATGATCTCTCCAGGTCCCTTCCAATCTCAGACAATCTGTGATGCTGCCACTAGAGAAGCAGCTATTTTGGATACTGATCAAAGGCTAAAGGAACAGCAATGCAAACGTGCCCCCAGGTTCCAAACACCCACTGCGGAAGGAAAGATTGGCCTGGAATACAAGTTAAGGTACAAAAGTTTAACAAGCCATACCACAATATAAAATTGATTTTGTTGAATCAGTAAAATGACAGAAAATAGAGAGATTTAAAATGCCAGAAAGCAGTAGGTAGGGATCATTGTTTTTTCCAGGCAAAACAGAAGAGGATCACAACAGTCAAACTTTCAGACCTCTCCCCTCAAACACCATGTTGCACCTGAAGAAATGGTGTTACCAGGAGTACAAATCTTTTAATATTGTTAATAATACCTGTATGAGGGAAGACCACTTTGTAACTTGCCACAAAAATCCTCAGCCCTTGCTTTTTCAGTTCCATTACTAAATAAGATCAAGAAGTATCTGTTTTAATGGTACCAGCATAAAACACATCATTGTATCTTAAATAACTCCTTGTATAGATAGATTATACAAGATTTCTCTTAGTGTAAATGAAACATTGATTGCAAGGAGATAATTGGTCTTCTATTATTGTGAAGACAGGCTAAAGGAGTTGGGGCTGTTCAGTCTGGAGAAGAGAAGGCTCAGGAGGGACCTCATAGTAGCATCTCAATACCTGAAAGGGGCTACAGAAAGGCTGGGATAGGCCTTTTTAATAGCATATGTGATGGCAGGACTAGGAATAATGGATGCAAACTGGAAGAGGGGAGATCCAGGCTGGAGATAAGAAAGAAATCTTTTACAGTGAGGGTGGTGAGACACTTGAACAGGTGGCCCAGAGAAGCTGTGGATGCCTCCTCTCTGGAGGTGTTTAAGGCCAGGCTGGATGAGGCATTGAGCAACCTAATCCAGTGGGAGGTGTCCCTGCCCATGGCAGGGGGGTTGGAACGAGATGATCTTTAAGGTCCCTTCCAACCCAAACCATTCTGATTCTGTAATTCTATGACTCTTATCCTTGAGGAGTCCTCTGTCTTCCTGTCACTAACATTAACATGAAGCTAGGATTCCACTCCATCAAGCACATTTAACACCTTGCTGCCTATCTGTTATTGCTTCTTGAACAAAATTGAAAGCCTCAGCATTTCACTAGGAATGGTGTAGAGAAAGGTGACAAGATTGCTAAAGAACTGTGGAATAGCTTTTGGCTGGAGTCACTGAAGAGAGAATGACTGTTCACTGTCTCTCTGGCATCTGCATTGGTCCTATCACAGCAAGTTCAAAAGAAACTAAATGCACTATATATTTTCTTTTTCTTAAGACACATGGAAGAGCAAAAGTGCCTGCCAGTGGAATATTTTTTAAAAGCAAATAGCCAAAAATCCACAGAGCCAGATAGGAAGATTGATAGATGAGAGTTTCTGAAAATTGCTGTAAGCTGGAATATTTGGGAAAGTACTACTTTCTAAGCTCAGTATTTATTTTTACAAAAACCCCCCAGCAACTCCCAGTAGCCTCAGAGACAGGCACTGTCAGCATTAGTCATTTAGCCTGGTCTGGTACAGATATTCATACAAACTTACCTCCAAAAACACTTGGAATATCTACTTCTTGCCAAGCAGCATAATTTAACACTTACAGGTACTAGCAGAATTTCTAATGCGCATTAATTTGTACTGATATTACTAAACCAAGTTTTTTGTTTAATTTGTAGTATAAAAAAAATTAAAAGAGCCTAAAAATCAAGTGCTTCAGACCTTCCAGAGGTATAGCCAGGTCAACAGTGAGGGAGGGACTCCAGCTGCTCAAAGCAACTCCATTCCATAGCTGAAGTGCCTAAAAGCTGAGAAGCTACCATTGCATCCTGGCCATGGGCATGATGAGTAGTTGCTCTGATCACCAGGAAATCTCTCTCAGTCACAGAATCATAGAATAGTTTGGGTAGGATGGGACCTTAAAGATCATCGAGTTCCAACCCCCCTGCCATAGGCAGGGACACCTCCCACTACATCAGGCTGCCCAGTGCCTTGTCCAGCCTGGTCTTGAACACCTCCAGTGAGGGGCATCCACAATCTCTCTGGGCAACCTGTTCTCAACATCTTCCCATTGCTCTTTTGGGCTGTCCTTCAGAAGGAGATGAGAAAATATCACTTGCTGTTTAATCTTCCTTAGTATCAGGTCTACCTCTGGTAAAGCAGCTGGAGACAGGAAACTCCCCAGTATGATTTTGGGAAGGGTGGGTGTTCCGACGGGGGCGGCAGCGACCTCATCTCACCTCAGGCCAGCGGCCGCCACCCTGTGCCCCAGCCCTGCAGCCCTTTCTCTTAGTTTTGGGGTGTTCCTCTGAAACCCCACTCACTCAGCCCAACTGCTGTCCCTCTCCTCCCCTGCCCAGCAGAGCAGTGCAGCGGCTTGTCCCATCTCATAGGACTGCATTTATTTTGTTCCACATTTTTTGTTTCTTCTGTGGCCAAACTAAAAGTTGCTTGAGTTGTCAAATTGAAGTACACTTCAAAGATAACCTGTATTGTAGCTGCTCATCACACTGAGCAAGAAATACTGGGGAAAAAAAGTTTGGCACCAGAGTTGCTTGCTTGTCCTTTATAATCTAGGAAACAACCTGTAGAACAGTTTCAGCATTTATTATGAACCCTTGGGTGATCATGATCAAAGAGAGATGTACAAGATATTTTTGTGTAGGATCCATGTGACTCACTTTTCTCAGTATTTAAGCAGAATTCATTATTTAAATGTCTTCCCATTCAATAGACCTGCAACTGTATCTGAAGTTGCCCATGTACTGTAAAGCCAGCTTATGAAATGCCTCAGGAACCATTTCTTTTGTTGCACAAGCTATGCTGACTCAGAAACACTTAATTTTTCCCTGTCAGAAGGTTCTAATAACTACTTCAAGATATACTTTCAAGTTCTAAGGATTAAATAAAATTGCAGTAAAAACAGATCTTGATTTAGTGCTAACAAACCACAAAGGTCCAAACCAGTAAAGAATTGGAAGTAATACTGCCCCCTCATACAAATTCCACACCTAACATTACACCACACCTCAAAGAATTTATAAAGCTTTTTCTTACACACTTCTCTAAGAAAAAGCCATTAAGACATCCCCTTAAATATATATATATATATATCCCTTCTGACCTCCAAACGTGCCACTTCTTGATAGCCTCTCAGCTCGAGCAGTGTTCTGAAGTTATGAGGCTGAATAGCGTTCTCCTCCCCTTTCTGAAAGGCAGAATTTCTCTGATTTCAAAGAAAAGCTGGCCAGAATGCTAGCTATTTTTTTAGGGTAATGTGAGATGTCAATGAGAAAAGCTATTTGCATACGTAAGTCAGCATCTTGGCTACTGTTGTCTTGTTATCCAAATTGTATGAAGCCTCACAGGAATTTCTGTTAAGCGAGCATGTTGACAGATGGCAGCAATCTGAACTGAGAATAGCACCAAAAATGTACTGCTCAGAAGTAAAAGAGAACATAGTGAGAAGTATTATGATTTTGTTTGTAACTTGAAGATCTTAACTTCAAGTAACTTCAACGAACTTGAAGAACTCAGCAGAAGCACCTGCAGACCAAGGGGCATTTTAACTTGCACTGTGCTGTCCAACTCTTTTTCAGCATCTGAAGATTTTTAACCTGAACCACAGAAATTCAGATGCTTATGGGAAGATATTTAAAGAACATCCATACTTCACAATTAGCTCTATTAGGAGCAAGACAATTATGCCACCCTTCTGGTAATCCTGGAAACTACTGCTACCATTTCAAGGTTCTGCAGTGTCCCGTAGCTGACCTACACACTTTATCTTCCAAGTTCATCTCTGAGTACCAAAAGACATACAGAGAATAAACAACTTTATTTTATAACAGAATTACAGGAAGCAAAACATCACTTAATACAACTTCAAGCTGCTGCAAATCTAATTTGGCATTTTAACTATACACAGACTCAACAGCAAAAAAAACCAAAACAAGACCCGCAAACAAACAATCCCCCTGCAAGAACAAAATCAAAAGAAAACCCAAAACAATGAATGAGTTTTTCTCAACAGCAGCTGCAAATGATGGTATTGCCTTACTGCTTTTATGAATGGAGTCCATCACATACTTTTTATTCAGTCTCCAGAAACCTCCATCAAACGCTACATGAAGCAACTGAAACGCAGACCTTATCAACAACAGAAATGTCAGTTCTAACAAGGAGACAGTGAGGTTTAGTAGAAAGCAAGCATTCTATGTGCTCTCAAATAATGGAAGTGTTGAAGTCTGGACACAGTAAGAAAAAAAAAAGCACTAAGGTTTTAAGCTGACTAGATCACCTCTTGTTGGAAGAAGAAGGAAGATATTCCTTCCATATTTCCCTCCTTCATTCCTTCTCTTCTTCCCTTCATCCTTCCTTCCTTCCCTTCCTTATCTGGAATGTTGCAGACAGCAAAACATCTGCAAGAAGTTGAGCATTGGCACCAAAGTGCAAAAAAACCCACAGTGCTCAGTCAGAAGAAATCTGTCTGCAACTCCATCTTGTGTACAGACTGCTACACCATCTCTGCTCCACAGAGAGGAGAACCTTAGAACAGAAAGAGTTACAGAGATATCAGTACAAAATTTATCCAAAGAAATATATATTTTTTTTAATTTTAGGAAATGTTGTATTTTTATAAAAATGTTTGTTATATGATAGCATATATTTACCTGAATAATCTGCAAAAAAAAAATCTGTAAATTACTCCAGTATGAGAGATTTGAAATACTTGGAAAAAAACTATATCTAATTTAGTCAAAATCCTCCTTCCTGCACAATTACTGCCCATTCCAGTGAACAATGCTTTCCAGACTTTGTTCACTTTCATATAATTGAGAATTGGTATCAAAACAACAAGTATTTGTGCAAAAGAAAATCATATCCTCTAAAACTTCATTTAAAAAAAAAAACAAACAACCAAACTGTTAAGAAGTGGTTATAAAAATAATAAACAAGAAGTGTTGTAAGGGAATGTATAGCAAAGATGTTAAAATGCAGTTTGGTATTGAGTATCTGGTTGCCATTGCTAGGCTTGGCGAACTCCATCGTGCAGTGATGACTTGGAGTGATTATAGTTCTTCATGGCCATTATCAAGGTATCATTTTCATTTCTGGAAGAAAAAAGGAGGAGGAAGATTACATAAGCATTCACAACAGCTACTGTGTGCATGTCACACCAGAGTCAAAACAACATCTTTGCCATACAGGTTATTTTGAGGGAAGGTTTTAACAAAGCATAGTTGCATTAACTTAAGTCCCCTTCAATCATGAGGTAATGAGTAATTCAGTTTCCAACAATGCTTTTCTTGCTTTAGTATATTTTTTCCCTCCTCAGATTTCTCAGGATATTTTAATAGTCATATTCTGCACAGTTTGCTGAAAATTTTAATCCACAATTAAATGCATAAATCAAAAATTAAGATACTTGTTCAATAAAGAGTCCTTCAGAATCAGAGTGTAGTAATAGCTCTTCTCCAACGTTCATTAGAGAAGTCTACACAAACAACACACCCACAGTTATCAGGGCAGAGCTTTCACCTTAGAAACATCCAACCAAGAGTTATGGCGTGATTCCATTGCCTAAATACAATTGTCTAGATCTGTCTCTGCAGTCCCACCTGCCCTTCAGTCCCTGATACAGAAGGACATAGGTGTCTTGATGGTTCAAGCTGGAAACAGATATCTAAGGCACTTCATGTGGCCTGGCCATTGGCAACTAAAATTTTTCCTGAATGTTTGAATGTAAGGCATGAGTCAAACAGGTCTCAAATACAGAAGTGTGGTGGATTCCTCTTACTATCCCACAAGGATTTCAGACTAAGAGCTGTAATGCAACCGGCTGACTCAGACGAGAACATCCGATGCTCTTCCACATACTGTAAATAACATTATTCCACATATGTAATTCTTAAAAAAGCACAAAAACATCCTCAGCATATGGAAGAAATTCTTCAAATGTTTCTTCTGAACAAATTTTTTACAAAGTAGTTAAATATTTCATTAATCAACTTAGTTCATTCACGTAGAGTTCACTCATGTAGAAATGTGCAAATGTGCCAACATTGTTTCTTCCTCCCATGACAGTTCCTTTCAGAAAGACATTCTAATTATTTAAATAGGATGGATTATGTTGAACACTGATTTGAAACATACTTTTCTGGATTAGGGTAGTATGAATAAATTGGCACATTCTACACAAACAAAATAAGAGGCAAAACATGCAACCAAGACCCTTAAATTAATATAAATAATAAATTTTTAAAAGGGATGGAACAATTATTATAATAGTAAACCTTTCCAAATCAAATTATGTGTTCTGCTGTCTCAGTGCATCTTTCTACCTAATGTAAATTTCATTTAGGATGCTGAAGGATGCTGAAGGATGGTTTGATTTAATGTTGCTGTGTAGAAAGCTATCAGCAAAACTACCTAAACCATAGGCATTACTGCTATGAACTAACAGCTCTCTCCAAAGGGATGCGAGTTTTTCTGAGACCCTTTTGGGGCATGTACATGATGGGAGGGCTCATGCATACCTCTTTGTCTCACAGTTCAGTGCAGTTACAAATCCTGTCTTGTTCTTTCAACACAGAGATACAGCACATGGGCTTTGGCTGCTTCCAGTGTCACTAAGCAACAAAGCCACACAGCAAACCTACTAGAACACTGAAATAAAGGCATAGTGAAAAAAGAGATTTGTATAGAATTTTTTGTAACTTTTCCTATCCCTTCCACATAAGCAAACCATCCTTTGTTATTTCTGCAGTTTACACTTCCCAGGGATATCCAATGATAGGACAAGGGACAATGGATGCAAGCTATGTGGAACATAGGAAGTTCCATAGGAACATAAGGAAAAACTATTTCACAATGAGGGTGACAGAAGAGTGGCACAGGCTGCCCAGAGAGGATTTGAGATCTCCTTCTCCGAAGACATTCAAACCCTGCCTGGACGCCTTTCTGTGTGATCTCATCTGGGTGTTCCTGCTACAGCAGGGGATTGGACTAGATGATTTCTCCAGGTCCCTTCCAATCTCTCACATTCTATGATAAACTTCAATAGGCAGAAGGCAAGCAACCTACTCTTAAGAACTTTGTGACATTCAACACTGCTTAAAGTGCCAGGATAAACTCCCAGAAGAGTTGAAGTGTGCAGAGATGTCATAGAACAATCCTTCCAACAGGTACCTCAAGACAGTGAAAAACTCTCTACCCAGTAACTCAAAACATGAATCATCTGATTGTATACATGACAACAGTTGGAAAGGGCTGTCCCTTTCCTCAAACACAAAGGCCCCTCCACTTCTATACATGTGTTAAAGCAAGATATTTGTAGGTAAATGAAATAAACAAGGACTTTAGCTTATAACCTTCAGCTGAAAATATGCATCTGTGACCAGTGACTACTTCAGGAAGGATGAGATTCCTTGGTAAACAGTCATCTTTCATGGAATAGCATTCAGTAGATGCACTTTATATTCTCTCTGGATCACAGAAGTTATACCAAACAGTGAAATCGTCAGCTCCCAAGTAATTCATGCAGAAAAAATAAAACTGATCTTCTCAACACCTTCTTAACTATCAGGGTTATGTCAAATATATTCTCCTCCTTTAGAGTAGCTTACATCAAATTTGGAATCAAGTGAGTGTCTTGTTTTTCATATATTCCCCTTAAACCAATGTTGATCAAAATGCATCTTCAAAGGTTAAAACTGTACTAAGCTGGTCTTCTCCCGAGATGTGCTCTTCTAGTTAAATAGAGACTCATCAGTACAAAGAAAGATGCGTCCCAAGGAAGGTTGAAAATACTGGTTCTGAAGCTTTTATTTTTTAAAAAGTTTTTCCATTTTTATTTAGCCACTTCAGATTCCACTTCAGTGGAAAATTTTGTTTGAATCTCATTACCAAAGTCATCAAGGTGAAAAAACCTGAAGCTTCAGTTTCATGACAATAACCAGTGTGACAAGCAAAAGGAAATTCAAAGCTTTATATACCCAAATGGTTTCTGAGCTTTAAGACATTAGCCTATAATGAGTGCAATAGCAGATTTATTCAGTGTTCACTGAACAGTATTTCTACTGAATATATCAAGTATAGGTAGGGTTTGTTGGTTTTTTTTTATTCCTAGACATGAGGGCCTAATAAAATGACATTCCTTCAAATGCCTCTTTCCACTGACAAGAGACATTTATCTCCTTGTCTTAGAAAATGATAAAAGGTTAAATATTTCAGAGTGCTTAGGATTAATTACCTACATTAAAATGTACAAGCATGGCCTTTCACTACTGAGAAGTGCACAGTCTTCACACTAAATAAGCAAGATACAATGCAAGGATGCAACTGTACAGTTAAAGAGGAAAATGCGAGTTAACTTTCATGTTTGGCAGAAATAGCCCAAATTCACTTCAATATAAACTACAACAACTTCACTCAACATCATGGTAATGAAATGTGACAAAAATGGCAGATGTATTCAGGAAAAAAATGCAATTAAAATTAATGTCAGATTGGACTTCAGATAAAAATTCTTACACTAACGGTTAAAGGCTGTTCAACTCCACATTTTGACAGCAAAAATGCCTGATATTTTTCAAGCATCTGGTTACAGAAGGCAACAGAAAACTGATTGCTCCATTTCCCTAAGTTAATTACATATGTCAGATTACCTGAAGTATTTGCTTGAGGACATTGATTTTATTCTTCATCTTCCTCAGCAAGTTCAGTTTCTTTGTGCACCACCACTCTTGTGACAGACATGTCAGGGTGCTGTTCTTTGGCTTCTTTGATTGCCTGTGCCAGGGCCTGCAAACATATTTGATACATCTGATTAAGTAACAGCAAGAGCACATTTATGTGGGGCAAGAAAATGGGTTTATATTGGAAAATCTTGAGAACTCTAAATATCTGATAATGAGAAGGCTTAGAGAAAAAAAAAAAAAAAAGAAAAAGAAAAAAGAGAGAACTATTAAACTATCCATCCAAAATGAAAAAATCAAACCCAACCAATCCCCCAAACACAAAACTCAACTAAAAAACCAAACTTATGTACACTAAATTTTCACCAATATTTCCAGGAAGTAAAACACAACCATAAAGTTACAGAATAAATTTTACAGTTCATTTCAGGAGACAAAAAGTACACTTATACCTCAGAAACTTCTAAACTCCTTTAACAGATCTAGCAAATAAAGGCTTAAGAATAGAATCATGCAATCATAGGAAGGTTTGTGGTGGAAGGGACTTTAAAGATTACTTAAGTGGACACAGTGCAGAAAATGAAGAGTTCCCTTTAGTTTCCTGAGCAAAACAGTTTTGAATCTGCATTATGTATGATGCTAAAGCTCTGGAAAAGGATCATAACTAATTCCCTTCTCAGCAGAAGAATCTCACTTTTTTCATTTTAATAGTTTTAATAAAGAGACCATAAACCCTCATGAAGTTCAACCAATCTAAGTACAGGGTTCTTCACTTGTGTCAGTGCAATCCTCATTATCAGTACAGACTGGGGGATGAGAGGATAAGTGAGCAGCTCTGTGGAAAAGAACTGTTGGATACTGGTGTATGAAAAGCAGAACAATTTGTGCTTGCAGCCCAGAAGGCCCAATCTATCCATCCTGATCTGCATGAGAAGAGCTGTGGCCAGCAGACTGAGAAATTATTCAGCCTTTCTACTCTGCTCTCATTGAGACCCCACCTGGAGTTACTGTGTCCAGCTCTGGTGCCCTCAGCACAAAAAGGACATGAATCTATTGGAGTGGGACCAGTTGAGGGCCACAAGGATGATCAGGAGACTGGAGCACCTTTCCTACAACGGCAGACTGAGAGAGTTTGGGCTCAGCCTGGAGAGGAGAAGGCTCTGGGGAGAACTCCCAGCAGACTCCCAGTATGTGAAGGGGCTACAGAAAAGCTGGAGAGAAGCTTTTTGCCAGGGCATGGAGCCACAGGACGAGGGTCAGTGGTTTTAAACTACAGCAGGATACGGTTTGGTAAGATGTGGTTAGATTTTAGAAAGGAGTGGTGGCCTCACCCCATGATGATGGTGAGACCATCAAGGAACAGGTAGCCCAGAGAGCTACTGGAGGCCTCAGCCCTGCAGACATCCAAGGCCAGGCTTGCTGAGGCTCTGAAAAACCTGATCTAGTGCAGGATGTTCCTGTCACCACAGGGGGGTTGGACCAGATGACCTTTTAAAGGTCCCTTCTAACATAACTTATTCTATGATTCTGTGAATTTCCTCTGGTTTAACTCAGGGAAGTGTAAATACAAGTATTAATTTCTTATATTCCCTCCTCTGCATTTTAAGAAATTTTGTTTTCCTAACTTATGCACCAATATACACCAATATACACCACTAGCACGTAGATCATAATATGTTCCTTATCACTTGAATAGTCTATTCTGTTCTAGGCTTTACAGACAATATCATAGGAACACCCTCTGAGGCAGAAAAGGCAAAAGAATACACTGGGACCTTCTGTTTCTTATTCAGTCTATATCTTAATTCAGTGAGCTGTATTACTATTGGAACAGAACACAAGAATATAAATAAGAAATTGGAAGGCTTTCAGAGGTGACTGTAAGCCTAATACCCATAATACCAATAGTTCCATCCACAATTAAATATCCCAAATATATGAGGAGCATGAAAAATATAATGCAACAGGAAGGTTTGTCTTAATTTAGAAGAGTGACAATGTCCTAAGCTATAGGTGGAAAGTTAAGGAAGAAATAACTAACTCTGAAGAGAGACTGGAAACATCAACATCAGCTACCTGAAGTATTATAGAACAGTGAAGTCCTATTAAGGCAGTATGTACAAAACTG
Organism: Turnix velox; assembly: GCA_013400935.1. Classification (NCBI taxonomy): domain Eukaryota; kingdom Metazoa; phylum Chordata; class Aves; order Charadriiformes; family Turnicidae; genus Turnix; species Turnix velox. The sequence goes on along the minus strand of VZTY01017941.1, from coordinate 372,508 downwards.
TGCATTGATACAATATTCATGTTTACTGACACGTAACAATTTATTACTTCATCTTAGACAATATGCCAAGTATAATCTCTGTAGCACAAATAAGGATTTAAAAGAACCATTAAGCCTCTAATTGTTAAGCGGCAACAAGTAACGCAAGCATCTATTCTGAAACTTCAAATTAATTTTTTTTTCCCCTACTGAAAAGTGTTTTAGAGATGTAGAGAGCTAAAACCCAAAAAGAATAAATGTCCAACCAGTGGTTTGTGCATATAAAGAAGATTGTATCCACTGGCAAAAAAATTAGTAGAGTTTTCTTAAATCACTTATAAGCTGTTCACTGCTGCTTTAAGCTTCACTCATTAAAATTGGATTTTGTAATCCCTTTTTATAATTTCAATATTTTTCTGCAAAACCAAAGGCTGAAAGAATTGTCTTGTAAATCACCTGGTATCATGTGGACCTTTCTATATGCATTAAGTGTGTGTCAAACTGAACAAGAGCCATGCTTGATGCTGAACAGCCCTGTCATCTAATTTTCAAGGAGTCAACCTGTCAAGAGTCACTTTCTGGAGACAAATCAAAATGTGAAATTAAATTTCTCCAGAGCTCTGAGTGTAATACTACTAAGAAGTTTAATTACAGCCTGTTACGTTGATTTGTGTAGCTTCCATCATGTTGGGATGGTATTCATTGCAATTTTATGTAGAAGGCAAGCTTTTCCCCTTTCATAATCCAGCTGTTTGTCACTACAGATTTTTGGATGAAAAGTAATAAAAATTGTTTAATCACCACAACAGAGAACAGATAACTGCACTTTCTCAGTTATTTTTCTGTGTACTGCTTAAATTTTGTCTTCTTAATTGGGCATGTAGAAGTGATTTTAACCTCAGTTTCTAAGACATCACAAAATACTGCTTTGGTGCTGACAGAGATGAAAGTACTTATATAACATTTCAGAAGATAAACAACTACTTTTTTAATACAGAGTTCCATAAACAGAATTCAAAAATTCTTTTTAAAATTTTAACAATTAATGCTTTAATGTATTTCAATGCTTTCAGTCCAAATAAGCGCTGCCTTCAGATGTTGCTGACATAATGCAGTAAAGACTCTCATCCATCCAGATTAATGTATCAAAATAAGATTATTTTAGTAATGCCTCTCCTCTCAAATGGCAAATGCAGCACTAAAGAAATTGGGTCCCTTCAAAAAAAAATCAATTACTTTAAAAAAGTAAGAAATGCAATGTCACAAACACTGTTTTCCTTTCGGTTATATTCTAATGGTTCTTTATCCACAAAATACAATGACTTAGCAATTTTGCCAAAATTAACAGTCTCTGTATCTCCTCTCACTCAACTTTTGATTGTTTTGTCTTCCAAATATTACCTAGGTCTCACTGAACTACAAAATGTACGTAGTATGTGTTGACAGTTGACATGCTCACCTCGTCGTGGTCAATATCTGCATCTCCAGTAATGACAATGCGCTTCTCAATTCTTGTTTCGGATACCCCACATTTTACCATCTACAAGTGTCAAACAAAAAGGAAGAAAAGGTCCTTATAATTTTTCTACACTGCCATGAAGCACATCTTCCACTTGCACCAAAGCAAAGAAATTTTTTTGGCTGAGTTGCAATTAGTAGAAAATACAGTCATAAATCATCATTTCCTTTTCCAGCTATTAGTCAATGCTAGCAATTGTGAAACTTGACTAAAAACAAGCAACAGAGAATGACACCCATTACTGAAGACTGAACAAACACAGAAATGCAGACAAACTGGAATTTCAGCTTTTCCCACCATGTAAATTTGGCAACAAAATTGGGTCTCTCCTCAGCATCTGAGGAATTCTATGTCATTAAATACACTGATTTATTTTCAGTTCATTCATAGATGTGGTGGTTTTGGCTGCTGTAATTTTCTTCATGGAAGCTATGTTTAGGATAGGTGCTGAAAACAGTGTTTATAATACAGAGATGTTTTAGTTATTGCTGAGCAGTGCTTACACAGAGCCATATTTCACACTGCTGAGGCAAATAATTGTGCAATTCCTTTCTTTGTTTCTCACTCTACTGATTAAAATGTTTTAATTTATAGAAAGATACTCACAGAAATAACATTAAATACAATCCTTTTTTTTTTTTCCAAAAAGAATACTTAAGATATGCTGACCATATTAGAAAAGATTCAAAAGAATTCTGTCAGGAACACCATTAGAATAGCAAAACTATTTTGTCAGGTGACTTTATAAATAATGAACAATTTGGAACGTAAAACAGAAAGCTAGTTTAGAAAACTCAAACACACTTAAATCAACGATAAGCAGCTGTTAAGAAAACATAAGGACCTGATGCATTAGGTTAACCCAGTAGCATCTTAGAAGACAAGACTGAAATAATTTTCTTAATGGCTGCTTTCAAAAAGTGGCATTATTTGACATCTGAACTTGACAAGCAAATGCACACTTTTTTCCACCCTCTCCAGCTGTGTTAACACAATTTATCAAGTAAAACCTTTTTCCTAAAAGGGTGATGGCTTAACGATTCCAAAAGGGAGCAGGAAACTGAAGAGGACTTGTTGACTTAAATTCTAAGCTTACTTTACTTCATGTGACTTCTATCTGACAACTTTCCAACATCATCTTTCTACTGTCACTCTGTGAATGCAACTTTCTAGAGTATGTACTTTCAGAATGCAGTGAACTGCTGTCCTATTCTGCAATTATGTGAAACTTTTGTCTCTCTGGAGGGAAAAGAATCCCAGACTCCACCTTATGTTCCTGTCTTCCCTCTTCCTTCATCCTAAATAATGTCTTCAGTAATTTTCTTGGAAAAATATTTCAAGGGTTCAGAAACATCAGTTCAAACCTAAGTTGCTGGGGCACATCTAAAGTTTTCTAAGTATTTACACAAATTAATAATAAAATTAATCACCACTGCATTTAGGCAGTTCAACCAAATTCCTGCAATGTACAGGCCTGCAAAGTATTCTAGTGGTATGATAAATTTCTAAATAACATCTAAACCTAGCAGCACAAGGATAACCAACACAAGGGCACAGAAAACATTGTTTCAGTTCATCCTTACAAGAGATGCCATTATCAGGGCTCCTGTGTTACTTTAAGAAAGACTCTTCCAGATATTAGTGAGTGATGACAGGACTGAAACTATAAAAGAACCTATATGAAGTACTAAAAAAACTTAAGCATGTTCCCTCCTTTTCTCGTTGTTTTCAGATATTCCTGCATATTCATTAGGTCTTCTCTGTTAAAAACCTGTGTACACAAAGATAACTTGTGCCTGTAATGAATCCAACCCACTTCAAATCAGCTTTCTTCATTATATTAACAGAGACAAGAGAGACTTCATGGAAGATTTTGAGAATTTATGGTTACATTCAGTCCAGAAAGCCATTGCTTTATTTTACCTTTGTGATGTGTGTTGTTGTGGTAGTAGAAATTGACTCTGATGTAATTGTCTGTGCACTCAGCAGCACCCCGGCATTGCCACCAGCACTACCATCAAACTGTAAAGAGAAAGAAAAAACCCCACAGCATTTTTGTATTTTGGCATTCCCAAGTTGTTGAGGTTTTTTTTCCCACAGAAGGAAAGATTACTTTTCTTAACTAAACACATTCTTCAGTTCAGTTCGAACTGAAATCTCAGCAGAGGCTATCAAACTTTACTGAGTCATAGAAGCTGTTGTTATGGTTTATTCTTGTGAAAAAATTATGATTTAAGTTACATGTTCCTTTCAGGAACAACAAGACAATTTAATCATTTCCAGAATTACAAACATTTGCAGACAGCAAGTAAGCCCTTAAAAAATATGAAGAAACAACATCTAGACCTTCAGAATTACTACTTCGCCTACAAAGATACCCAATTCACAGCTGAAGTATAATCTTAGCTGCTAGGAAAAAATTACTAGCTTTGGAAAAATGTCTCTTGGAGATTTTCTATTTTGTAACTGGAATAAAAACCACTTGCAAACAATGTAGTAAGTCAGCCACCATACCTGTGGAGATTCATATGTGATAGTTTTAGTTTCTGTTTGCACAATTGGAACTTCTTTAGTGGAGATTTCAGTTCTCTGTGTAGCATCTGAAATGGTCACCATCTCAGTTTTCACTACTGGAGGCTGCGGTGCGAGAAATAACAGCGCAATTCAAAAGACATGACTGAGGATCCTACAGTGGACTAAGAAAACACAACCAAAAACTCAAGAAAATTTTAGCTACAAGTTAAGATTTGGCTGTCTTCCCAATCAAAAAAGCATGCAGTAAGTGAAATGAAGAATAATGCACCAACCCTCTACTATCTACAGAACATGGCAGAAAAATTTAATCTCCTTATAACTTGGTTGAAGCTTTGTGTGCCAGTCAACAGCACATATCACAAAAGCTAATGGCTAAAACCAAGCTGCAATGAGTTTTGAAAATGTTTAAAAAAGCATCACTAGGAAAAAAAAATCTTAGTTTGCATAAGAAGCTGTTAGATAAATCAAATGAATGAGCTTCATATGATCTTGAAATGTATCTACCAATGCTCCATCACACCACAAGTAAGAATTGTAATTCCAAGAAAATTACATAAAATTTTAACTTTCTAATATACACTACTTCTGGAACAGAAAAACAACTTTGACAATTGGATTTTAAGCAGCTCACATTCAATCTATTAGTTCTGAGAATCAATGGCTTCTTTTGACAACAATCCCAGAAAGTCATTATAACCATTTAGAATTAATTAGTTGTCATTTTTGCCACACCAGAAAGCAATTGAGCAGGAGTCTGGAAGCTACTGAATTTATGATATTTGATTGGATCAAATCTTCAATATACTCAAGAACTTTTTTTTAAAAATAAATCTAATAAAGATCCTTGGTATTCTTCTGGATGCATCAATTGCGCTCTCACTGATTTTGGATGCACGTAGGGGAAAATCCCATTGGAAAAAATAATCTAATCCTGTTTTTCCCCACAAACTCATTTGCACATGCAGCAGCCCTTCTTTGTCTAAACCAGCTAGGATTTTGAGAAGCATACGTGCCTGCAACTTCTAAAGGTCTTAAAATCTAATTCTTTCACATCATTAATCAAAACATCTTTGTATGCAAAAGACAATGGAAGAAAGAAGGTAAGTTGTTTGGATTTCAGTAGAAAGAAAAAAATAATTTGCCACCAGCATACCAGTAGATAGCGAGGAAAAAACTAACCCAACTGCAATCATGCTACCTACACAAAGACATGCATTCCTATTCTTAATTCTTTTCCCCTTTCTGCTTCTATATGTTTGCCCAGTAATGAACCCTTTAACCTTGTTTGACTTGAAACAACCACTTGTAAATGGAAGTCATGCACGATTGAGTTAATCTAAATAGATATTGCACTAGAAAACTTCATAGCAAAATATGTTATATGCCTCATTCCTTCCCAATGTAGTGCTCTGATCTATGCAATTTCCAGCCATACTTGTTCTAGACATAAATTCATAACTTTTAAAAAAAGTTAAAAAAAAAAAAAAAGCAGCAAATAGTGAGTGGGGACCAGTGAATAAAAGGAATAAAGACATGAGGTGTGTGTTTTCTAGCTTCAATTGCCAACACTTTTCCAATCACAATTAATGTCATGGATGTGTCAAAAACAATTAACAAATAGACAAGACAAGACTTAAAACACTGGAGACATATAAATAATAGATTATGTATGTGCAAATAAAATAAGGGTGAGATAAAAAGGAGTTGTCAGCCTTCGGAAGGTTTGCCTTACTGGTAATTTTCACCCAGTTCTAGTAAAGATTCAGAAACCATAACTAAGGAGACAGAATGTCACTGCCCTTCAATGGTTTCCCCTTCCAAATGCTCTGAACCTTGTTGGATGGTCTGAAGAGTTGGAGGAATAGGAGAAGAAAAAAGGCAGCTATTATTTTCACCCCAAGAAATATCTCTGCTTAATCTAGTTGTCAAACTGTTCTACCATTTACCTCAGAGCAACAAATTATTTGTGGTGCAACATCAATGTCAACATGAGACACATCTCCATTGAGTTTGAGCTGTTCCTCCTCTTTTTCTTCACCTAAATCATGCTTAATCTCCACTGACAAATTCTTTTCCTCTGTAGCTATGGTAACTGCATTTTCCTCAACCAAATCTTCAGTTGTAACTTGAGGGTTCTCAACTGGCACATTTAATTTATTGCATTCTGGTGTGGCTTCCACATCCTGGATTTTTTCTTCACGTTCTTTCCTTCTCGTATCTTCTTCCTCTTCCTGTTCTTCCCTGATGACTTCCTCAATTGCCCTGTAATGCGGCTGGTACTCTCCCACCTCTTCCTCCTCACTGCTACTACTACTGCTGCTGCTACTATCCGATGGCAATGATGAAGAGTCCTTTTTTGATAGATGCTCCGCCTTATGTATTTCCCCAGCATCCACGGTAACTTCCACTTTCCCTTTGTTGGTTTCGTCTATGACTAGTGATTCTTCTATCCCAACCTCTGCCTGCTTCTTCTCCTCCATTGTGTCCAGAGTTTCATGTGAACTCTGCACAAAAAACATGGATGAGGAAAAACAAAAGTAGAGTACATGAATAAATCAAAATTATGGAAACAAAATCAGGTGATGGCAGGTTCATGTCATGTGGAAGACAAAAGATAGCGGTGATGGTTAACTGACAAAAGAAGGAAATAAAGAATGAAGATGGATTGGAAGAGTTAAGAGCCAAATTTAATTACGAAAAAGATCAGCAGAACCTTATCAGCATCGCTGACTCCAGTACAAGGCACTTCTGCTCTGGAATCATGTCTCTGTGAAACAAAAAGCAATCAGATGACAAAAAAAAAATCAATGCACAATCCTTTTCAACAGTGCAACATTCTCCAAGCAAGCATTTAAGAATGCATCTGCATACTAGATAGATACTGTGTACTCACTGCAAGATTCACATAGAACTATGCTCATTTCCTTCCACTTCACTGAAATATTCCATTCAAAATTAGCTGAGAACTATGGATGTTATTAACTGGGATAAGAATGTAACTGTGAAAGACTGAAAATAAAAGTATGAATGCAGTGGCCTGTAATGCTAAGGCAGTTACTTCTCTTAGTAAATCAGCAATTAAGAATAAATAACTTGTTGAAATGTAAATAAGCCGCATAAGCATTTTACTACTGGTTTATCATCACAGAAAAACAAAACAAAACAAAAAAAATACTTCAAGATTGCATTAGTTGTTCATCTGTTATTTGGCAAAACTTCATAGATAACAAGAGGGAGATTGATGTCAGAACAGCAATAAAAGACAATCGTGTTAGGATCCACTTTGGAGCCAAAATGCCAAGATTAAAGCAGCTACATTAGTATTTGTCCCGTAACAGAATAACCTGCAATAGATAAACCAGAAGTCCCAATGTCAATTATGTTAGGTAAGGTTTCGTCTGATGTATTTTTTAGCGAATAGTTTGCAGCCAAATTTGAGTGCAGACGTTAAGAATATGAAAACCAACACATCATCTGTGACTTAATACTAGGGGTTTTTTCCCTTTACTTAGCAAAGCACCTACAGACTGTAATCTAGTACCCCTGGTGATGCTTAACCGTGCTGCAGATACAGAACTCGGCTCTCCTGTCGGGTGCCTCCCAAAACCCCAGCTTAATTGCTCTGACGCACGCCAACAAAGTGGAAGGCCACCTTTCCGGGACGTTTAAAGGATGTCGGGGGGATGGGTGAAAGACCCAGCCCCGTGCCCCCTTCCCCTGCACGGCTCCTACCGTTGCGGCGGGAGGCGGCGGCGGCGCGGCGGAGGCGGCGGTCTCGTCCCCCGCAGCGCCCTCTGCTGGCCGAGGGCGGGTGGCGGCGGCGAAGAGCCCTCCGGTGCTCGCGCCAAAGCCCTCCTTACTAAATAAAATGGACGTTATCTCCTCTTCTAGGCTCTGGACAAGTTGGAAAAGGAAAGAATTAAAGAGCGACAGACAGAGGGAGAGGCAGCCACCTGGGAAGAAAAAGCCCGGCGACAGCGAGAAGAAGACACGAAGGGAGGGATGCGAGGAGGCTGCGGAGGCAGTGGGGACAGGGAGCTCCCTCCAAAATGAAATTACGCCAGACAGGACAAAAACCTACTGTCACCGCAACCTACTCCAACACTGCACCTCTCTACCATGCACAGCACACGGTAAAAATTAAACACATCGACATTTCTCATGCGTTTTTCAAACAGAACAGTTTACTTAGGCAGTAACTATGATTTTACTACTGGGATTTTTCCCCATTAAAAAAAAATTTTTTTCTTTGACACCTTCTATTGCATAATTGACTCAGAGCTTCAGGGTAATCAGGAAAATTTGCTTAAAACAATTATGTTTCCACAATGCTGAAACAGAGTTCTATATAATAGACATACATATCAGCATATACATCATATACACAGCATACATACATGGTGAGAGATATATATCTCAGTATATAGCATATATACACACATAGGATATATGTAGCACATATACAACACATATATTCTATACGTATATGTTCATTATATGCTATGTGTTTATGCTAAATATATATACAGCATATATATGTATATAGCTGCTATATATGCTGTGTGTATATACCAGCATATATATGCTACATATGAAAAAAAGTAGTGGAAACTTATCAGCACATATATATGCAGATATATATATGCTCTCTATATAGCATATATATATATATAAGCTGACAAGGTCCCACTATTTTTTTTCATACATAAATATATATGTATCTATGTTTTTCAAATGCTCAAAAAGCCTAAAACAAATTAATTTCTATTGAAGATTTTTTTTTTTCAAAAAGCCTTTCCCATCCTGCTGGGAAAAGTTGTTTTACTCAAACACATGTCAAAAAGGGTACACTGCTTTGAAGCACAAATTAGTGTCATAGACTGGTCTGCTTTCTGTTGTACTATAAATTTGTATGTAAACAAATAATGTGGGTACAGAAGTTTCATTCCCATTGTTCTTCCACAAGCTCTTGAAGTAAGTTAGAAGTAAAATCAGTTAAAATAAAAAGCCAATAATATAACAGATGCCTAAGATAACACACATTTTGATATGATTCAGGATGGATTTACGACTCAGGAAAGTCTAGGACAGCAGATGCTGGGAGAAGCAGAGGTCAGAGGAGGGACAAGGGGCCAGAGAGGCAACCATAGCCCAAGTGGACCCACCAAGCAAACAGCAGTGTAGAATGTGAGTTGTCATTAGGTTACACAACACTATTGTGTGCAAACTATATAACACATACAGCATGCAGAAAAACAGAAAAGGAAAAGAAAGAGAAACCCTGTATTTTTTTTTTTAACGATAAAATCAAAGTCTAGTTCAAAAGTGGCTAGGAAAATTAAATATGAATGCAAGTTACTACATCACTTCATCACCATCAGGGCAATGCATTCCTCATTCCCATTTTCTTTCTTTAGTCCTTTGCACCCACTAATTGTTCATGATACTCCTTCTACCCTACCCTGGTCCCATGTTTTTCAACCACTGAAAGCAGTAAGAAAAAAAAAAACTAAAAAGAAGATGTGTTCAGACGTGTGTATCTCTCTCTGACAATATATGTATTTAATTATAGACAGACACATACCACCCATCTTCCTCGTGTTTTACCACCTTTAAATGATTTGGTCTACACATTTTAAAAAAGAAAGCCACAATCACACTATTTACTTCCTATTGTAAACCCTGCCCCCTGTGAAGTCAGTTAGTAAAATGATTACATTTATAATAGAATCACCACTTTTCTCCAAAACACTGTGGTGACAATAATGTGTCACCATGCAAAGATGTTTAAATCTCTAGCAAATCCTTTCTAGAGCACATCGTATACACCAACATGAAATACTGTTCACAAGTGGTGGAGGTGGGAGGGATGGTTTTAAAAAGAATACTGTGGGATACTGTAACATAACAACAATTCACATATTAACTTGTCACTCAAATTCCTGTCACAATTTCCATTATAATTAAGTCACAGATGCTGTGCAGTTGTGGGTATGTGGTGATGCAGAACAGTGGCCCACAAGGGATATACTCAAAATAACATTTCTCATACAAAGAAAATTACTTGTTAGCAAATATTTTCACTGGAGCAAAAGAAGGAAGAAAAGGAAGATTATTAGCAGTGGTAACCCCCTTTGTTCTTATCTCTGATCCAACTGATCTAAAAGATAAGCAAGGAAATACACAGTCCAGGAATAGGACCAAGCCATGAATTCACCTCCTAATATCAACAAGTTTCTCAATTGGGAGTAACAAAACACTTGTATATAAAAAGCTTAGCTACATCCATCAGCAAATAATTCAGGATGGAAAAACACTGTTTTCCAGACCTCATATTTATATGTTACTGATACAGGACTGACAGGTTTACATGAACCTGCTCTTGTTTCATGTCCTACATAGTGAAAGATAGTCCAAAAGCAATGTAAAAACATCACAATTGCTACCCATCATCACTATCAGAGTGGCAGTAGTCCCACCATGCAGGTTGAGTTTTTTTCATTGCCTGGATGTTCAACCAGCTTATGGGGGAGAAACGTTCATCTCTTTCTGAATGCACACAGAGATATGAAGGCATGAAGGTACTCAGAACCAAGTTGCCTTTGAAATGAGCTGCTTCTACTATTGGCTTGGATAATGGTAACACAATGAACATGTAAAACAAAAGTACTTGTGGAAGGTGTTGAGTAACTGCAGGCAATTATCTCCATATAGAATGGAAATAAATGTTTTGTTGTCATCCTTGTCACAGAAAACACAGTAATTTTCCAATGAAAAACTGGTTTTCTTTTCAACAGTAGCCATTCTGAACTTTTGATGTTTAAGCAGAATGTTGCCATCATTCATATGATGTACACATACGTGTACATAAACACACATACACACACATAAACCCTGGTTTAAAACTCAGCCTTCTTTCTGTATTGGCTTTAAAGATTTATCTCTGCTAGGAAAACAAAAGAAAAGCAAAAGAAAGAAGCGCTCAAGCTGGCGCAAAGCAGATACAGCAAAAAGGCAGTAGGTTTCAGGGCAGCCACCTTATTGGTTTCCTCTGGTTTTGCTCCAGCAATCCATGACATTGCAGTCCATCGCTCCTCCTTTCCAGGCAGTGATTTCACTTGGAAAATGAGGTCTCCTTTTCTCTATTTGGTTGTAATTTTATAGAACCAGTGATAAATCAACAAGCAATGAGACAGAGACATGGTATATCTAAACAAAATAAAACTATCTGAAAGTGACAGAACATACTAGATGAGAGGAAAAGACAGAAATAAAAGAGCCTTAAGGGATCTCAACTTCAATACAAAGTAGTCAACACAGAAAATACATAAAATCACAGAATGAAAATTGTGACACTCTTACAGAAATGTCTATTTTAACCAAAAAGATATTTATAGCTATTAAATGAACCATGTCACAGATTTGACTAACATTTGTATCGATACATGTACCACTATGCATAGAAGGATTCAGATACCTACTCCAGAATCTGAGAAATAATTCATTGGCAGTAGTCATAAACTAACAAAATAGTCATCAAAGAAATGACTGCATTATCTGTACGCACACTCATATTGCTTAAGTATCTTACTGAAATAATGCCTTGCTATCAAAAATAATTTCGTAACAACAAGCAAGCTTGACTAAAAGTTCATCTCTCTGGGGACCAAAGAGAATAGCTAAGATTTTAGTGAGATAGGACAACAGTTAATATATTTAGGAGGGAGGAATAGGAACAATGGTGGAAGAAAAAGGTAAAAACAGAAGATAAACTCATTGATTTGAAGATTGATTCTATTGTATAAAAGAAGCAGCAGGTAACTTATAAAAGAAAGTTTCCTAACAGCAAGAGAATTCTACTTGGGTAGTTTTCTTGTCAAAAGCCTTCAGGACAGTACTTGTAGAAAATTTTTTTTTTTGGTAGAAAATTTGTAGTGGTGGTTTTCCAAACTGCTGTTCTAGGGCTGGTCAGGTAAAGGAGGTATATTGAAAAGAAAGGTAAATTCATTTGACAGGCCTTTGGAGAATAAGCTGAGTAAATTTTAACAACTACATTAAATATGTCCTGAAGAAGTCAACACATGAAATTAACTGATCACGTAAGGTCATTCTGAAACAGATAGTACTGTGTGTGTTTATTCACAGGCAGTCTACGAAGAATTAAAGAAATGGAGAGAAAAGCTCTACTCTCACTGAAAAGTTATCTCCATCGGTCTGGTTAAAAAAAAAAAGTGAAATTTAAGCTGTCCTTAACACAAAGGAAAACACTGCAGTCACTTCCATTTTTCTTCTAGTGATTCTCATTCAGTTGTTCTTGTAGAAGAAGAAAATTCCACATATTACATGAAGAAAGAGAGGCCTAAAGGTAAATGGTAAAAAGTTGATGTATACTTAGGATATACAAATATCACAGGAAGCCAAAGGAAGTGTTATTTTGAAGGACAAACTGCATTCACTGTATTACATACAGGGCATGCGGAGAAGCATCTACAGTGACATACCCCTTGTGTCTGTAGGGACTGAGGAGTGATGCGCCGCTTTTCCCACTCATTTGGGCGTGGAGCAGGTGTGGACTCCATGAAATGGCGCTTGAGCTCACTAATGCTAGCCTGATGTTTCAGTAAGTCGTCCTGGGTCTTATCCAGGTCCTAGCAATGTGCAACGTAAAACAAAGTAGGACAAACAAAACACGACAACAAAGCAAACTTAACTGGAAAAAACAAGCAAAAACAAACAAACAAAAAAAACCCCCAAACCAAAAAACCAAAACCCAACAAAATAATAAAAGAAACCCAACCAAGGAAAGTGCCTTGTGTCCTCTCTGGAGTGCCTCAAAACAAAAATACATTTGAGGTTATAAGAGAACTAAGATTTTGTTTGATTTTCATACATTGTTTCTTTCATTTTTTAAAGCAAAGGAAAAATAACACCAGGCATGATTATTTAATGGGGGGCTATTTTAATCCAAAATATGAAATAAACAATGAAAAAATACCAATTTCCAGTAGTTGCTTACTTTCATGTAAAATTTGTAAGCAGAAAAGCAACCATTTTGGGATATTGCACAACTAACTCAATCAAAGGTAGCTGTAAATAGCAGTCTAGCCTAAGAAGAACAAAAGACTCTCCATCTTTGCCATAGGGCCAAACATGCTAGCCACTAACACCTGCTTAACTTCAGAGGAACTACTCATTGTGCCAATCACGTAGGTTTCAACTTACTGCAAAAATCAGACTTGAAGACTTAAAGCGTGATATTTGCCAACTCCATATTTAGGAACTTGAGAACAGACACAGTATTCAGGAAGGGACAGTTCTTGTGCAAGCCAATGAGATGCTCTGTCCAAATTACACCTGCCTAGGCAAGTTCCAAATTGGCATTAATATCAAATTAGATTTTGTGAAGACCCACTGAGGCTAAACTGTAGCACCCTGGATCAAATAGCTACAAGTTTGTTTTTTCACTTCATACCAGATGCAGAAGCAGTTGTAAGGACCAGTAGCTATACAGAAAAATAACTTAACTAGACAAAAAATCTATCTGCTTGGCTTTCCTAGAAATTCACTGTTCTTTAAATACAATGCTGGGCTTTGATGGAAAAAGCAGCTTTTACATTGCTTTCATAATCTGTCTTCCTTCCAGTATGCCAGGTCTTGAGAAATGCCTGTGATGATTACACTCTAAAACAAAAAATTTTCAGTATTTTGCAGTGAAAGTCAAGTTTCAGCCTCAGATCCAATTGTAGTATAGAATTAAAAAGCTGAAGGTTAAAATGGAGTAACACTTGGGCTGGGCCAATCCTTGTCACCAACACAGACTGGGAAGTGATGTGACAGAGAGCAGCCCTGTGGACAAGGACATGGGAGTACTCATGGATGAAAACATGAGGAAAACAGTATGCACTTCAAGCCCGGAACCCAACCATATCCTGGGCTGCATCAGAAGAGTTGTGGCCAGCAGGTCCAGAGAAGTTATTCTGTCCCTTTATTCTGCTCTCGTGAGACCTCATCTGGAGTTACTGTGTCCATCTCGGGAGCCCTCAGCACAAGAGGGACATGGAACTACTGGAGAGGGTGCAGAGGAAGACCATGAGGATGAAGCGAGGGCTGGAGCACCTGTGCTATGAGGATAGGCTGAGAGTGCTAGGACTGTTCAGCCTGGAGGAGAAAGTTGCCAGGGCTGATGGAGGAAGCCATATCCCTGGAGATATCCAAGGCCAGGCTGCCTGTGGCTCTGAGCAGCTTGATCTAGGGCAGGATGATGTTGCTCACTTCAGGAGATTGGACCAGATGACCTTTGAAGGTCTTTTCCAACTCAATGATTCTATGATTAATGAAGTTTTATCAAAAGAATGTAATCAGATACAATAATTTTGGTAAAATATCTGGATCTTGCATAAAGACTTTATGTACATTGTAATAAAACATTTTTAAATTTAGTCAGTGTTCAAGAAGAGAGCCACACATTGAAAAACCAAATACAAACTCATTTGTTTCCAATTACTTTTAACTGCACCATGTTCAGCACCAGAAACTGCAGATCTGTTTCCTAATTCTGCAAATATTCACATGAGCCCTGTAGACACTGAGAATTCTCTCCCCCTTCTAGCACACATCAGGAGGTTCATGTGGTCACAGGACCAATGGTTCACTTTTAGTCTGGAACTAAATATGTTCCCCTGAAGTATATATTTCCTGAGTGAAGTGAAACCTTATGCCAAAGGCATTCCACTGCTCAACTGAAGCTAGTGACAATCATGCAATAATTTAAAAGTCTGTCTTGGCTCGACACAAGGCACATTTCTTGGACATGACAAAAGCACAGTTAAGCAATGACACTTTCAGTGCTTTGGTTACATTATACATAAGCAAAGCTTCAATAGTGATCAAAAGCTGCAAAAAGCCAAAAAACATGTTAGTTGGGTTACTGCAATCCACACATCTTCTTATTATTGAACCAATGATTTTGGAAAAAAATAATATAGGCAGCAGTCAGATTTTCTAAAATTTCTTCAGTTAGAAGTTAAATTCACTGTGACGGGTTAAATTAACTATTAGCTACAAGTCAAATATTCCAATTTTAACTACAGTCTTTGATAAAATAACCCCGATTAAGAGATTACATGGAAATTCTTAGAAGAAAAAACTACTTCAGTGACAAAGCATTACAAACTAACATACTGTCTTGATCTTTGCTGTTGCTCATCTTCAGTGATAGCCAACCTTTAGGAAGCAGGAATTGCTTCCATTTGTAAAGTGAAAAAAAAAAAAAAAAGGCAAAGATATCAGAAGTATAGCTAACCACTGACCTTAAAAATCTGATCCTTACATACATCTCTCAAAGCTCCTAAAATCAATGAGTATCAGAAACAAAATTAGTTTTTGCATGCTTCTGGCACTTACTGTGCCTAACTAACTCCATTTGTTAAGATGATATATTTGATAAAGGCTGATGAAAATGATGAAAATCAGAACCACTATGAAACAGAAGATGCACATATTGAGGAGCAATGTATAAAATCCCATTTAGGATTATTAATTTGGACTCACATGTTCACTTTATCTAAACAGGACTATTATTCCCAGTCACCACCTTGAAAAGAACAAAACATCTTGGGATTTGTGTATTTCACATTCAAGCTGAAAGGTTTTTTGTTTGAGAGTTTTTCGGTGGTTGGTTATTTTGAGGTTTTGATTTTTTTTTTGGTAACTTTTTCTTTGTTTTTTAAAAATTTAAACTCAGAGACTAGAATGATAACATGCAAAATATCCAAGCTGTATTTGCCCCCATGCATTTCATGCAACGTGTCCATGACAGCCAGCAAGTGACCTCTCATCCCATGCAACCTGCCAGATAGTGAGAAGGGAAAAAGTTTTTTATGTTGCATACAAACCTCCAACATTAAATTGCTATGTCTGACATAAATATTTTCCCCTTCTACTCTCAAGGAATTGCTCTGTGAAGTTAAGCCACACACAGGGAAAAAAACAAAACAAAACAAAAACATAAAATGTATCAACAAGTAAATACATTGGTGAGGTGAAAAGGCACTATTCAGATGAAATCCACAGAAAATTCAGGGTCCTAGCAAGCCAGGCATCTACAAACAGATTTAATCATAAAAGAATAACCATGCACCTTCTGATGTTCTTCTTCCTCTTCAGATCCCACCTATGTGAGCACATGGCAAATTACCAAGGAAAGGAATTAACATCTGCTGACAGAGAAACACAGAGGCTTTATCTCTTTGCATATGCTGCATAGTGTGCTGTATTTACAGGCCTTTATTGTTGAGGTTGTTGAAATTATTATGCAACTTTGGTCTCCCACTTCATTGTTGCAGAGTGGCTGAAATAATATTTGGCCTAAGTGGCGTGAAAAGTGTAAACTTTCACATTACATCCCTTTCTTGCTGTATTTTCATGTTTTCCCTGATGGAAATTTAAGAATTGAGCAAAGAAAGAAAAAAAAAGGTAGGCATCACTTGCATGGGAAGCACATTAAAACCTGCAACAATTTGACAGGGAAATGAAATCCAATGCATAAATTCTTCTGGTGAGAGAGTCTAGGATTCAAGCCAAATACACAAGTGCTGTATTTACAAATTGTCTTACTTATTTTAAGAACATGGCTGTCTCAGAATGAGTTATTTACAACCCATCCCCCTGTTTAGGTGAATATATTCTTCCTCAAATTGCAACATACCCTTGCTGACAGCTGATCTTCATATCTTACCCACAGATATTCTGAATACCCTAAGGATAAGCATTCTTTAAAAAGCAAACCACAGTCTGTCCACAGGTACAAATACAAGCTGGTCATCTTGGGAAAAGCTGCATTTAGAATTCAACACTGTGCAAGCACTTGAGTTTGAAGAGAGGTTTACTATTGTACATACTCTTGCATTTTGGATTCTGCTTGAATGCACATATGTGAAGCATAATCACATTTTAATTCATTTTTCTCTTATCTGGGGCTCTATTTTCTGCAAATTTATGTTACAAATGACAGACTGAATTAGGCTACAGAAAAATTGCAGAAGTCTTTAGAGTTGGGCATTTCATTATTTTAAACTTTGTCTTGTAATTAGCATGTTTTTAGTATTTATACTGTATTGATTTAGTAAGTTTAACCAACTTTGTTAAATGTAACATTAAACAAGCCCTTTCCCTTTTTGATTCTATAATACTTGTAATATTTCCTTGAATGAATGGGAAGGGCAAAAAACCCTTATTCTAGTAGCATTACTGTAACATGCTGAGCATGTTACATGAAGGAATGGAGGTACTTTGTCAATGGCTCCAAATGATCAGAGAAATGTATTAGTAGTGTGACTGAGGCTTCTGTACAGCAATTTTAACAACTGAGTATTCCAAAGAATGTTCAGACTCCAGTGATTAAAGTCTGACACAACCTGGAATTCCAGCTAATCAACAAAGTCAGTCCTGACCTTAACTGCTGCTAGATATTAATAGCAGCACTTAAAAAATAAAAAGTGCCATGGGTAGGCTCAGCATCAGAAAACTGGAACAACAAAACTGATTTTAAAAGAATTCACAATTTTTTCAATCCAGCTTTTAAGAATCTAAACAGGACTTTGGAGACGTGCATTCCAGACAGTACACACTGAAGACATGCGTTTTAACACAAACACCCAGTGCAAAAAGCACAACTTGCTACTAGAATCAAGTGATAATGTACCTACTGTCACAAAACACTTTCAGCATATTTTTTATTCACAAACATTTAAAACTACAAAGTAATTCTACACACAGGCTCCCTATCTGTGGAATCTCATGAAATTAATAAATGCTATAGGAGCTAGGGCTTAAAATCCACCATCTACCTACAGACTAAAATCCTGCAGTGCCACTTTTTCACAAAAAAAGAAATTTAGAATGATAGAGAGACATGTACGTATGTGTGTTTATTTACACACGTGTGTACAAAGACATACCCCTATCCTAGGAAAAGTGCAAGACTGAGCAAGCATCTGGGAGCATAAGCACAAAAGCTAATGTCAATATTCAAGCAAGTTCCATACTTCTCTTCCTCTGCTTTGTCATTCAGGGCACTGTCATTAGACATACTAAAAGAAGTCACCTTAAGCTCCAGGTAGCAGAGGGGCAGAGCAAAAGGAAGAGAACATGCAAGTGAAAAAGGAGTAGATTGGAAAGCAGACAGAAGCAGATAGAAGATAACGAGCTATAAAAGGATAAAGAAGGAGAGGTAACAGGAATGTAGTGCTGAAGGCCAGATGAAAGAGATGCAAACATCAGGAAGGCTAGGAAAAGCAATATAACCATCCTCATCAAGCAGTGAAGGGAAACTACAAGAAAAGCATCTGATAAAGCTGAATGAGACACATAACTCAATGCTTTTGTAGAAATTCATGTGGATCTTTCTCTCCATAGCAGGGGAGTCTCTACTAGCTAGAGGACTCAAAGATTCAAAGGTATAATTTTATTTCAATTATGATCTATTTCAATTATTTTCTTTTATGATCTGGGGTTTATTTCATGGATTTGCATTTGGAAGTATTTGGTACAGGAAGGAAGAGGTACCCAAAAGGGTCTTCCTTCGAAATATCTGAAAACATGTCCCTCTCAGGGACAAATGGCCAGTTTGTGAGATGAGCTGACAAAAAAATGCACGAGAAGTGACAGTGGGTGTATGTGAGTGAGCTGCAGTAAAATATTCTGTGCACAGCTGAAGATGAAAGCACAACAAAATGCAAGTTTGAAGGCACAAGGTGTGGGGGGGAGTAGGGGAAGACAATTTTAGTTAGTGAAAACTTTTACTTAGAAGCAGAGATAGCTCTATTAACGCAATAGAAATGTCAAATAAAAATTGAAATCCCTTTGTGTTTCACAAGCAGTCTACTTGTTTGCTTCTGTTGATTATGTAAGGAACTCATTACTAATGTTTTGCTCGCAGGCTGTAAAGAATTGCACTTTTGAACTCTAGCAGCTACAACAGATCACACAGAGATAGAAGCAGTCAGACATTCAAAGCTTAGGCAGAAAGGTCAGGGGACAGCACAGTACACGAAAGACAAACTGTCACTTTGACTCTGGTTTAAAATCATTTCCTTCCTCTAATATCCAAAGAGAGGAAGAAAAGCAGTAAATGTTCTAGGGGGAGAAGAAAGCTGTTCACAGAACTGACACATGTAACAAAATGTACTGAACAGCTTCCAGGAACAATTTTCCAAAATAATATTTTGGGGTTTTCTTGATTAAAATACAGGAAGATACTGCTGTCTTGAAAGATTTTGATATAGAACGATACTGTCATCTTGAAAACAAGGGGGCATCTCCCTTTTATGAGGCCCAAAGTCAAAAAATGGGAATTTATTTTACTATTTTTCTCCCATAAAGGATCCTCTGTATGCCTTTTTCCTAGGGCAATCCAAAATTACTTCAACTTGCCAGCAAACAAAAAAAAAATTACAAGGACTGGTATTTCTTCCCTTCCTATACTCAAATGCAGTGGAAACAACTGCACAGAGAAACTCACAGTCCCTCCAGGAATCAAATGGGTAACTAACTAGCAAAAGTTTTTGAAAAGAAAACTACTCTTTAAATAGGAAAGTTCTGAAGAACTGCCAGAAAAGGAACTTATGTCCAAGAGAGAAGAACAGCAGATTTCAGCTGCCACTAGATTTTTTATAGCAAATCACACAAGACCTAAATTGAATTTTTTTAAGCTATCCCCCCAGTAGCTCAGACATGGTAAGTAAATGGTTGGCTGCAACATGAACAGACCAAAGTACTTAATTTTTCACAGAAATCTATGCTTCAGTCAGAATGCAAGTTTGAAAAGGTTGAAACAATTCTGCATTGGCTACTAAAACAACACTATTACTTTTGGAATTAAACATGGTCATAATATACCCAAATTCTGGAAACCATGCAACTATAGGTGAAAGAACATTTTTTTAAAATGTCTAAACTGATTAGGGAAATAAATAAAGTCATTCACTCTTTGAAACACTTGTTTCAAAAACTTACACAAGCTTACTGAGCATTCAAATTAAATTTACAGCACTAAAAGAAACTCTCCCTGTGTCAGTGCCATTTAGAAGTTTGTATTTTTTTCTGCTTACTTATATGAAGCTAATCTATAGAAAGTACTAGTCAATTTTGCTTTTATGCTTTAATGCCATAGTCTGTATGAAGCTCAGAAGTGATAGGTACAAAATAACCACACATGGACACCACATGAACATATAGTTTTGTCTCAAAGTCAGCCATACCTTTCCATCCTGAGGCAACTCTAATTGTGGAGTTTTGAGTGGGCTTCCATCTTCTTCTCTACCACCTTCTTTTAACTTGGCCTGACCAACAGCTTCAATGTCAAGGATTTTATCTCCACCAGCCTGACCTCCAGCTGTAGACAAGTTTCTTAGCAGACTTTGGTCTGAGATACTTGTGGGAGCTATTGAAGAAAGTTGCAAGAGTCTGGTTTTAAGACTTCTCAACAAAATTATTTTATGGTGATATCAGCAGTGAGCAACACAGCCTAGCTATCAGCTTCTTGTCTGAACAAAAATTCTATGATTCTAATTACTGCACGGATATGAAAATCAATTTACCTTTGTCATGTAAGGTGCAAGGGAAAGGGAAAAACCCTCACAATATCAGGTAGAAATTTCATTATCTTCTGATTAGTCTTGGAAGACAAACTGAAGGTATTGTTCATGTGACTGAGTAATTCACCAATAGAAAAGAGAGTCGTGGGCAACTATGTTTCATACAAATTCACCATTTTAACAGAATACACAAATTGCTGTGCATGTAGCTGTCACCACTATTTTTATTCTGGAACTTAGCAAACAACAGCTCTGACTTCTCTTTCCTGTATGTGAAAAAAGGAAGAGGGAAATAACATCTATACTTGAATGTAGCCCAAGCACAAAAGAGTGAAAGGTCTCTTAAATTAGTTCTATGACTTATTTGACTCAGCTTAACAGGATTAATAAGCAGTGTGGTTTTTTTTAAAGTTAGAATGGCTGTCTCAGTCAAAACAGCAGTAATGAAATATAGGAAAATTAATTAAACTAAGCAACTGCTGTAAACAGCCCCAGCTGCATATCAAAGATTCCCTTAAAGTACTGGGAAGCCAGGGGGCAAATGTAGGATTTTAAGGCTTTTACAGCCTCTAAGTAGCAAGTTCTGCAATTTAAGTTTCTGATCTCCTCTTGAATGACAAATAGAGCATTTTTTCAGTGTATGTCCCTCAAGTTCCAAATGTAGAACAATTTAGCTTGGAGGTCAATTAGATCAGATCCCTGCTCAGAGCAGATCCAGTTAGACCACACCACTCAGGCATTTGTCCAGCTGAGTTTCAAGCACACCCAAGATCTTTCTAAATGAGAAAAGAAAATAGCTTATTTCTAACTGAAATTTGCTGTGTCTCAACTCGCAGATATTCTATGCTGCCTTATCTCTGGGCACTTCTGAGAAAAATCATGGCTTTGTCTTTTCTATCTTTCCTGTAGGCAGCTGTAGACAGCAAGAGCTCTGAAGTGGCAATGAGTCCTTTGGTTGCCACAAGGACTCATCGCACTACCAGCACAAGCACTTTAGCCTCTTATTTTAGCTTAGGTTCTCAGAAGGTCAGACTCTGTAGGCTGCTCAAGGAAGTGTTGCACTTTGCCAATTCATCACAGCAGAGGTAAATCAGTATTTGCAAAAGTAAAAGATTTTTGGAGAAAATTGTGAAGTTAACAGCTGAGTTGTAGTCAAAGTCACACCACTGTCACAGTTCACTTAGACTCGGGCATATATAACTCCTCTAGCATAGGAGTTGAGCTTCATGCAATTTCTTTCCTGACAGTTTTCTACTATGTATTTATTTTATAAGTGATTCAAAATTAAAAGTGTACTTTTACATCTCTCACATACTCCTACTATATCTGACTTTGGAAAGCATGCCCAGGTATTTCTGCTCAAGAAGATCAAACACCATTATTGGCACAAAAAAAAATCAGCTATTCAAACAACTTCAACGTAACAATTGCTAACTAAAAACAGAAACAAGTAAAAACTACACATGGGTAACAATTTGCTGAACAAAATTATATAAAATTGGAAGCAAAAAAACCCTAGTTCTGACTTCTCTGAGTGGTACTCAGGCCAACCCAGAGTCCAGAAGCTGATCAAACTAATTATAATCAACAGCATGATATCAGTAATGAACACAGATGTCCAATATAGAATCCTCCATATTTCCACAGCATCACCATATAATTTAGACCATTTTAGACTTAAATTACTACTTATGTCACCTAAAATTGACAAAACAACCAGAGGGCTACTTCTCACATCACCCATCAGGAACCTGAAATTCACAAAATTGTCAATATACATTCTGGCCATCCAGGCTTTTGAACACCAGGTGGACCTGAGTGACAACACATAATGTCATGGTTGTACTGAGCAAGTCCAGTTCCTTACCTCCATCGAGACTTCTTGAAACACGTTTGCTTAAAGAGCGCTCAAAGTATGGAGCTGGTCTGTCTATGAGGTTGCTCGCCTGCCGTGTCTGTGCTTGTGTACGTCCGCTGTAGCGGAACTTGGAACCCAAGGTGAGAAACTTTGCTTTTGGAGGTTGTTCGGGTGACACAAGTCTAAAAAATTAAAAAGAGGGAAAGTCAGTTAAAAAGGCATTGAGGAGATACTTCAAAGCTCCTCGTTATTTTTCAGCTTTAACTCGCTATGTATGACTTGTGTATTCCAAGAAAGGATATTGAACAATCTCTGAGAAGAACTTCTAAACAGTGCATGACAGTTATTATTTGTAGTTGAAAGTGATGATCACCATATCTCCCACAGTATGACTCTTTTGATGCAATCTTGGTAAAATTGTATTTTATCTAGAAAACTGAGGCTATTATAAGTCCATATAGAGTAAACTCTCAGAACTCTCTCCTCAGAATGTTATTTATTGTAGAAACTATACATCCAACTTCCACTGTCCTCCATTTATTCTGAAGTACTAATACCACAGCTGCTATTCCTCAAAGTTAGGGAATGGCATCTGGAAGCTGCACAGAAGGCTGTGTCAAATGGAAAAAAACAAAACTGAGGTGGATGGAGAGTTGTGACCCTGCAGTGAGAAGTTTAACAAGCTAAATTCAGACACCTTTATTTTCACAATGCCATTTATATATTTATATAAGCTGATGTTTGCTGGAGATAAGGAGGGGAGAGACTACACAATACATCAAAAAAGGGTGAAAACAAGATTCAGTAACAAGCGCTACTAAGATGATGTGTGTATGTTTGTACCTAACAGCTAATGGCTGAAAATCTAAGTAACAATGTGGCAGAATTTGCTACGAGGTGTTCTGCTTGATTCCAGCAGTTTTAGACACTACATAAATTTTACAATAGGTCCTCTGTACATCCTTGAATTTACTTTCATATAAGATCTTCAAGCTTTTACTCATCTAACCCTCATGTGTGCTGCTCTAGTGCCATCTTTGGTGATAAGATGGATAAACAACCATCAATGCAAAACTCTCCACAGTCTCAGCTCCCTCAGAAAGGTCCTCAATCTCATCCTTGGATCAAACTAGTGATGCAAATACACGCTCACCCAACATGGCCTAGTATTGCTCTGTATAAAACTGTAAGACTATTGCAGATAAAGCTCTTTGATTTGAGGATCTGCAAGAAATAAGAAACTCAGTGAACAGCTTCTTTCAAGCAGAATCAGCAGCTACTGTAACCCTTTGTACGGATAACATGGATGGGCAAGCAAGACTTAAAAGCTTGCTGATTCTATTCTACAAGCAATTCACACAGGGAACTCCTGGATCAGTAGACTACAAATCAAAATATACCAAGACACCATCCAGTGGTGGGCTGAGACATTCTAAAGATTTTTTCAGTTTGGTTGAAATTTCTCAGATATTTCACAAAAAGAGCATTTTGCTAGGCAAAAGGTTATGATTTTCTCTAAGAGAAGGTGTTCATGGCTTTGTCAGCATGCCAGCCAGGAAATCCAATACTGCAAACCTAAAATGCCCACGCATATGCCTGAATCCTAGTCTGCTCCAATACATTTTTAAAGAAAAGAGAATTCAAGGCAGATTAATCCCCCTTTCTGCACTAAGGCCACCTACATAATAAAATGAGAAGTGCCTGGAGCTTCACTTTCACTGCTTCTATAAAAGCAACCTTATGCAATCTTTGTTATGATTTATTCCTCCACATCATTTTCAAGACAGACTGCATTATACATCAAGAGGAAGATGGCTAAGAGGTTTTTTCCAAGGTTCTTTCTGTTCTTTCCCAGTCTTGGCAAGGCTACATCA
Organism: Turnix velox; assembly: GCA_013400935.1. Taxonomy (NCBI): domain Eukaryota; kingdom Metazoa; phylum Chordata; class Aves; order Charadriiformes; family Turnicidae; genus Turnix; species Turnix velox. The sequence goes on along the minus strand of VZTY01017941.1, from coordinate 348,148 downwards.
TTAACTGCCATTTTTATCTTCCACTCTGCTGAGATAAATTTTTGATCTTTTAATATGAAAAAAACCCCTCACAAATAGAACTAATTACCTCCTGATTACGGGCACTTGAATGGATTTTTTGTATTGCAAGCTTAAGTACATAAAGTAACTGAACTGAAGATTATGCTTTTACCATTTTAAGATAATTCTGGGGACACATCAGCACAAACACAGAAGTTTCTAATAAAACACCACAAACCAGAATTCTAAGCAGATTTTTGCTGCCACTGTTTAAGATCAAGAGTTGCAGACTAAGCTTACCTCTTACAGATTAATGCAGATACACAGTCTGATTGTAAAGAAGCTTTTTGGTCTTTGAACTAGAATCCTATAAGGTTTAGCTGACACAATTGAATCCAATGCCCTTTGGTTATCACTTTTAATATAGTTCACTATAAATATACATAAATAAGCTCATAGGAATGCTGAGTTTTCTGCACATTATAAGAAGGATCTTGATGTAATTATTTTAGGAAAAGCAAAACAATTCAAAAGACAACACAAGGGTATGTCATATAGGGTATGCTAAGGGATCTGGAAGTTAAAAATGTGTATATTCAATTTTCTGTGGTATCACACACAAGCTTTACACAAGCTCTTAATGAGCTAGTGTTCCCCGAGTTCTCTGAAGGTCTCAGTCTAGCAAGTATATTCTATTCACTTTAGACAGGTATGAAGAGACAGGATTGCATCCACCTTAGAATACAATAGTTCTTTTAAAATGAAAAACCAAGATGCTGGCAAAGAAAGCTTCCCTTTTACACACCCTAGTTACTATGCTCATTTGAAGCAAGAAGTTCAGATTCAATACCTATTGAATGCACCATAGATTCAACCCACCTTAGTGGATAAAAAAATGGAATCTAAGCAGAAGGACAACTGTATCCTGGAGCAGAACCAGCCAGTCCAGGGAGGCAATTCTCCCCTTCTACTCTGCTCTTGTGCAACCCTACTTGGTGTACTGCATCTAGCTCTGAGGCACCCAGACAGGAGTAACATAAACCTGTTGGAGAGGATCCAGAGGGCCACAAGGATGATCAGAGGGCTGGTTCACCTTTCCTATGAAGACAGATTGAGAAGGGGGGAAGAGGAGAGGAGAGGAGAGAAGGCTTCAGGGTGACCTTACAGTGGTCTTCCAGTACCTGAAGGGGGCCTACAAGACAGCTGAAAAGGCCCTGTTGGCAGGGTGTGTAGCAATGGTTTTAAATTGAAAGAGGTGAGATTTACATTAGATATTAGAAAGAAATCTTTTACTGTAAGGATGGTGAAACACTGGAACAGGTTGCCCAAAAGAGATGTGCATGCTCCATCCCTAGAAGTATCTAAGGCAAGGCTTGACAGGGGCTCTGAACCCATGTGGGATGCAGGAGGTGTCCCTGCCTATAGCAGGGTAGGCTGGAATCAGTTGATTTTTGAAGTCACTTCCAACCCAAAACCATTCCATCATGCAGTAATTCTATAAATCTGTGACCCCAAGGTTGCACAGCACACATGCACCCTCTCATGGAATCTGAGCAATTACAAAAATCAAATGAAAATTTTTCAAATTCCTTTTCAGTGGGAGTAGCAGAAACAACCATGGCGCATTGTTAAAATGCTCATTTACAAATCGGCCACAGTTTCAGTGACCAATTCAGAAGTCTATTTTCATCAGTTACTAGGGAAAAAATTGCACAGAAAATTATTATTATGTAAGCAACTCTAAGATAGTAAACTCATCTTAGAGTGATTCCCTGTTCTTTAAATGTAACTCCCAACTAGCCTAGTTTATAAATAAGCAAAAATTCAATACAAAGCATTTACACTCAGATGAATATTCTGAAAATGAAAGTGACTGAACAGACTGAAAACTGAAGTGACTGAAGATTACTATGAAGCACCNGGTTGCCCAAAAGAGATGTGCATGCTCCATCCCTAGAAGTATCTAAGGCAAGGCTTGACAGGGGCTCTGAACCCATGTGGGATGCAGGAGGTGTCCCTGCCTATAGCAGGGTAGGCTGGAATCAGTTGATTTTTGAAGTCACTTCCAACCCAAAACCATTCCATCATGCAGTAATTCTATAAATCTGTGACCCCAAGGTTGCACAGCACACATGCACCCTCTCATGGAATCTGAGCAATTACAAAAATCAAATGAAAATTTTTCAAATTCCTTTTCAGTGGGAGTAGCAGAAACAACCATGGCGCATTGTTAAAATGCTCATTTACAAATCGGCCACAGTTTCAGTGACCAATTCAGAAGTCTATTTTCATCAGTTACTAGGGAAAAAATTGCACAGAAAATTATTATTATGTAAGCAACTCTAAGATAGTAAACTCATCTTAGAGTGATTCCCTGTTCTTTAAATGTAACTCCCAACTAGCCTAGTTTATAAATAAGCAAAAATTCAATACAAAGCATTTACACTCAGATGAATATTCTGAAAATGAAAGTGACTGAACAGACTGAAAACTGAAGTGACTGAAGATTACTATGAAGCACCGAGAGTTTCTCAAGGAGTACTGTGACTTCACATGTCATCACTGAAGACCTATCTCTCAGCAAATCTTACATAAGATCACAACTTGAGTTTCACACTGTTAGTATTCTCAAAATTTAAATAAACCACTTAAGTGCACCTGAGCCCTTCAGAAATAATAACCCGGGATCAATGATTAGCATTGCATCTTCTAAGAAGGACTTAACTGGACTGAGAAATCAGGGCAAAGAGGGGGAAAATCTTCTCAAGTCACTTCATATCCATTCAGAGAGATATGAGCATATCTGGCAAAGCAGAGAAAGCAGAAAATCGCCATTTACCTGAAGAAAGTATGGTGCTCCACACAAACCTTCCATAACCTTTTAGCAGCCCGGTGATTTGGCAGTTTGAACCCAATAGTGCTCTCAAACTGTTCCTGCTGGATAGAATCCACAAATAAATTAACTTTTTTCCATAAGCTGGCTATTAATATTAGGCAGGCTTTAGACAGTTCCATTATTGTTAGAAGCAGTAATTCTGCTTTCGTAACACTTCGCAAGATTTAAAAGAAAGAAAATATCAGAAATTTCAAGCTTTTAATAAAATTATACTTGGCAGACTGGGTAATAATGATGGGTAATAATCACATTATCACTTCCTAGCTGTACTAATGACTCTTCTTAGAAATTCAATGGTGCTCCATCATTCCTTGCTATTTTTTTTTACTAACTGTCCAATCAATTTATTTTTAAATTCTATGAAGTAATTATACAGCAGGTGGTGCTGCACACTTTCCTTGGATTTATTAGAAGTCTGAAATCCATGTTCCAGCATTAAGCTTACCTGGCCCTTTTCACTATATAATAGTTTAACAAAAAATACTACAAAAATACTACCATCAGCTAGTGAAAGAATAATACATATGTCTTCCAAATCTATAACATTCATATTTGAATTGTTTGTACTGCTTGTATGTACAAACTTGTATTCACTATGTGAATACGTAAAAAAATTTTAGAGATTTCAAAGTATAATTTGAAAATGCATGACATTTTATGACATTTTGGGGTTTTTTTTTCAAAATTTCCAGCTACAATGTGTTCAGACTGTAACCCCTACTATTTCAGAAACTCCCACAAACTTATAATGGCATTTGAAAAGAAAGTTGATTTCACTATTTCCATAGCAGCTGACGGAAAGTTATAACATCCTACAGGATAACTCAAGCCTTCAGCTGCACCCAGACAACTAGACGCATTGATATTTAGTGAACAATTATATCCAAGGAGAAAGAAAGGCTGGCTTTCCCCCAGGACTACAAGCCTGTGTAGATGGTAAAAAAAAGTTACAGGACAGCAGGTTTTCTTGGTTTCCATTTACTAATCATAATGAGTTTTTAATACAATCAGTAGAACCCAAAGAGGAAAAAAAACCCTCTCAAGATCTGTAAAATCGAACATAAGCCTGTGGAGGTATTTAGGAAAGAAGTGAGGATGTTATTTTGTCCTGGATAGAAATGACCTCAGAAAAGAAAGGCACTACTTACTTCTGCTGGCCTCACTTTGATGTAGAAATTACTTCTCTTATAGGAAATTTTCAGAATTTTTGGCCAAGCAAAGCGGTTGATCCGGAGTCGATCTTTGTAAATGAGCAGACCGTTAGCACATACACCCAGCATGATATCCACACCTTCAGAATCCTATAATGTACAAAACAATTTCATAAAAATTAGTTTAGTAACATTCCCAACAAGTAAATGTCACTGTCACAGCTTGAGAGAATAATGCAAGTGGAACTTGCTTCATATTGAAATGTGAAAGATCCTGACAATGATATTCTTAAAGCACAAAACTCCAAGAACACTAATTTTATAGAAAAGGCTTTGGCACTCATGTGCCATTGCATATGGCACAGTTATGAGGAATTCTTCAATATTATGACAACTAAGTCAAAAACTTACAAGTAAGAAAAGTATGGTGGGTGTGCTACCAATAACTTCAACAAATATTACAAGAAAAATTAAAACCAGACCTTCCCAAATTAAAACAGCTGCTGGAAATCAGAACAAGTCAGAGATTGTGGTGATCTTTTACAATCACCTGCTATTTCAGTAAAGGACTGGATGTAATGGGTAGTTAGCAAAAAATATCAATACAAGGATTTCAAAGTACTGGCAGGCTGGATTTCTGAGCACCCTGTTCCACTGACAGGGTACTGATAGGGATTTGATACACTGTACAGAGAACCTCAGGTGTTTTTCTCCAACTACAAGACAACTACAAGAAATGATAACACCATCATCAAAAAGTTGCCTCACTGACATAATTAAGAGCTGCAAGCAGATGCTAGCAAACAACTTCACTATGGCAAAAGAAAGCTTCAAAAAAAACCTCCAAAAATCTAAGTACCTTAAAACATTAGAGACCAAATGAAATGCCATGCTGCATTGTTTCCAAAAATTGTAAATGTTACAGACATAGTTAATGTATGAGAATGAAATTTAAAGCATATTTCTTTTGAGTACATTCACAAACACAATTTTAAAGTATATTTCTTTTAAGTACATTCACAAACACAAGAGAAAGTCTATGGAACACTGCTAAAACAAGCAGAACTAAACAGTGTTTCTCCTGCCCTTAAAAGTCTTGTTTGGCTGGGGTTTTTCTAAATACAGGACTGGTGAGCTAACAATCCATTAATTTTCCTAATGTTTTGGAGCTTGGAATTTGTGTAAGCAAGTGGGAAGGAGATGGGTATTTGGTTTGTTGAGATTTTAACTTAAAAAAACACAAAACTTCCACTAGAAATGTAAATTTGATTTGAGAAGAGTATAAAATCAACAAAAAGTTGATCACCCTCCACTAAGACCTCCTTCCTCCCCTATTTCTAACTCTAATGGTATTGTAAAACCAGTAACATGTTCTTTTAGGCTTTACTGCATTTCCTCACAACTCCTTGGCACCACAAATCTGACATGCAGAAAGTATTCAGCTAGTCTTATAAATAAAATATAATTACCAAGCTGCACATACTCATATACATTAAACGAAGTAAATTCTATTCTAGAGCTGTAAACTGAGTAATTTTTATCACCATGAGATAAAAGATTTATACCTGAGAATTGAAGGTATGACATACTTAAAATTATCTGTATGTATCGTGTTCTGTAATACTAAGCATGCGTGTCCTAAAGCAAAACTAAACTAAAGATATACCAATCCACAATACCTTTGCATGATGTAAATCGACCCCATACATGGAGAGTCTCTTAGCATTTTCCAGGAACTGGGAATCTGCTTGTGCTGGAGTCAAGCCCCTAAAATAATTGAAAAAGCCTTGAGTTTATTGACAAAAAAACAGAGCTGAGTGGAAATCTGTAATTCAGACACATAAGAAAAACTTCAGTTTATAAGTATCAATAGTATTTTTGCCCTAAAGGGACAATGTTCTTTCAGAGCACACTCCTTTAGTAGGGACTTCTGTATTCACTCTTGCAAACTATTCAAGCTTTATGTTGCTTTAACACTTGAAAGAGGGCTTTTTTTTTGTTTTTAGTACAGCAAAAAATTAACTGAGGTATCATAACATAAGATTCTGCACTTTTACATATATTTTGAAATGAATGGACATAAAAGTGACAAATGTAATGATTTCTTTTAACCACACTCTGACATACCTGTGTGTTCTGTGTAATTCAGCTACTCGCTCTTCCATTTCTTGAGTCTGACTAGGTGCAAACTGGAATTCACCAACATAGTCACCACGGTGCTCCTCTGGGTCATAATCACCCAGCTCAGCCTGCAGGGTATATGAACCAAGCAGGGCATGAGTCACAAAAGAACATGGCAGTCGACCAGAAGCAATATCTTGGCGAAGCTGTAGGCACAAGAAATATCTGCAAGGCAAAGGAAAGTGAGGGAAAAACAAACAAAAATAAGAACGGGCCAAAGGGAAAGCTACTGAGAGGTACAGACAGCACAACTTATTGAGATGCAAGTGATCTGATCTAGGTGTTCCTGTTCTAATAGGAGGACTGAACTAGATGATCTCTCCAGGTCCCTTCCAATCCCTGACACTCTGATTCTGTGATCATATAAGCACCTTTTAAGTAGAGTGTATCAAAACTTTAAGGATTTCCATCACTCCTGAATAAATGAGGATCAATTTCCAGCACTCTACTCACACTGGTCACATTATTCCAGCAATGCTACTATTAAAGTGTCCAGTATCCACTGTTTACTAAGTACTTTCAGTCTAGGATAGGTATTTTCAGGTTTTGTTATGTTTTATGATTGTATTTAATGCATACCTATACAGTTATATTTTCACCAACTTAGGCTAGATTATAATTGAATTATCTTTGCTCCCTACACTCTAAATAGCAATACCCTCAACACCCTCATTTACTATCAAATAAAGCAGCAGCCCAACAATAAACCATTAGCTTCTTCCAAATATTATCATTCATATCTTGCCTCCCACCCAAATCACACACCCTCTATATCATTATTAAATACTTCCTTCTCAGGTTTCCTCCAGAATTTTTCACTTGCCTTTTCAGCTCTGTCTCAAAAAGAAGTTGTTCTACAGTAACAGGCAAACCTGTTCTAGAATCATACAATGGCTTGGGTTGGAAGGGACCTTAAAGATCATTTAGGTCCAACCTCCTTGCTATGGGCAGGGATACCTCCCACTGGATCAGGTTGCTCAGTGCCTTGTCCAGCCTGGCCTTAAACACCTCCAGAGAGTGGGCATCCACAACCTCTCTGGGCAATCCAGAAACTGAAGAAGAAATTGAAGAAACTGAATCCTTCAATGAATTAGACCAACAGCTATTTTAAATTTTAAAATTAGGAAGTATGCATACCTAGTGATATCTTCAGTCAACTGTGAAGGATCAGGAGGATAAAACTTTACGCTAAAAGTGAATATCCAAGGTAAACCTAAACATGGGAAATATGTTGCTGTTAATCTCAAGTTGAAGCATGCAAAGAAAGAAACTTACTGAAAAGTGTTAAGCAATCACATAAACCCTAGATCACTGAAATATTGAAGGCCATTTTTTCACTATTCTTACAATATATTTGTAAGAAGTATAGATTATTTTCTTATCAGGTAGCAACTCAGAGACACCAATTACATATTAAAAATTACTTTCAAAGGATGTCTTGCAATAAGGACATGAGAACAAGCTTTTCATTTGAAAACTACAAATACATTAACAGTTTTAAGATACTCTGTGATCACTGGCTCTTAGTTATTTCCAGCTCTGAGGTTAAGTGTCCCTGTTTAAATATGTACAATATCTATGCACAAGACATAATGTGTACAATAACTATGTAGATGCAATTGCACAATACAGTACAACAAACCCCCCATATAGAAACTGTGAACACAAGATGTTAGAATTGTTAATAGCACATGCACTTTTAAAGTAAAAGGAGGCTTAAAACTAATAATATGACAAAGCATATATATTGGCTATTGTCATAGCTCTAGTTTTAAATAAATATATAAGATTTGAACACTAGTCGCTCACAAATAATTTAAATATATTCTTAGAATGTTACTCTATCAGTACTGTGAACTATGTGCAAGAGGAATATGCTTATTGTTACACAAAATGTGCAGTTTCACAGTTCAAACTGATCTTCAATACACCACAGACATAAATACATGCAAAAGGAAAATCTCAAAATAGGAGCCTAGGAAAAAATTTAATGTTTCAGCTTTGCATGCTTCTTTAAAGCAAATGCAATTGGGCTTTACTGTATCTTACCAACCATAATGGAAGCAAGTACTACAATGTACACCTGACAAAATGATGAAGATAAGAAAATAAATCAAAGTATTTTTTATCTCCTTTTCATTCCTCTTCTCCACATAAAAAGGCTTAGCAAAAATAATGATTGGTAAGAAAAGGTAAGAATTTTTAAAAGCTTGAATTTTGGTCAGTAAACTGTATTTCAAATGTCTTACGCAGATAAATCACACTTTGGAAAAAGTGTGTATTTTAACAATAACAGAAATACCAACATGCCATTTCCAGCATTACACTAGAGAAGAGTGTTGACCTTTCTCTTTAAGGTTATTTTCTTTAAAAAAGCCCTCTTTCAACATTTCACAGCTGCTAAAGGTAAAAAAGTGTTTTGTGTCAAAATTTCTGTAAGTCTTTCAGCACTTCAAAAATTATTTCAAATTTTCAGACAGGAGTGACTATTCATTGGAGTATTTTGATTTCTGCTTAAATGTGAACCTTACTCTCCACCTAGATGTTAAGTTCCTTTTGAGAACTCAAGGAGTTTGCTGGACCTTAAATGACACATTTTCTCACAAAATAATGCAGGAGTCCTTAAATGAGAAAGCCAGATTTATCAGTTGTACACATTGTCCTAAATCAGACAAACTATGAGTCATTGTATCATGTACTGCAATCAAGTGCAAGACAGAATTAAGGCAAAAACACCTTTAAAAACATCTAGTATCAATTAATGCACAAATGAAGAGAATTAAAGCTGGGATAGATTTATCTTACATAGAATAAGTATTGTGTAAGTCAAACTGATGAAGAGAAGCAATCAGGCCAAAATGCCTGTGCAAAAAGTGCAAGTTCACGTTAACAGGGGTGTGGGAATGGAGACTGATGAATGATGTAATGATGTATTCTCAAACCATTCTACATTTTCCTGGAAACAAGCACTGTTTCCTCATCTTGTTGAGTTGCAGTTCAACTGGTCACAGATTAACTCCTGATAACCTACTTCTCTTTCTTGTCAGCATTTCTGCAGTTTGCTTTTATAAAGTTGTGAGATCTAGACACCATTTGAAGAAAGTAAAACTATATTCTTAAACGAAAACTAGAAAGAGCATAAATCCTCAGAACCTATAGGCTGCATGAAAAATTTCAGTGCCTACTCAAACTAATTTCCATGGCCAATCCATTTTAAAAAATACTGGGCATCCCTTTCTACTGAGTATTTTCTGGACAGTTGCTGACCTTATATTTTAGCCAATTGCTGAAAACACATTTATGCCTTGAATACAGTCTAGCAAGTGTAATACAATGTGAACAGCCTACTTGTCACTACTGCATAATGGTTTACAGCCACATAATGGAAGCATACAATCTTAACTGTCTTCACACAACAATGTACACTATTGCTGGCACTTTCAATTGGCATCCCAAGACACAAATAAATAAATAAATCTAATTTTTAAAGTTACATTTAGCATTCTGTCCCTGATAAGGCTCTCTGTTTTGACGCTTAATACTATGGGCTACTGAAACATCAAACTTTTTTTCCAGACAGCTTGTTATTTCAGAAATGTTTCTGTGACAACTTGAGGCACATTCTTAGAGAAGAAGAATGCAACATACCAACACAGCCAACAGCATACAATTAACATGATTCATCCCATTCAAACTGGGAAATCAGTGTGGGGATTTTTCCTCCCAAGTAAAGACTTTTTTTGATTCTGACTACTGATGACACCACTCTGCTACCAACTTCTGGGTACTGCATGACTAGAACAGATACACTGCTCACAGACAGATGAAATACAACCTCATAAAATTAAGGAAACTACTTCGACAATTTTTCCTCAACTTAACTTCAGGAAAAGATCAGGCCTCCTGAAAATAAGAAGCTTTTCACTACCAGTAATTTCTGAATGAAGCTCATTAGCTAAAGTAATACTGGTAATTGCTGAGATACAACATAAGCACCCAGCCAAAGGTTAACCTGAACAAATGAGAGATCACATAGAAGCCTTCAGGACTCTAATTTAACAAGAGACAGCCTGCTGGAAAACATGACTCCAGGGAGACCACAGGATTCTTTCTTCATCTTCCCCAGCCACAAGTGGCACACACATGCCCAGTGTTATGTGAGCAGTATTGGTACTGCTCACATAACAGACAGTTTTAAGTTGCAAACTGATATCTTGAACACCTAGATTTTTCACTTTTGTTTGTTCAAAACAATGTAGTTGTCCAAACACAGTTACCTAGAAAACCAGTACATCTACTTGCGAGAAAAAGAACTGAATTTCTTCACGTCAGACATTCAAATCGACTGGCGCATTTTACAAGTACCTCAAATTTATTATAAGTGAGTAATCTTGTACATAAGACTTCCAGTCTTCATTCAAAGATAAACATATTGATTACCTGCAAATTGGTGTAAACAAGTTACATATCAAAAAACACTAATGCTGAACTGATCAGTACTGAAGAATGTTGCTCTCCTTTTGCAGTTTCATATTGATATGGTTAGTCTTTGAAATTAGACAGTCCTACAGCAACAACCATCACCTTCTTTGCAAGATGACACTCTCCATCTCACAACACAAATATCAGCACAAACTGAAAAGCATCTATCATTTGAGGATGCAAAAAGATCAACATGGGAAAAATTAGGGGCAGTAGCCTGAGTAATGACAAACATGTACGGTACTAGGCTGAGTGATTCCTTGTCTCCTTCTTGGACAGAAACTTCACTTTCTGTCCTAAGGCTGAATACATCATTACCAGATACAGTTTTTGTTTAATGTTGTAAGTATACATTTTAGACAACATCCAGGCTGCTAATTTTATTACAACATTTCTATGAGGAAGTAAAAGATGCACATCTGGGTACAGTACTTACTTCGAACTTGTTTCTTAATTTCCTTTGAAGAATCTAGCCAGTTCTGAAAAATAAAAAAAAAAAACAAAAAAAAGAGAAAAACAAACACCACCAAAACCTCAGTCACCATTTAAAACATTTAAAATCACTTCAGACTTTAGACCACAATTTTATACAGAGTAGTTACTGTATTGTTCAGACCTCTCTTCTGTTTTGAAATAATCCAGATAATTCTAAAACTGGATTAGTAGTTTGCGAGTACGTTTCACCACCCATGAACATAAATCAAACCAAGCAATGCCACCCTCTTCATGGTTGTCTCATTACTTTAAATTATCTATGACCTGTAATTTAAAAAATAGAAAGTCTTACAATGGAGGCAGTCTTGCAAATTACATTTGACAAATGTAATTTTCTCTCACACCCCTTTTATTGACATGGTAAACTTTTCAAGAATGGCTGTGTAATCTCTACATGTCTGTGCTTACACACCCATACAGTAAGACAATATTTCTCTTGAACCTTATTATTGTCATCATATCTTAAGGCATATATACTTTAGTTCTGATAACATTCAAAGATACTTGGAAAAACCTAATCAGATGTCATGCTGTTTTCTTAACCTCCCCCAAGCAAAGTTCTCTGTGAATGTAATTATGTTAACACTGACAAACTGGCAAGATTCAAATCAAGATGCTCAGCTCTATTTTAGTCAAGACAAAATCAGTTTGTCACATTTAGGTGTCTCACTATTAAATATGGTCTATGTTCAACACCAAAACCATTTTGACATAATCTGTGCAACCTATTAAATAGTTCATGCATTTCAGTTACCATTGGTCTGCTCAAGGAGACTTTTTTGTGACTGATCATCCCACAGTCTAACTTTGGTAAGTGATTCTAAGAAATAAGTAATGTATAATCACCAGTAACTCAGACAATTCCGTTTACTTATTTGACCCATAGATACCAGCAAGTGGATTGAATGAGAGACTGAAAAAATAAGCCTTTTAACTCCAGCAGTGCTGGAGAAAGATAAAGCGAATAACATAACTTACAACCCAGAACTTCAGTCCCTTTACAAGTGGTTTGACAGCTCTCCTGAACGTGAGTTAAAGAGGATTCAATATGCCTTTTGGGCTCATGATAAAATCCCTTATCAGACTGGGTGGGGTCAAGGTTATGTACATGTCAGGGAGATTATTTTGCCTTAGCCTGTGATCCGTACAAAGGGGACCCTGATACACCAACTCGGGATTACTCAAAGACATAAACACATCCCATGTCTTAAACACCCTTTTATTGCTTACAAGAGAGTAGTCAGAGTGTGCAAACAACCAGCCTTTGATAAACCAGTTGTTTTGTGGTTGAGAGCTTGGATTGGACCTGGATTGGTGTGGTATAGAAGAATAACAAAGAGAGTAGGTGGAGAACAGATATATAATGGGATCTAGACAGAGCTCAGTCCTAAAGAAAAGCCCACTGGTATGTGTCCTCACCCATTGCAATGATACTGTAGGCAACAGGGGGAATGGAGATAAAAGGTGTGTTTGGTAAAAATTGGAATCAGTGGTGGCCTCTTTATAAATTAGAAGATCAGGAAAAGCTGCCAATCAATGGAACACTGAATTATAACACTATATTACAGCTAACGTGATTTTTGAGGTTTACAAACCAGAGGATCTGGGTGACTCCGATGAAGATTACCCTATACTTCCTGCACCTCCTAATGGGGCTGCAGGAGCTGAGGATGAAGAACAAGGGACAGTTGGAAGAATGCAGGAAGGAAAGTCAGGGTTCAGTCCTATTACCTCCAGAACCCACAGTAAGGTGATAATTCAAGCCCCTTTGAGACAAGCAGTAGGACCTACTCAAATCAAAATCCCCTTTACAATGAGTGATTTGAATGGGTGGAAGGAAGTGGTTTGGGGATACCAAAATGATCCTTTAGGAGTGGCAAAAACATCTGAGTTAATCCTTAAGAACCAGGATCCTGATTGGCAAGATAAAGATACTATGCTGGAAGCAATGACTGAGACAGAGAAACATTGTTCCTGTCCCCATACTGTAACAGAAGTCTTGGAAGCCGAAGGAGGGCACTAGCCCTCTCCTCAGAGATTTGTGAAATACCAGGCAGTAATGGTACAACAGGAAGATGTTGAAATGATAAAAGGGGGAACAATTTACTGACTGATTGTTGCTGTGATTAATCTTAAGGAAATAATCTTTACAAAACAAAGAGACCAGAGACTTAAGAAATTGCTGCTGCAAGCTTATCCAAGCTGAAAATTAGGAACTAATGTATCTATAAAAAGAGCAGGAGAGCCCCCATCTGACAGGAAGCAGATGTCTGAACCACTAACTGCAATCGATGATCATGGAGCTAACACAGCTGGCAAAATACTGAAAAGTGGCATAAGTACTGGTGTAGTTTAAGCATTAAACCACTATAAGAAGACATAGATATTGACATAGGTTATGCTACAGGTTAAGTATTAGAACATTGATCCTACTCCTCTACTCTGCCCTGGTGAGACCACATCTGGAATATTGTGTCCAGTTCTGGTCTCCTCAGTTCAGGAAGGACAGGGAACTGCTTGAAAGGGTACAGCATAGGGCAACAAAGATGATTAAGGGGATTCAAGCATCTCCCTTCTGAGGAAAGGCTGAGGGAGATGGGTCCCTTTAGCTTGGAGAAGAGGAGACTGAGGGGTGACTTCATACATAGAATGTCAGGAGTTTGGAGCCATGCTCTTCCTAGTGACATGCAATGGTAGGACAAGGGGCAATGAATGCAAGCTGGAACACAGGAGGTTCCACAGAAATATGAGAAAAAACTTTGTCAGGGTGTCCAGAGAAGGTGTGGTGTCTCCTTCGCCGGAGACATTCAAAGCCATGTTGCGGTGAGACCTGATCTGGGTGTTTCTGCTGTGGCAGGGGGATGGGACTAGATGATATTTGAGATCCCTTACAATCCCTGATATTCTGTGATTGGTAAGTTAGTATGAGCTAAGATAGATAATAACCTCCTGACATTAGCATAGAGTGTCAGGAGAGCCAGTAGTGCAAAATAACTGAAATAGAAGATCATGAAGTATCCCTATGGTGCAAGATAACTGAAATACAACAAAAGATTATGAGATATCTTGTTTACATCCTCCTTTGCCATGAAATCTCTGGTTTTGCATCCTACTTTCTCAGGACTGGGCCCAAGAAACCAGCTGAGCCAGGCCCTGTGGTTTGGAAAGAGATCAATGGGTTCAACAGTCAGCAACTCAGCAGTAAGGAAGACTCCTTACCCCATTCCAACAACCACCAGAGGGGATCTGAAGACCACACCAAAAGGCACTGCACAGGTGCAAGTGGAAGGAGAGCTAATTTTAATACAAAGCAGGGGCAGGCCATGCATATTTATAGGTGTATTGGGTAACTGGATGAATATGCAACACTTTAATGCATATAACCAAAGCAAAATGCCAAGTTGGGTGTGCACGCCTGTGGTGGTGCAAGCCCCCATCCACCCAGCACTGAATAAAACCAGCTTCTTTATAACTCTGAGTTACAGAGTTTGCTTCCACGCATCAGTACCAACCTCCAGATGTGACTGTTATCTAATACGATATTCCTCAGTCTTTACTACAGGCTTTTTCACCCAGACTCAATTTGATTTCAAGGAGACAAAACATGCTAGGCTATAGTTTTATGGGTCTGTATGGATTATAGAAATGTGGGCCTATTCATTTTTGCAGAACTGCAAATCCTTAATCTCTGCTGATAAAGGATGTGACTGCTATGAGGTTGACCCAAAATACTAAGCTCCTTGTTATAAAAGACCTTGATTCAAGCTATACTTGGCCACAAATGCATAATGTATACTAGACACAAGCTGTTTGCCAATTAAATGCAAAAAAACCCTACTTCTCATAATTTTATAAATGTAATAAAAAAATTTTCAAATTTCCTGCTCAAAGAAGTCTGCAACTTCTACGTATCATAGCTACTATAACTGTTATAAGGGAAGAGATATAAAACACTCCTCCCAGAAAAATCTGGATACCACTTATTCTGCTTAAGTCAGAAAGACTGCTATCTGTTGATAGAGCCTTGACATTAAAAAGCCTTGGAAGAGAACACAAGTATTCAAATGATACACAGCCACATACTTCCAGTTACTGAAAGTATGCATGGTGTAACAACAGCAAAAACCTTAGGATCTGTGAGTGTATGTTATTCTTGGTGCTTTACCTTTTATCAGTATAAACTTATGGGGAAAGAACATACAGTACAGAATAAGCTGCAAGAGAAGGACAATAATTATTTCTTCACAGAGTATATATTATTCACTTTCCTTAAGCAAGCTTACTGGAAGCAGACTTTGATATACACTAATTTTCATTACTGTTCTGCCAAATAGAAATAGATACTTATATTCCGTTTAGATGTATGATTACAATGCTGAAATAACCTACCCAGAAATAGACCTCTTAATGCAGAATACAGGTTTAATTTAAAAAATAGAAAGAAGTGTATACACACTCCTTGGCTCCAGTAGGTAGAAATCTTTTTAATGTTATCGATGGTACAAATGTGATGAATTTATCCAAGAGCAACAAAATGCTCTCTACCAGTACTTTAGTATTTTGTACAAAATCAGAAATGCAGCATTTCCAGCTGGTGCCCAGAACATAAGAGCAGAAGCTTTCTATATTTCTGCAGACCAATTACAGCATGAATGGAGCATTCATAAATTTTTGAGAGTGTACTGCAGTGAAATCACTAACTAAACTTCAGACCAATACATCTCCAAAAAAAAAAAAAAAGACAAAACCCATCAATGAATACTTTAACACAGTTTTTAAATGTGCATTAAAGCTCACAAAACCTAGTCTGATATAACATCTTCCCCAGCTGTACAAAACATCTATAGAGAAAAGTTAATGGGTCTCATCCTCCGATGGTACCCACGTGGTTCATTGGAGCGCAGCTCTAAAAGGGTGCCTGGCATTTGGTTTCCACACCCCACAGCTGCCAGCGAGTTCAGCAGCTGGTTCATAAATAGGTTGGCTGTGATGAGTGCCCAAGAATGAAAAAAACACATCATTCAGAACTTAGTAGTAAATGGCCTGGAGGTCAGAGATTTGGGGTACTTTAATAGGAAGAGGTCACAGTTCTAACAGAAGACAGAATAAAGAAATGCACCAGAAAACTGGTACCAGATGAAAAGAGAATTCAACCTTACTGCAGAGATAGCCCTCTACTCAGTTAAAAGCCCCAAGTCCCCAAACTTTATTAGGTAGCTACAGGTGAACAAAACTGATCAGTCTCCTACAGCTCAAGTTATTAAATAAAAAAAAATAAAGTGTTCAAAGTTTTTTTATTTTCTTAGAAGAACAAAAGAAGTTGAAAAACTCAAAAATCCTAAGAAATAATCATTGGTACCATGCCACAAATATTTAACATATTGGAAACATTTTAAATAATCTTCACCCATGTATTAAAAAAAATCCCTTGCATAACAAAAAATGAATACTTCAGTCTTACTGAGCACATTCTGATTAGCTAGAAAACTTCAAGGTTACCATGATGAAAAAAATGGCAATATAGGAAGGAGGGGGGACTTTCCCAGCAGACAAGCAGTAATTCTGCTGTACTAAAACATTGCAGTAGCTACACTTGGCATCACTAAGATATACCATAACTGGTGTAAGAACTTCCAGCCATGGTGCTGCACCAAAGTGGTAGCTGGGAGGTCCTCAAGTTACAATATAGTTCTCCTCCCCCTCTACTCTGCCCTGATGAGACCCCATCTGGAATATTGTGTCCAGTTCTGGAGCCCTCTGTTCAAGGACAGGGAACTGCCTGAGAGAATCCAGCACAGAACCATGAAGATGAAGGGATTGGCACATCTCACTTCTGAGAAAAGCGTGAGGGAGCTGGATCTCTTTAGCTTGGAGGAGACTGAGGGGTGATCTCATTATTGTCTATTAATATGGAATGGGTGAGTGTCAGGAGGATGGAGCCAGGCCCTTCTCAGTGACCTCCAGTGATAGAACACGGGGCAACCGGTAAAAGCTGGAACAACAGAAGGTTCCACCTAAATATGAGAAAAAACTTTTTCACAGTGAGGGTGACAGAACAATGGAACAGGCTGCCCAGAGAGGGTGTGGAGTCTCCTTCTCTGGAGAAATTCAACCCCTACCTGGATGCCTTCCTGTGTGACCTGATCTGGGTATTCCTGCTCTGACAGGGGGATTGAACTAGATGATCTCTCCAGGTCCCTTCCAATCCCTGTTATTCTGTTAATTAGTTTATATCCATATCCAGTCAAATTCTTAGTATGTCCAATGATAAACAGATATGAAAAAATAGATGGGCTCTTTTTAAAGGTATGATAATTCTGTAGTTGGATTCACATGACAAAGGAATACCAAGACTCTCCTATGTCCAACTAGGGCAAGGTTTCCTTCATATTCCTATTCAAAGTATTATTAAATATACATAAGACAGCAAAATTGTTTTTTAAAGTAAATTTGACTTCCCAACATGTATTATTCAAAATTCTGTTTGCTTCATTTGTTTTTTTAAGCCTAAATAAAATGCTCAGAAATGTGAGGATGTGTCAAGGTAAGGGTACAAGTTAAAATTTCCTGTCTTCAATTGCAGGGATGTCATGCTATTTTATTAAACTGTTTTGCTGGTTTACTGAAGCCTAGCAATTATTCACTTAGTTTTCCCAAAAATGCAGATATTTTAAATATCCCCCCACTCTATAAGAATGGGCACTTTGTTTAGGTATCAAGATATACATCAGTATCTTGCACACACTGCAAGTTTACAGCAGACCAGAATTCACATTTAGCAACAGCTTAATAGTATGTAATAGTGTACATTTAAGACAATATATCCCACTAAACAGTCAGTAGCAATATAGAAAATCTTCATAAAGACTTACTTTCTGTTCTGAGTTCTCATGAAACACAAGCCCAAAATAGTCCTTTTCCAGTAAATTGAGATGTTCACACACTTTGTCGAATAGCACTTGGCCTTTTGCTCTTTTCTGAAAACAAACCAAACCAAACAAGCACTATCAGTACATGAGTAAAGACCATAGTTGGAGATACTGCAATTCAATGGTATGAGTAAAATGTAAAATATCAATAAAGTAGATGAAAAAAATGTAGTTTTCTTATGACATACTGTTCACAGTATTTTGAAAACAATATATAACACTGACAGAAATACACATTTCTGTTTTTCTCAGTTTCAGCTGAAATTAATGCAAAAGGAAAATTCAGTACCTAAATTGATTTAAATATTTTGCATCACTTCAGTGACAACAGTTCTTAAATTAATAGTTTGTCTAAATAAATGTCTCTTAAATAAATAATCAAACTCCTTGCTTCAAGCCAACTTCTCATCTAAAAACTAATGTATTCCCCACAGCATTTATTCCCACTAACTTCTGCATTTCAAGTGCTTTGGCATACATCTCAACGAGTTTTATCAATCACAAGATATGTACTCCTAAGGAAAGCAGAGCATGTTACCACCTTTAGGTGACCAATAGAGCAAACAGAACACTGAAACCTGTTGACCAGAGCAATATGAGTAGCAGACAAACATAAGCAGGGCTTTTCTCTATATTGTAGAGGGTCTGAGAGACAGAATAAGAGGGCTGACTGCTATCTGTAGATTTATGAAAAACAAAAACAGCTTTTAAAGTGAGTTCTTCCTAAAAGTAACATTTGTATAAGTCAGTACTGAAAAACCCTCAAAATCACATTTTACCTAAAGGTAGTCTCAATATTATTGCCTGCTACTTTGTATCAGTAATTGAAGAACAGTCATAATTTTAACACACTTTTAAAAAGGCTGCTTGCTGCAGCTCAGCATTACTGCAGCTTAAACAAATGGCAATTAGTCCAGAATTCTTTTTCCTGCTCTTCTTGTTCCTGGAAAAGTGTAAACAAAGGCACCCAGTATCTCCCTACTGCTGAGAGAAAAACAAGTTCTTACTTCCCAGTGGTTTTGGACAGTTGACAGAAGATAAAGTTTTAGAGCAGACAACATGCACATCTCATTTGTATGTTGTCTCACAACATATTCAGGGCTGAGGAAGACAACAATTTCTTTCCATAGTTAAAAAGTTAAACACGAATGGCATGCAACCCCCCAGTTTCAACCAAATCCTTCACTTCTGTTCAGCTATTTGTGCCATTTCTCAGTGAGGCCACAACATGGCATTTTCAGAGGCCTGTCTAGCCTAAAGGAATTTTTGCAGTTGCTTACCCTACAGATTTCAATAGATGCTGCATGCTACTGCAATTCCACAGAAATGCCACCAACTGCCTCTGTGTAGGCTCTGGCAACACTGCAAGCATTGTTCCCACTGGCAGTGGCAGAGGGCTCACAACACACCCCAGCTTGGCACCTCCCAGCAGCTGGGCTCCACCACACATAACATCTTGGCCAGGAAGGGGGAGAAAAGAAGGTATGCACTGAGCAAATAGTGAAGGCATTGTTGTTTTACTCCCCGAGAATCCAAAGCTTGAAATTTATTCAAGATTACATTGCTGTACGACTCTTCTCCTTAGCAGTCTGAAGTAACCACTTCATTTTCTTGACACCCTCGCCTTCACCTTCAGCTTAATATAAAAATCAGAAATACAGAGCAGATCTAAATCAAAAGCAAGAAAAGTATAAGTGGGAGAGGGTCTGAAGAATCTTAGCTTGCTCAAATGCATGTAATAAATATAATTTTTCTCCCTAAGTCACTGTGCACATCAGTGATCACATCATACAAAAGCAAGTCCTACCCTGTCATACATAACTATATAGCTGGTGAGACCACATCTGGAATATTGTGTCTAGTTTTGGTCCCTTCAGTTCAGGAAGGACAGGGAACTGCTTGAGAGGGTACAGCAGAGAGCAACGAAGATCATGAAGGGATTGGAGAAACTCCCTAATGAAGAAAGGCTGAGGGACCTCGGTCTCTTTAGCTTGGAAAAGAGGACAGGCTGAAGGGGTTAGGGTTGTTCATCCTGGAGAAGAGAAGGCTCAGAGGGGACCTCATAGTAGCTTCTGAATACCTGAAGGGAGCATACAGAAAGGCTGGAGTAGGACTAGATATAAGAAAGAAATTTTTTACTGTGTGGGTGGTGAGACACTGCAACAGGTTGCCCAGAGAGGTTGTGGGTGCACCCACTGAAGAATGGGGATTAGCACCAATCACACAAAAGGAGGTATGAATTACCCTGAGAGTATCTTTAACGGTATGACAAATATCAATGACAAGTATATAGTAGGGCTCCAAAAAAATCCAGCCATCATTCTACTATGCTTCTTGGCCAATAATATTTCACATAGGAGGAGCTGAAAAGTGGCAGCTCCTAATGGTGCAGCACATCTTGACACCTTCCAAGAACAGGTTGGCTTGCACAAGCAAGAACACGCATAGAAATGGAATCAAGTAATATCTGACAACAGCAAAGAGAGACTCAGAGAGATGGAATGAGCCAGGGCACATCCTTGATAAAACAACCCAAAGGAGTCCTGACAAGACACCATGCCCAATGCTGCAAAGGAAGGCAAAACAACTACACAGACCAAGGTCAATCTGCCTTGGGAGAGAATTCCTTCCCAGCCTCAGAGTCTGCAATCTGCTATGCCCTGAGCCCATGAACAAGACTTGTCCCCTCATCTCACAGGCTGGTCATACCTCCCAGGAGATGCCCAAGCCCTGTTCTCCCCCTCATCCTGGAGCCATCTCAGGGGCTCCCAAGAGCAGCAAAATGGCCCTGTCCTGAAGAACCTTGAAGGCAAGGATACTTCCTACACATGGCAGGACACCAATAAGTGCTCCAAAGCAGCAGGACCCTTTGCAACACCTATCCATCCTGTTTCTCATGGCTGCTGTCCCTGGCCCTGACATTTACAGCCCAGAAAAACATTTTATGAACTATCCAAGACACCAGTACTGACAGTAGAATTGACTGCAGCACATTTCTGAGGAAAACTAAAGTAAAATAAAATCAAAGACTGCAAAATTATACAGTAAGAGTTTCAAATAACAATTAACTGAGTAATTGATTTCACTGGTATAAAGCTTAACTTCATTCTGCAGACTGCTTACGGATTTTCTGAGCAATAGTGGAATATCTTAAATTTTGCATCTACACTGACACTAGTAATTGGAAAAGCTGTATTCAAGAAAGACTCTACACCAGATCCTTCAAACCTGTACCTACAAAAGCAGAGTAATAGAAATATAAAGGCACAGCCTGGAGAAGAGAAGGCTCAGAGGGGACTTCATAGTAACTTATCAGTACCTGAGGGGGTCCTACAGAAAGGCAGGGGAAGGAATTTTTAACATAATATCGGATGGGAGGATTAGAAACAATGGATATAAATTAGAGGGGGATAGATTTAGACTAGACATAAGAAAGAAGTTCTTTACAGTGAGGATGGTGAAATACTGGAACAGGTTGCCCAGGGAGGTTGTGGATGCCCCCTCTCTGGAGGTGTTCAAGACTAGGCTGGACAGGGCACTGGGCAGCCTGGTCTAGTGGGAGGTGTCCGTGCCTATGGCAGGGGGGTTGGAACTCGATGATCTTTAAGGTCCCTTCCAACCCAGACTATTCTATGATTCTATGAGAAAAAACAACTGAAAGCTGTAATACCTGTTTAAACAGTTCTGAGAAAGAATTATTGACTTAAAGTTCGAACTGATAAGCTGACACCAGTCAGAAGAATCCCATTAAGGCAAATTAAAGATTCCTAAGAGCAAAAGAACAAGTATACTACTCCCAGAGGAGATAAATTAATTTACAAAGTGACTCTCAGAAAAGAGAGATATCCAAGATGTGCACTATGTTGTAAAGCCAATCAGGAACCATGTCAGGCATGCCCTAGGCAACAAGAAATACATGCAAAAACAAGCCAGAAGAAATAATTTCATTGTCCAGCAACACTAGATAGCTGCAAAGCAGAAATTAAAGCAATTATCAATACACAAAACGTGGTAAATAAACTAGAAGGTTTCAGATGTACCTGTATTCCTACAGCAGCAGTTGCTGACAAATTCTGCACTACAGAAAACCAGCATCGAATTACAGTCATTTGCAAAGATGTCTCTATATCACAGTAAAAACGCCGTAAGTGAACTGCGTTCTGTTCCCCACAAGCAATTTCATTCATAAGCTTTCTATTTTGACACGTTAAAACTATTCTTTCTTTCATTTCAACATGTTGGGGTTTTTTTTCCTAAGTGAACATCTATCAGTTTCTGTTCTGCAGCACAATCCAACACAAATCAGGCGACACAAATCAGAGAGAAGACACACAGGAATTTGCTCTCAGAAGCTCTGTCACAGAAACCAATTTTTGTTTACTCTGAAGAAAACCTCATCACATACAGACCTTTTTTTTCCCCTTACAGAAAGTCCTTTGGCTCAACAGACATTCCAAGAAAATGTCGTGTTATGTACAGTTTATGTGAATTTTAACTAGATTTCAAATAGTGCTAAATCACAATTTTACTCACATAATACAAGCTATGTGTACCTAACCCACTCAAATAATCCTAGTTAGAACAAAGTGCATATCCATGGAGGTTTTGTATGGGCATGCAATTTGTGGAGGTTTTTGGATAGTGTATAGATTTGGTCCCAAAATTCAACTCCTGAGGATTCCAGGAAAGGGAAAAGAAAATAACAGAGTGACATGATATATGATTCCCTCATACAAAATCTACTTCTACCTACACCCTATTCAGGTGATGGTAGTGTAGCATTAACTCTTGCTTAGAAGAGCTTAAGGATAAGCAGCCCCAGAACACTCCCATTTTTCTTGTATAAGCAGAACTAAGTTTTACACTTCCATGATGTACTTGTGAAATTCCATGGTCATACCAAATATTACTTAGCTACAAAAAAAACCAACCAAACACACAAAAAACAACCAAAGAATAGAAGAGCTATCAAGACATCACAATCTACTTGCCATCCCTGCACAATGTCACAGACAGACTGTATTTTAACCCCATGCTTCCTGAAAATCCTTGAATGTCTAATTGTACTGCAGCACAGGAGGAAGATGCTCAGTATAAAAAGACTCACGTGACCAAATACATCTGTATTTTCTCCTCAGACTTTATGTTCATGAAAAGATGGTTGTGCTTTTTAATACTAAAATGCAGAAATCTTACCCTAAAGCCACTAAATGAACCTGTTCAAAAAAGGCAACTTCCCTAAAGGCAATTTCTCTGAATCTGTGGATAGAGTAGTAGCCAGCTTCTCCAGAGAAAAACTCTCAGCATCTCAGAAGCCAATGATACAAACTGGAAGCAATGGCAACCACATGGAAACATCATTTCGGGGACATACGATCCAGTATTCTGTGCATCAAAAAATAACTTAAATGCATGACAGTCTCAACCACTTGTAAAATTCAGCAGATGATAGACTTGGTGAAATGCTTTGATCTGGGATGTAAATTTTCTCAAACAATTATGAACAATCACTATTGTTTCTCTTAATGGAGAAAAAAAAAAAGGAAAAAGAAAAGGTGAAGTTTTGACATCTTTGTTACAGCGAAGAAAAAAAATCTGAAATAAACCAAACCATGCTCATCATTAAGCAGAGAACAAAGCTTTTCCTCAGATGACCTTTGTGAACAACTCATCACTCACCTCCCTCGTGGTTCCAAAATAATAGTGCTTCTAAAGAAAAGTTATGGTATCGTTCATTCAAATACACTAGAGATGCACGAATGGAAATGCTATTCAGTGGCTAATACATTTTTGAAAAAACACTCTTTCAGATTCTTTTTTACCCCAAAGGACACACATCTTGCTATCTTTGTAAGAAATTATCATCAAGACAGAAAAGCAAAACTTTGAGCTGGATTAAATGATCACAAACCATCTTAATAAATTACAGTCAATGGAATAGACAGGTTAAATCATCAAATTGGGTATTTCAAGGGCTAAAAAATTATTCTGAAAGGCAAATCTTAAGCAGATCAATAACAGGGAGTTATGCAGAGTATAACATTTAACTACACTGCAGCTTCTGGAAAACAGTAAAAACCATGTTAAGCGAAGGCTATTCTCAAAACGACTTCCCTCTAAGTGGAAATAGACTGGTAATACACACAATTAAATAGAATTATTGACATTTTCGAACATAGAGGCCACAGAACATTTAGTAGACTAAGGCACTGAAGTAACATTTGGGGTTTGTCATAAAAGCACATCAAGGATTACATATGAGTACCTTTCATCCAAAACAGTAAGCCTGCTTCATGTAATAAACAAGCATTTGCTAAAGATTAGAATTTTCTCAATCTTGCAGAGAATATTATTTCTCCTTAGTTAGAAATAAAGACACTGCCACATGTCACTGTACAGCTTCAACTGACAAGCCAAGAAGATCCCTGAGCACTATCACGATTATTATTATAAATGTGTGGAAACAAGGACAAAAATCATTATCTCATCATAAACAGAATGGCTTCAGTTACAGCACAAATAGAGACTTCACCTATTGATTGAAACTGATGCCTATCCTTAGGTTACCTTCATATAAGACAATTCAAGCACTGAGGAATACAGCTCAACTCAGTTTTCAGCAAGTTCAGATATTCAACTGTCACTTGAAAAGTATTAAATTTCTGAACATGTTTAGTGAAGCATGGAGACACTAGTTCAGGTCAACCACTACTGAACTTTTGCTGCTTAGTCTAAACCTCAGAGATAACACACTTCAAAAACCTAATTCCAGGTTTCTTAACCAAAAACTGCAACCTCTTTTTCAATGCAATTATTTTCTATATTCTACAAAAGATTGCTAGCATCTAAATTATCTAAATTTTAAGTTTGGAAGCTTTCTATATCCAGTCAAATTCGAGAAATCAATCTAATCTAATTAGTACCAAACACATTGCTTAAATAAACCAGCTTCAAAAGGCTGGAGGCAAAGAGCAGGCTGGAAAGAGGTTATTCCATGTGCTCCATGAAACAGGCTTTAATCCTTTCAATATTCATAAACTAAGTGATAAAAGATTAACCATGTTGAAGTGTTTTAATGCACTAGAGATGAGGAAATGTAGCCACAATTATGTCTAGAGCTAAATTAAGATCACAAAGCAGAATGTAGTAGAAGTAAGATAGAAGCCTAAGCATCACATGGATAGAAGTTTAGAGAGCTGTTTCTTGCCAACTGAAATGACATTTCTTGCTTGGTACACAGACTATTATCAGGGAATATTCTGCTTTCCTTCATGCTCTTTTTAAGTTATGTGAATAGAAATTGATGCATTTCTCCAAGATAAAAGGAATGTGATTGGAACTCAAACAGAAAACAGCTTAATAAATAGTGTATTTAGCTCAGATTTTATTACTGATTTGTAGTGAAAATTAAAATGGGAATTGAAGAAAGACAAGGTTCTGCCAAAAGCTGTGCACAATATAGCACTGCTGAAAATAATTTCCAGTTATGCTTTCTTATTAGTATGTATATATATTTCAATTATTTTCTATATAATAATATTTTATATATATATAAAAACATATTTTATATATATAATGTAAATTAAGTTGGCCTATAGCGCATGGTAAAAACTGGAAGAGGCATCAGGAATGTCACAAGCATGGAAATTGCTGCAAATTAAAGCCTGATTTACTACAACATCAATCAAGATACACTGGGCTTTAAACTTTATGTTTAGAATGCAGATATTAAAAATCTGGTATAATTTCCATTAGTTCATAAAGCAGGAATAATCTTATATTCACACCAACACTGAATCTTAAAGATCAATATCAAAAAACTGATACACCAGTATCCACTGCAGAGAGCACAAAATGAAATTTCAGTTACCAGCTGAAGCAGCCTTCTGAGCTCTTCAACATTTTAATGAGGTTGTAAACCACAGAAGGACCTACACATATTTAAGAACAAGAATTCATTTCATATGAATTCATAAAATTGCAGTCAGCACTGCTCTTGTCCTATAATTTATTTGAATTAATACATAAACTGCTCTGTTTCTAATCCAACTCTGTTCCCCTCCCTAATTAATTTTTCCTTCTCAGAGTAAACACTTATTTATTACCAACAATCAGAAAACACATTTCTTGTTAACCAACTTAATTGAATCATGACAGTTGTAAATGCAAAATAGTATCTTTTTTAATCCCTGGTAAGCCACAACTTCATTTGACTCATATTGGATGGGGAAGAAGCCCAGAAGGATAACATTCATAGAGCTTTCACTTTATACAGGGACTGCAGATTTAAACATCCTGCTTTACACCAAAACAAAATTAAAAAGAACTCCAGGGTTACTACATCATCTGTGTCAATTTATGTATTTTATATATTTATAACCTTATATAGCTATAAATTTATATACTAAATTATTTATACATCTACAAATTTAGAACAAAATTTTCTTTATATGTCTGCATACATATTAAAATGAATATACAAATAAAAATATTTTCCAAATACTTGTAGGTGACTATTTCTGCAAGTTTAGACCATGAGTATGCACAGCCCTATTCAGTATGTTCTGGAAAGCAAAAGCAGGTAGCTTTTTCTCATTCTTCTCTTAGCTTTGAAAGATCCAAAAGGTTAGGTAAGTACAGTACATAAAAGGGCTTGTACAGAGCAAACTACTAGGAAGTGTAATAAAACACTGTAGCAGCTGACTGATGGACACTAGAAAATGAAAAAGAAAATGAGAAAACAGAAGGCTTCAAGCAGAAACCTACACTACCACTACTATGTACTCAGAAAGTTATCAATATGCACAGGACAGAAATGGGAATATTTCCAAGGAATGTCATATCATCACCACTGTTTTGTCCTTTGATAAATCAGAAAGACATATCTAGATGTCATGATTAAGAAAAGGTGCAAATTTGAATAATTTCTCTTAACTCAGATATTCAATACAGACAGCAAGTGAAGTCCAAAACAACCATTTTTCATCCATTCCAAACAAAAGGATATCCTACTACAGAGTATAAGATAAATGTAAAGGAGACGCTGACTATGACGATGGAACCTGTTGCCTCTAACAAATCTGAATTTTCCATATAACCACCAACATACTGTGTTTCTAATGCTCACTTAAAAGTCTACTGTGGATGTTGTATTAAGTATAATTTTGTCAGAACACTCAAACAATCACACCATATTGCTCGGTCGCACCATTAGATTATTGAACTCAAAATGAAAATGACATTCTATACTAGCAGCTTATATTCTGGCCATAGAAACATCTCATCACATGTTGTGTGATTAGAACAAACAACAGCAAGCCAAATTCCACAAAAAGAATATTACTAGAAGTAACAAGCAGAAGAAGCCAAACAGCCTCTTTTTCTTTTCCCAGAAGCCTACAAGTAACTTAATGCAAAAACATTTTAGAGCTTCTGTCCTGCAGGAGCAATGGCTGGAGAGCAGAGAGGACTTTAGAATTTGTATGTAGCTGTACAAAGGAACCAAGCCTCATTATATGGATCTACCTTTGGCTCTACGAGCTGGAAGAACTTTCAAAAAGATCACTTATTCCATGACACCAAGCTAAACTCTTCTATGAACATAGCTTTCATGTGTTTGCAAAGTTTAGGTGAATTACAGAACAGGAGTAAGCAAAGTGTAATACATCTTACAACTATATGGCTGAAAGCATGGTTTCCAAATGAAAACTGTCCTACAAAGAACACCATCTGCTTTATAAGGGGGCTCCAAGTCCCAGTATCAATTAAGCTTATTTCAAGGTACCAATCAATCCACTATGAAACAACTCCCAACCCTTCATAAAGGGTATTAGAACAATACACAGTGTTGCCTCTTTTACCAATGAGAGCTATCACCACAGAAAGAATATGTACATCACATTTTATTTCATTTTACTTGCTACCATATACTGCAAAATGCATTTTTTAGAATAAACTCATAAGGTCCTAAAGATAGAGTTCTAAAATCCAATGTTAAGTAGCCCTTAATGAATGTGATGAAATAGCAGCATTGTAAAGAATTCACCAGACATGCAAAAAATGTGCTGTTTACACGGATATTGGATGCCTTACCTCTAAGTCACAGCTGTATTCTGTGCCATCCAGAAGGATAACTTCACAGTGTACAGTTTTACTTTTCTTGGGAGACTTCTGAGGAATGTTTTCTGTTGTAATTTCAGCTGTCTGCACTTCTTTTGTCTCCCTTTTTTCTTTCTCTGCTTGTTTTTCTTCCACTTCCTCTGCAACTTTCTCTACTTGTGTATCTTTACCATCTTTGGCAGGCTATATAAAAGGAAGTAAACAACTGAAATTCAGGAATGTGGATATTTTTAATTTATTCATTACTTTTATAAGCTATGATTAAATAAGCATTAAGCTTTCATTAGTTACATAAGTAATGGAAGCACAGTAACTGGTGCAAGCATTAAGGTCTCCTTTGGGGACTACATGCTCTTGCTCTCAGACCACAGAAGGTGCCCTTTTTGGTTTATCCTTTCCTTGAAATTAGATTTTTTTTTCCCCCCCAACAGAAAAATGATGAATTATAACAAACTAAAAACCGGTACCTAAGAAAGTGAAAATAAACAGAATCACAGAATACTTGAGGTTCAAAGGGACCTCCTGCAATCATCTAATGCCCCAAGGGCCTCTTCATCCTTGAACCCAGTTGGATTTTGAAAATCTTCACAGATGTAGATTCCATAATCTCTCTGGGAAACCTTCTCCTGTGTTTGATTCACCACATCGCAAAAAATGTATTTTCCTAATTTGAGGTGTTCTTAATTTGTGCATACTGCCTTTTGTCATTTAACTGCATGATGCTGAGAAGAGTTTGCATCCTTTTCAACCCCCCCCTTCACGTATTTAGGTGCACTGATACGATTCCCTGGACCTTGCTCTTCTCCAGACTGAACCAAGTCTCTCTCTCTCTCTCTCTCTCTGTCCCTTCCCACATGAAACATTGTCTACGCCATTAATCATCTTCTCCACCGTGAAAAATGAAGCTTGAGCAAAGCACTGCAATGTGGGTTGGAACTCAGCCCTAGCCTCCCAGAAAGAAAAACACTGAAGATAGTGACTATGATTTCTAGGTGAAGGATACCAAAAATTGAGATAGGGATTGAAAGGTAACCCGCTTATTACCTCATGAGGTTAAGTCACTAGGGAGGTATTCTTGCAATTCAAAGCTTCAGAGTCAAAGCTGCTTCTCTTATCCTTGCTCATTTCTACCACAATACAGTACCATATTCATTTGAACTATGTCAAAGCATGCTACTAAATTTAGTGTGACCGTTTGTCACACAAAAATTAAACATCTAGAACTACTGAAATAAAAAAAGTGGTCTGTTACAGAGCAGGAAGGTTTAAAACCAGCCTATGCTGCTCATAGCTATTCTTGACCCAAGCACACAAAAGGCCAGTGATGTCATTTTTTCCTGATACAATCAGCTAATAAAACCTGTCATGAACCATACAGCAAATCAGATCTCACAAAAATTACACCAAAGTATTAATTTATCTTCCCACACTTACCTGTGTCTCAGCACTATTAATGGAGTGTTTTTCTTCCTTGCTGTCTGCTTTAGCATTATGCCGATTTTCAGTAGCTGCTTCTTCTAAGTCCTTTTTTGGCAGAGCCACCTCCTCCAGTTTCTGGCATTCACTTTCTTCAGACGCCTGTTCTTCCCCTGTGGTCCTTCTCTTTTCTTTGGCCTCATCTTTATGTTCTGTCAAGGTGTACGATTTTTGTTTCTTAAGCCAGGGGGGAAGAAAACGAGAAATACCCTTGCTTTCAGGTGAAGCTTTTTCCTTCTGCTGGCTACTTGGGCTGCTTTGGCCACTTGGGACTGAGACAGATGAAGAATCTTGAACTTCTTCAGAGGATGTTTCCCTGGACTTTTGATTCACTGGACTCTCTGATGCCTCTTCAGGCTTGTCCTTGACTTTGTCTGGTCCCAGCTGCTCAGAACCTTTCTTCACTTCAGTCTCCGAACCAACTTCAGTTGTCATTGTCAGAACTTACACTATAAACTGCAACAATAAAAACAGTTTTGTCAAGTAGCACTGTTGCTTTAACTGACACAATACTTGCAGTAGTTTCATGTAATAATCTACCAGAATTTCTAAATTAAGCTTATAAGCATTAAAGAAATACTACAAATTAAAGAATTATCAGCTCACAAGTAAAACATGTATGCTAAAACTTAATGCTCTGAAAATAAAGGTTTTTTAAAATGGTACTCTAGACAGAAATATCTACCAATCGTTTCCTTCTTGCTAAAAGTGCTCACTGATAGGCAGTTGTTTAACTGTAAGCTAGACCTGATGTTACCAGCCAACATTACTTTGTGAGTAACTTCAGTTCTCTTTTCCCTGAACTCATTAGATGACCAAGAAGCTCAACTTTCAGAAGAGCACCCACTTTCTATAGTTAAACTGGTAGATAAAACATCCCAACTGTTCAGTAACACTCACCAACATAAACACAACTTTAATCTTGAAAAGATTTTTTTAAATCAAGAAAGAGGCTATGCTTCTAGCTGTTCTGCTTTATATTAAGAAATTCTTGCCTTAAAAGAGTCTCAGTTAAATTACCTATACTCTTAGACCTAATATATCACTTTTCCATACTCCTTCATATCCACACCTTTTCAATAAGGAAGCACTCAGTGAGATTACAGTTGACAACACCAGGAGAAGATTATGATTTTTAGATGAAAAGTCACAACTTTAGTGTTTAAGCATTAGTTTACAGTCAAAACTGTTGCATTTAAAGTTAAGGGTGTACTTTCACAATTCCTTTATCTTTGCACATGCTGGACAAGTGGTAGGGACAGAGAAAAACAGAAGAGGAAGCTTACCAAAGAATAGAACAAAAGGGTAGCGAACGTAATATCAAGTATAAAAACAATTAGAAATGGTAAGTCACTGACACTGTTCAAATTCCTAACAATGCAAGGAAGTGTAGTTTTTAAAGAAAAGTAGGATGAATTTCTTAATCACAAGTTTATATGCATCAACATAAAATCACCACTTCTGTGTGGTTTTCTTTCAGTGACAGACAAATCATATAATAACCTTCCATCTTAACATTATTTGCTATTTCTTCAAAAAAATCTTAATCTCAAAAAACAAATTTCATCAGCTTCATGGCCCTGAATTTTGCTGCATTACTTTGAGAATAGCAATTTTAAAAAATTTCTTCATGCTAAAAAAAATACCACAAGGATCCAACAAAGTGTAAAATATTTCAATTCTTTCTGGAGAGACAGATACTTATTTACAGCCCTCTTCAAACAATTAATTTTATACCAATGGTCTGATTGCCTGGCGTCAAGGTCAGCAGGTTAAATATAATCACATTTATAAAACTTTTAAACACTGGGCCCCCTCCATTAAAATTGACTGCCATCAATGCATGCGCACCATCAGTCAGTAGGCTGAACTCAGAGTCGGGCTGATTCCCCCACCCCTACCACCCAAAAAAGGAGACCAGGAGACAAATCTAGTTCAGGTTTGATGTGGTAAACTTCAGGTTTGATGTGGTATAACACTTTCAACTGCACTTGAAGCTAAGTGGAAACTAGTTTAAACCACAAGGCAGCAGCAACATGCTGTCTCTAGTTTTCCAAAGCACATTAAGTGGGCAGAAAGAACAAAACTAAGCCATTCCTAAGGACATAAAAAGAATCTGCTCATAAATGCAGGGTTGGAACTATGTGATCTTTAAGATCTTGCCCAATTCGAAGCATTCTATGATTAAATCCACTTTTCATTTTGAAACGAGAATGAGATTAAGAATATTTTAGTATAAGCAGACAACAGAGGAGGAATCTTAGGGAAATCAAAGGGAAGAATTACCAAGATCTGAGCAACAAAAAGCATTAAATCTATGCACATTAAACCACTAGCAATAACATCCCCATCTTTTGGAATCCTCCTGAAAACTTGGTTCATGAATACTGAATGTCTACCCAAACTACAAGGACCAAGGTGAGAGTGGGAGGGCAAAAATTACTGGAAGTAAGCTTACAATGTCTGAAGCTTCTTTTCACTACTTTGTTATGCTATTTCCTATTCAGCAGTATGGATGAACACATCCAAACAGCTATTCTATACATTTCTGGTTTTCATTTTGCTTACTTTTGAGTACATAAATAGGAAAAGGCAGTAATTATCTTTTTCAATTTGTTACTGAAATTCATAGCCAACTCAAGAAATCACACTGATACTTATGTCTCCAATAGACTACTATGATTCACAAAGAAACCATCACATTGCTCAAGGAAGGAAAACACACTTAAAAACATCACAATCAAAAAAATCATCCTATCTGATTAAGTCATTCAAATTTTACAGAAGGTAAGAGAGTGTGGTTTAACCACTAGGTTATACCTGGGGAAGTTAGCAAAACACCCAGAAGACTTTTCATAAGCATAAATCAATTTTTTTTTTCTGCAGAGTACAATAATTAACATTTCAAACCACAAGGCTGAGTGTACTGACCACAATGCTTTCCTTTGCATATGTGTTTAATTTTAAAATTCATGGCATCACATTTGATGAACAGAGAAAGCAAAAGGCAAATTCTCTTCCATCTTTTAGTCATTATTTTAAATAATGTGGATTAAAAGGTTAATTATTACAATTGCAAAGATATGGAGCTCTCCGAGTGTGCAGCTCAGTTGGGAGAACATCAGACTCTTAATCTGAGGTTCAAATCCCTGTCCAGGTATGAGGATTCTCAGAGCTGAGCTGATGGTTGGACTTGATGACCTGAAAGGTCCCTTCCAACTAAGATGATCAG
Organism: Turnix velox; assembly: GCA_013400935.1. Taxonomy (NCBI): domain Eukaryota; kingdom Metazoa; phylum Chordata; class Aves; order Charadriiformes; family Turnicidae; genus Turnix; species Turnix velox. The sequence continues at coordinate 315,187 of VZTY01017941.1, read as the reverse complement.
TTGTTTATGATTTTATGAATGCAAAAAAATAAAGACTGCAGCTTTGAGATCTTTAAGGAAGCAAAAACAACCCTGAAACTGTATTAGTTACATCAGTCTGCAACAATCTGCCATCGTGATACTATCTCCTGCTAAAATACTTGTCCCAAAATTAAGCTACCTAAAAGTCACACTTTCTCCTTATGATTCTGCCCCAATTGCCTCCTAAGCTGTGGCTGACTTGCAAGGAGGAAACCAGGTGAGCACATCATCATTGTCACTCTGTAAACTGGTCAGCAGATGGTGCCATAATAGTTATAAAAATCAGTAAAAATCAGCACATTTCACAGGACAAAACTTTAGAAAGCAACACTATGCCACAATCAAGTGTAGTTTCCAAATCATGTGCAGTAACTGCAACATTTTCATGTAAGTATTAACAAATTTGAGTAAATGCAAATTTAGAGCCAGACAGTGAATGACAAGATTAATGTACAACATGCAGGACAGTTAAGAGTGTACAAGCACATACTTGTGTAAACACACACACATTTACAGAGTCTCTAAACTTGTCTCCTCCAGCAGAAATAGAAAAAATGGTGCTTTCTCGCAGGATCCTTTGTCTATCAAGCCCAGTTTCCAGAGAACTCCAGGCACATCACAGTGGCTAGCAGCCCCAGAATTCACGGTAAGTATACTTATAAGCATCCTTTCACCTAGACATTGAAGTCACTATTCACATTATTCAAAATAGCAGGGTGGGTTTTTTTTTTAAGCCTTTGTGTTTAGGATCCATGCCATAATGAAACTGATTTACAAACACTGCAAGGACACAGCAAATAGAATGAGACAAAGCTATTTGTCTAAAATTCTGAAGTATCTGTAATCTGCAAAGTTTTATTTTGAAAATACTTAATTTTTGCTGACAAATTTATATAAAGCAACCTAGGCAGATTTCCTCAGCTCTTTGCAAAGTCAAAACTGAATCCTGGAACATAACTATTTTTCAAACCCTTTTTCCCATTAAAGCATCACAAAAGCATCTATCTATTCCCAGCCACTCAAGTACTCCCAAAACATGTGATGCAGGCCATCTTCACTTTGGTGAATTAGCCTGGCTACTGCACTACACATTCAACTTAAAAGGATAATTCAGTTGAAAGGAAAATATCCTCCCAAAAGGAAAGATAATACTGCTAGAGAGGAAAACAACTGAGAATACTTTAAACACTATTTCATTAAAATTGTCTGTTAACATTAACTATCAGCCTAGAAGTATTTTATTAAACATAAAAAAGTATTATAAAGTGCATTTCCAGAACTAAATCAAATACACCGAGAAGAGCATTTCTTTTGTATAACAGCACCCATACAAGTAAAAGCTCATCATTAAAAAATAAATCCCAAAGCTTTCAACAAAATACCTTTCAAGTGTTACACATAGTCCCACTGCAATGCCCACATCAAAATTCTGTATTCCATTTAAGCAAATTAATATCCTGCAGCTATCTCTATCACATCCAGACATAATGTGTTCTTCCAATTTACAAATATTCTATCAACGCCAAATAAAACTCAAACAGGAACCTCATTTAAAAAAAAAAATTCAAGAAAACTCCCTTTCCCAGAGTATATATGCAATGTGTTTATCAAGCTAGTTTTGTGCTGTTTCCCACAGCTGAGAAAAATGTTTTCAAAAAGCTATACCGAAAGAGAGTGACCCCACCCAAGCACTCACACTGCTCAGTGGAAAGTTGGGATTTAGTTCCAAATGCATTCCAGAAAATGAACATGGGTCAGAGACAGCTCTGTTATCCTATTATCTGCCTGACAAGCTGAGAGCAACAGCTTGAGAAGTTATGCCCTATCTTTAAAGACAACACTGCAAGTTTATGGTGGGTTTTGACTGTTCACATTAAACCCTCATGATAACCACAATTTTAGAGACCAAAAACAGCAGTGAGCAATCATTTGCTTTATACAATGTTGTCCCTCCAATTTTCATCCTCTTTCCACTCAACCCCATGTCACCAAATGGCTGTTTCTATAGCAGTGTCACAATTCCATTGAAGCACAGACAAATTATTTAATTTTCTCTAGTCCTTATTGAAATTGTTTCCAAAGTACTTACAAAAACATGGTTAATCAAAGCAATTTCCACCTCACATTGAACTCAACGTACTGGTGCCAGAGACACCTTTTTTCCCTACAAACTGAGAGCCTTTAGGGTAATTCACAGCTCCTGGATGCTGAAATCCTAGGCACATATCATTGTTTTGACAAGTACCCATTTCCTCTTCAGGCGGAAGTCATAGAGAGAATTACCATCATCTCACATATTAAGGAAACATAGAACAGCATGCAGAAGAGGGAAATAACTGCAATGCCAGGATTCAAAGTCAGGAAGTGAGAACTGACTAAGCTGTATTTTTGGCAGAATACCACCCACAGACCTCCCTACAAGCAGAACACATTTGTAAGTAATTTCCATAAGCAGATGAAACCATTAACTTTTTTCATAGAGATGCAGACACAACTGAGATCACATTCCAAATGCCTATTGGCTTTTTATTTCAGCTAATCCAATTTGGGAACAACAGCCAGAAACCAACTGACAAATACATAAAGACAGTTTGCTCTGTCATGTACAAGAATAGACTTCAACAGCCAAAGGTTTACAAAGCTTCAGGGTGCAAACACAGCCACAGAAGTTACTTTTTTGGCAGCAACATCAGTTCTGCATTTCAACTGTTAAGTGCACTCCATTTCTGCCCTTGTCAAACACAAGCACATACAATAGTTCTCTCTGGCAAGCCAGTTTAACAATTACTGGTTGATATTTGCATACTACTGACTTGGGAAAAGTGACATTAAAATTCTAAACTGTCATAGTCAACACGGGTAGAATAACTCTGGTTCTAATTTTTTTTTTCTGTTTTTATATCAGTTTTCCTAAAGTAAGATGCAGGTTGAAATACAAAAACTTGATGCTGCCGCCACTTCCTATCAATGATGAAGTCACTTTTTAAATACTTGGTTGAAAAGCATCTGTATCAATTAATCTTAAACAAGCCAAATACAAATTGCAATAAGTGCAAAGTTTCAGGCTATACAGTGAAATATTTCTGGATATGTGCAGTAAGTTTTAGCTGCTTCTTTGCTGGGAATGCCAAGTATATGAATCAACAGTTGAAGGACTTGGAGAGAACTCGACACGCGTACAAGTAAACAAACGCAGGCTATTGAAAAAAATCACCAAAAAAAAGTGAAAAACAGTTGAAAACATGATAATTCACAACTGCCACTCCAATGAACAAATGCTGCTCCATACTGCCTGCTACCTATCCCAATGTCTTGTGTTGGTGTTGGAATTTTTATATTTGCAGCTGATACAAGCAGGAGACTGTAGAAGTTTTCCTACATACTTCAGTTTACTTGAATGCATAACAAAGGATTCAAACTACAGACAATACTGCACTTTGGGGGAGCAGGCATCTGCCACTCATGTGGAAGCATAACAATTCTGATTCCAAGCAAGAAAAAACAATGAAGGAGAGATGCCTCTTAGCTGAGCACATAAAACTGGCAACCAGAATCTCATCACTCCCACGGGCTCCTCTTTATGTCGGTATTTGAATAGAAAAGTGAAAAATGCCAGCAAGTTTCTGAAAGTTTCCCTATTTTTACTGCAACCGCTTTGCCACAAACAAAATTTCAACCACTGCAAGATCTTTAGGACAGGCAAATTTAAATGATACCCTAAAGGTGAGAAACAAGTCTAATGATACTGAGAGGTAAAAAGGCAGAACATAATCTAGTGGTAAAAGTGCTGGGTTTGTGCCTGGACTTCAGCACTTAACATGTTTGTTAGTCATCTAAATGATTTAGCTGTGTTGTGCTTTTTTGAAAGGACATTCCCAGCATGGAAGATTGTAACATAAAACAGATAACAGGATATGCACAAAAGTCTCAAGGGAGTAACTATTTAAACAAAGTTTTCTTTGGAAAGTTAGAGAAAGACGACAGATAAAAAAGATTTGAAAGAATAACTCAGTTGTGAACACCAAGAACAGAGTGAGGAGGATTATTTCAAACTGTCCTGTAGATGAGGAAAAATAGATGGTGACTTGCCAGACCATGACTGCACTACCAACTCCACACAAACACACATCACAAAGTGCAGTTTACCAAAGCAGCCTCACCCACTGCAGAAAGGACTTTCAATGATCACGTACAATTCAGTATAATGTTATTACAGGAGGCTTTTGGGCCAAATTATGTAGACATTTTATTTTGCCTTCTTGAGCCATATTTTCAGTTCTTGTTCTATATAACCTGAGAAGTCTGAAAGCTTTGGAAGTGTCCTAGGCAAACAAATCCAAGTTGACAGGAATTTATCATCACTTTATTACACAAATGCATACAGCACAACATGATGAGCCCCACGTCAAAAAAGGCTTACTTGTTAGAATTAAACTCCCATTCTATATGGGTTTGAAGGTTTCTTTACCTTGTTTTGGGCTCATCAGTTAGATCCCGACTGCACAACTTGAATGCTTACCCTCAAGCATACTGCTGTTCACCACAGGTATGCCTCTGTTGCATTTAAACTTAGACACAAGACTAAGACTATGTTTGAGTTCAGTCATAGAAAGCATAAACTTGAAAAAGAAAAAAAAAAGACTCAGACTCTTGTTTGAAATTACATCATATTGTCTCAGAAAACTAAAATCACTTGTACAGGTACAGCAATTCCCAAAGTGAGATTTCAGAGACAGATAATACTCTGGATAAAGTCAGGGATGTGCTATTATAGGAGCCTGCCTAAACATAGGATCCTCAAGAGCACACTGAAAATCTTTAGCACTTCAAAAATGTGTACATGTCTGTCAGGATGGGAAAAAATACATCCACATGACAGACTTGAATTTTGGTTTTCAATGCATGTAGTAAGAAGTGTGAATACAGAAATATGTAAAAGGGAAAAACTTACAGCTCTCAATTCTCTCTTTTTTTGTTGGCAAAAACTCATAAAAAGCAAGCTAACAGTGAAATAAAGTCATGAGAAAAAAAAAAAACCACAATAATGGAATGGGGGACAGGAAGAGAAAACAAGAAACAGACATTGAAGACTGGAAAAAAGGTCATAATTTGTTTAACAGCCAAAAAACTGCTGAAGCGGGGGGGAGGGGCAGGGTGGGAAGAAAACATCATAGGCTCTTCATTCTTTTCAGTTGAAACCAGAGTCACTTCCTCTAAAAATACAAGGGTAACAGTCCATAGGAAAAGCTTAGTTTTCCTTAAACTACAACAATACTTACAACTTCATATGGAAAAGCAAAAGTGGAGAGAGAAGGATATTGAGCTATTGGAGAGGGTCCAGAGAAGGGCCACGAAGATGATCAAAGGGTTGGAGCAACTGCCCTATGAGGACAGGCTGAAGG
>VZTY01017941.1:284918-309624 GCA_013400935.1 Turnix velox | reverse complement strand
TGGGAGGTGTCCGTGCCTATGGCAGGGGGGTTGGAACTCGATGATCTTTAAGGTCCCTTCCAACCCAAACTATTCTATGATTCTATGATTCTAGACATGTAAAAAAACACATTAAATGTAAGGAGTGGCAGTACTGGGTTACATGCAAGTTACACAAACCAAAGCTTTTTTACTTTCAAGTATTCCCAGCTCAATTTCCATTGAAATATCTGTTACGCAAGCCAAAACTCCATTCTTGAAAAGTGATGTAACGTTTTCCTGTTGAACAATCCAAGTTAATTTCTGCTGGTAGGACATCACTAAATCCAAGGTCAAACCCCAGTCGGGAGGAGATAGACTATAAAATTTAATGGAATTAGAATGCACCAGTTACACACAAACAAACCTCATCCTCACCTACAACAGAAAGACTTTTGAGTTGGCAGGTTCCTTGCATGAGGTATTGCTGTCATCAAATGATTCTCTGCAACTTCATTGATCACCAAGACAGGCCACATTTATATACAAATAATTCAATACTTGAAGCAAACTAACTAAGCAGTCTTTCTTCTGCACAGAAAAATCACTGCATTTCTCATACATTTCTTATACCAATTAAAAAAAATCTTTCATTGCCATCTTTAACAAAAGAAGAATGGATTTTAAGCTGTGCCCACCTGCAAAATATAATGCAGCACAATTGTGAAGATTAAAGTAAGCTCACTGGAAAAGGGAAACAGAAACATAGCACCTGTGGTGTGACTTCCATGTAAGAGTTTTGAATTATTGAAAAGAGTAATTTTTCGTCCAACACAATCGGTATCAAGGAAAATTGGTGAAGTGTGCTTCCAAAAAAATGGAGAGATTATTGACATAACTGTTATTCTGAAAACATATTACCAGCTTCTGTTATCCCATCCAGAGATCAGGCTTTTGAATTTTATATATATATATATAATATATTCTTTTTATATATTTTTATATATATAAAATATATATACACATATACACACATTCACACAGAGCACCATATGATAGAGAGACATTGAAATGGAAAAGGTGAAAAAAGGATTATCTTGGAGCACAACATTCCATAAAAGAATCATAGAATAGTGTTTGGGTTGGAAGGGACCTTAAAGATCATATAGTTCCAACCCCCCTGCCATGGGCAGAGACACCTCCCACTACATCAGGTTGCTCAGGGCCTTGTCCAGCCTGGCCTTAAAACACCTTCAGAGAGAGGGCATTCACAAGCCCTCTGGGCAACCTGTTCCAGTGTTTCATCACCCTCATCCTGCAACAGGAAAAAGTTTCTCTAAAATTTAAGGTACAGCAACAATGTTTTATGCATGGTTTCACCCTTTGCAGACATCCTTCTCACTTCGTATTAGTTTCACGTGAAATCTCTTCCATCCTCTTTTCTTCTCCCTCCCTTCACTTAATCTTATTTACTTTTTTTAGAATCTTCCTGATTATCAATTAAATCCTATGCCTTCCATTCTTAATTCCATCACCATTGCTAGAAAGCCGGGCTGCCAAACTGTGTCAAAAGCCTGGCTTACATCCAGTTTAGCATCTCACCTGAACAAAAAGAACATCAGTGATTCAATAAGCAAGCTGGGTTTTTCTTTCAACCCACATCCAAAGGAGAAGCAACAGAATAAGCTGTTCATAAATTTATGCAAATGCCTTCAATTGGTAACTGATCAAAACCAAACAAACAATTGTAGAAGTGACAGAAATCCTCTTACAAGAGAGATAATCAAATCTGAGAATGGTGTAAATCAGTAGATTCTTCTTTTGCAAAGTATCACATTCTGAAAAACATGAATTGACTATGTTTTTGATCCACAGTCTAAAACAACCTCCACATTCCCCGACTGAAGGGATTACAGGAATCAAAACCCAACACTAGACCTTCTTTCATCATGAAACTCTTCCCAAGCAGCTCCTGATTAATGCAGATGAAAGTGCAAGGCCTTAATGCTCCTGAAAGAATCTGCCCGACAGAAAATGCAAGGCAAAGCCTAGGTAGAAGACTGTACGCTCTGTTGACGTTGTCAGTGACCTCCTTTAAACTGTCATGGTTGGGATGAATAGCCTAAGTCACCAATCCATTTTGTGACTGCTCAATCTGAGCCAGGGTTTAAGCAGCATGCTGTGCTGCACAGGCAACGCTAATCTGACCACAAGATACATGAAGAGCTGCAATCTGCTCACGCTCAGCAGAGAGAATACCCCTCATCTTTGCTATAATAGAAGACTGTTTATTTAAGGAGTAAATTGTCCAATTCAAACAGAAGTTTCAAGAAAAATAAATATTCTCAATTACTCAGACCAGGTTTTACTGTCTGCAGACCTCATGCAGTGGTAGAAATGAGAGACTCTTGTTCTTCTCCATTTTGGCCATGACTAATTGTTAGTATATCCTCTAGTAAAGGAAAATAAAGTCAGCAGGAACAAAAATCAATTATCAAGGGAAAAACTGTAAGAGGGAGCAATATCATTTGTCTTTTCACTAATTCTCAGGATTACAGACCTGTGGAAATAGAACTCTCAAGTCTCTTGGAAGCTGTGCAGTATTTCTACTGGGTATTTAATCTCATCAGGAAATACAAAAAGAAAAAAAGGAATGCAAACAAACTTTATAAGTTTTGATATGAGTTCCTCTATTTTTGAACACTTTGTTGAAAATGATCCAAGAACAGTGCCTAACATTTTTTAATTAAGTCAGTGGAAAAAATCTAGTGTTTATAAACATTGTTAAGGAAAAAAAGATAATTTTATAAAGAAGTATCTTGGTTTGAAGAATAACAAGGTGGAGTAGATTACAGATTCTACTAGGCTTAGTAAAAGCTTGACATGAGTTGGTTTTTTAGTTCAGATGTATCCAACAAGAGTAAGATCTGTCCCATCTTCTAAAGTTTAAGTTTTGTACCTTGATACTTATATTCATGTCAATACCTAAAAACAAGCATTTATTTCCCAAACTAAACTACACGCAGCTTCAGACAGAAGATGTTACACTACTATTCTGAACACACAATTCAGCACATGAACTTGTATTTGTTTTAGCACACAATCAATACTTCACATACTTGTTTGCCAATCTAACTGTACCTCAAAAAGGCGGTACTGAAAACAAATCAAACCCAAGGATTTCTTAACCAAAATGTTCCTTTTTAAAACCATGCCTGTCTAGAAAACATATGGCTTTATGTAGTGACTTAAAGAAAATATACCCCCATTGATGAGCCAGAATTACAAAATCCTAAGAACAGATAACAAGGATGAGGTACCTAATGACTTTTTTGCCTCCATCTTCACTGGCAAGCCCTCTCCACACCTACTGAGTTGAAGAACTCGGGGGAGAAATTCCTTCCTGTTCTAAGTGCAGACAAAGCTAGGGACCATCTAAGGAACATGAATGTGCACAAGTCCACAGCACCCAATGAGATGCATCTGAGTCCTGAGGGTAGGGCCGATGTAGTTGCCAAACTTAGCTCCAAAACAATTGAGAGGACATGGCAGTCAGGTGAACCCCCCAGTGACTGGAAGGCAGAGAACATTATGCCCATTTTCAAAAAGAGTAGAAAGGATGATGCAGAGAACTACTGATCTGTCAGCCCTGCCTGACCAACCAAGTGGCTATCTACAGTGGGGTGACCACAACAGTGGATACAGAATTGGTCAATAATTACCATCTGCCTCTGACACAGTTCCCCACAACATCCTTCTCTCAAAGTTGGAAAGATATGGATTTAATGAGTGGACTGTTCGGTGGATAAGAAACTGGCTGGATGGTTACACCCAGAGGGTAGCTGTCAATAGCTCAATGTCTCAGTGGAGAGGCATGACAAGTGGTGTCCCTTGGGGATCTGTGCTGGGAACAGTGCTGTTTACATCTTCATCAGTGATATAGATAATGGAGTTGATTGCACCCTTGGCAAGTTTCTTGATGACATCAAGCTGAGCAGTGTGGAATGTCCTCCCTACAGATGATACAAGAACCTGGACAGGCTGGAGAGGTAGGCCCATGCAAACCTCATGAAGTTCAACAAGGACAAGTGCAGGGTGCCAATCCTCATTACCAGTACAGGCTAGGAGATAATGTGACAAAGAGCAGCTCTGTAGAAATGGACTGGTTAATGAAAAACAGGACATGAGCCAACAACATGAGCTCACAGCTCACAAGGGCTGCATCAGTAAAGCTGTGGCCACCAGATCAAAAGCGGTGATTCTGCCCCTCTAATCTGCTCCCACAAGACCCCAACCTGGACCACTGCTCTGGAGCCCTCAGAACAAAGAGGACATTGGAGAGGGTCCAGAGGAGGGCCACAGGGATGATCAGGAGGCTGGAGCACCTCTCCTGTATGGACAGGCTGAGAGAGCTGCAGCTGCTCAACCTGGAGAAGACAAGGCTCTGGAGAGACCTCAAGTAGCAGCCTACCAGTAGCTGAAGGGGGCCTGCAAGAAGCTGGGGGGGGGGGACTGTTTGGAGATAGGAGAGGGACAGTGGTTTTAACCTACAGCAGGATAGTGTTCAATGAAACATTAGAAAGTTCTTCACCACGAGGGTGCTGAGGTACTGGAACAGTTCGCCCAGAGAGGTGGTGGAGTCCCCATCCCTGAAGTGATTCAAGACCAAGCTTTATATGGCTCTGAGTAGAGGATGTCACTGATTACTACAGGGGCATTGAAGACGATGACCTTTGAAGGTCCTTTCCAGTTCTATGATTCTAGCTACTGTCATGGTAGTCTCTGGTGTTTCAAAGCAGCAAGTACTTGCTGGCATAAAGCAAACTACTTCAGCAACCAGAACTGTAAAATTCAGTTGTAACTGCTACATTTTGGGGCCAGTGGCCCATGTTGTAACTTTTTTCTTATTTCATCCAACTCTCCCAGATACATCAATAGGCAGAAATATTAATATTTTAACTTAAATATTGAGTTAAAGACACCCTTAGTGAGCAAAAAGATCCATTTCCAGTATGAGTAAAAAGCAAGACTACTACATGGGTAACAGACCTTTCCTAGCTTTTACCTCAGTATCACCAGTAGGAAATACTGGTAGTANGAAATTACACATCTCAAAAAAATACAGTTCTATATCAGGATACATTATCAATCTAAGTCAAACCCTAACAGAACACTGCTTTAATGTGTATTATCCTATTCAAATCTTAGAGAAATTTACTAAATCGAGTAGCACCACAGATTTTGTCTTAATTGCAAAGACTTCTTTTCATACTATTAGTGGGCAAAATGTGAAAGTAAAAAAACGAAGAACTGACTGTTGCTGACCCACATCCTCCATTCTGAAAAGTGTCTCAATGAGTAAGGTCAAGTTTCAATAGAAATTACATTTTATTTCACAGGTAGTGACCTTCATGCAGATCCAAAACTGAAAACCCAGTGTGTTATGCCACTTTAGGTCATGGGCCCTCCAACGAACATACTGACAAAATTAAACACTTTTGACAAAAAAAAGATGACAGGGTGAATTAGTCTTCTCCTTGCTCTAATTCCTTCCTCCATTCATGTCACTTCAGGACTTTGAGATACTGACTCCAACACTAGGCTGGCAGTCTTTCTCCATATAGAGCCCTCTGTTCCAGCATGTTTTTGAAACACCACACAAACTCTACCTCTAAGGAACATGATAAAAGGGAAAGATAAGGTGCAGAACAGCACAACCCACCTCTCTTGCTTCATCATTTTGCTGCAGCAGCTGAAAAATCATGGGACCAGAGAGGATACAAACAGTGCAGTCCTGTGCCAGGGCTCGCAGGCTCATCCACACTTCAATCAGCACTGCAGTTTTTATTGCACACTTTCATGACCCACATCATTTGGTTTAGTCTGAATTAAGTATTTACCCATAAAATGAAGCTCATTTTAGGACGGACATCCTGTGTTGGTCTGCACAGGACTCAGTACAATAAAAGAGCAATATACAAAGATCACTGAACACATCAGGCTTGACAAACAGCACCCACGGAAGCAAAGAACGTCAGGGATTGGAAGAGGCCTCCAGAGATCATTTAGTCCAATCCTCCTGCTGCAGTAGGAACACCCAGATCAGGTAACACAGGAAGGCATCCAGGTGGGATTTGAATGTCTCCAGAGAAGATGACTCCACATCCTTTCTGGACAGGCTGTTCTCTCACCCTCACCACATTTTTTCTCCTGTTTCTGTGGAACCTCCAATGTTCCAGCTTGTACTCACTGCCCCTTGTTCTATCACTGGATGTCACTGAGAAGAGCCTGGCTCCATCCTCCTGACACTCACCCTTTCCATACTTATAGACATGAATGAGGCCACCCCTCAGTCTCCTCCAAGCTAAAGAGACCCGGTTCCTTCAGCCTTTCCTCAGAAGGGAGATGCTCCAAAATAGCAGATAAAGATCTGTTAGAAAGTGAGCTGTACATAACACATGCTGATTCACTCTGACAGAAACCAGACTGGAAAAGTGATTCCCTTCTTGTGTTTTAGTCATTGCTTATATCCTTTCTGCATTTGAAGGCATACAAACACTGAGGTATTTCTCTCCATCTCCAAGGTTAAGAAATACACCTAATAGAAGAAAAGAATTTACAGATGCTTACTGAGAAGACAAGCTAAGTCATATCTCTGACAGTAATATTGCTCTAGGTAAAACACATCAATTCAAACTTCTACTCCCTAGTTCATATCATACACTGTAATGACAGACCACAATGTTCTCTCACTCTGGGCAGCACTCCATTTGCCCTATTTCTCTAAGTTTCATGGAAAGAAATAATATAAATGAAAGGATGAATAGTATCTGTTGCATTTTTTTAATGCTAGTCACCACTGCAATTAATACTGATTCGCAGATCATGCACTGTAGTACCCAAAATATAAGTTCTATTTATGCAAATAGAAAAAAAAAAAAAGCTCAAGATGCTTCAGGCAATCAACAAGAATTCTTAACAAAGTCTCTAAACATATTTGAATATCAAAATATTCTGCATCACATTGTCTTTGAATAAAAGTGGTATCACCACAAAATTAAGAAACACGTGTTATAAACACTAAGTTAATTCCTTTGCTGTAATTGCAGCTTCAGAGTTCCTCTACCATTGGACAAGGAAACCCAAACTATATAGTAACATTACATTGGAAACAAATTGCAAACAATTTAGTTGAGAAATTCTGATATAAACATGAATAGGTGCACAACTTTGGGACAACTATAATAAATACAAGAGGGTTTTTTTTTCATATAACAGATGACTGATATTTTGGGGCCATTTTCCCTGAAAAGTACTAAGATAAAGAAACCAACCTTTAATGGCAGCACTTGTCTTGAAACAACTTACATGTTTCCTTTCAATTTCTGATGACCCAGGGAACCTATTCCACAACTCAAGCAGCTAACAATTCAAAACTCCTAATGCTTACCAAAACTGAAACTAAGAATATGTCAACTTACATTGCTGTCATAGTGTTCAGCATCTCCTTTATGCACCACTTTACTCTTTGAGAATAAGAGCACAGAAACGCAATGTACTTTTCTCTGTTGCTTTGAGCAGACAGATCTCTGTAGCTCAAAGAATTCATTCTGCAACCTCTCATCATTTAATCACTGTCTGTCATAACAGCCTATTGTGAAAAATAATCCACTCATTTATTTTATCATCAGTGCACTCAAGCACAGCCAATTTGTGAGCAGCATAGTCACGTGTATCAGCCACAAGAGATCCAATACAGAGCTGCTGGAAAGTTTATGAACAAACAAGTTGCTTTCCTCCGATTATTCAGAAGTCTAATGGTCTTCCACTTCCATAATATTTTTAAAGGAGAAACAAAGGAAAACCTTCAAGCTGTACTTTTCAGTTTTACAGACAGAACAACTTTAAATTTGCGTATTAAATTACAGAAATAATATTTGAATCAGGTGATTGTGGAAGAAATTTTCATCTTGATATCGTTACAGTAGCTGACAGGTCCTCTGATATAAGCAGCACAGGTAGTTGCATGGAAAGACCAGAAGCATAACTGCTATTGCAAGTGTAGGCATTGCTGGGAGCTGCAGAAGGTACCTTAAGGCTCAGGTGCTATCAGGCTATACAAGAATCAGGAGCTGCAAAGTAGTAGTTAGTCCAACACACCAGCACACATTTAACAAGCCCTACTCATATATTCATGTGAATGAAGTAATACAGGCATTCTCAGCAACAGCTATGAGATAGTGCTGAGATGTCCTTGGCAACTAGAGAAGTCTCACCAACCCCCCACCCTTTGGGCAGCAGTGTGATGCTACGTGGGAGGACATGACAGACATGTACATCACTGGCAAAGCTCCACTTCTTCTGGAGAAAATAAATGCAGAACTGCAGATGCTAACTATTTTGGAATGCTCTGTGCTTTGTATTCCACAATTTACCACGTCATACCAGCAATGCAAGTCTCATCATGAAGAGAAAATATATAGTTCTTTAACTATGTCAGGAAAGATTGCCAGACAAACCAGAGGAAGTTTCTTTTTCACTGCAATGAGTCAGAATATAACTAGTCAAATACACAGATACTCAATCCATTAATGCAACACACTCCAGTTAATTGAACCAACACAGATACTTTGGTATTTCTGATTTTAAAGTAATTTTTTGACTGCTACAAGAAAACTTGCTTTGAATGCAACTGCTCTCACAATAGAACTTAGTAAGTGACCTTCATAAGAAAAACCTTTCCAAGCTCCAAAGGTTACTATTGTTGAGTGTTCCAAAGGAGCAGATGAAAAGCAATTTTTTATGCAGTATTCAGTTTTAAAGTCTGCCAAGCATTCAGAAAAGGTTGAGAACAAAAGCTGGAATTTACTGCCCAAATAGGTCAGACACACTAGTGCCTCAATAAGCAAACAGCAAGTACACCATGGATGGTCCTAGACAGCTATGAACAGTTGTGTTTTAATAGTCATCAGGAAACTCATTTGCTTCTATGTCAGTTTAAAATTATGGGAAATTTTCTGTAATTAAAGGAATACTTACTATACAGGGGGAAAAGTGACTAGACTTATATTGAAAATGATAAATACTTCTAATTTTAAAAATTCCAGCAGACTGACATAATGCAGCAGTTCACATTAGACTCTACAGACAATGAGAAAATTATTCCACAGAAGTAACTTTTCACAGAAAACTTTTATCTTGGAACACGTAGTGCCTTCCTTTGCAGTAAGTGGCTTTTCAGCACCTGAGGTTGTCTATGGAATATAGCATAAATTTATGATCAGTTAAAATTTTAGGTATACCATATTACTGATAATGACATGTAACTCTACATGCATTAAAAGTTAACATAGATGCACTCAGAACTCATCAGCAGGGTAACCCCAAGACTGACTTCCAAGTAATCATCAGCATTGTTTTAGTTGGAAGCAACCTTCAACATCATCCAACCACTCACCTAGCACTGCAGAGGCCACCACTACATCATATCACTTGATGTTACATCTACACGTCTATGAAGCACCTCCAAGATGACTCAAATGCTTTCCTGGAAAGCCTCTTACAATGCTTGACAACTCTTTCCATATAATTTTTTTTCCTAATATCCAACCTAAACCTCCCTCAGCACAATTTGAGCCTGTTTCCTCTTGTCATACCACTTGCTACTTGGGGAAAAGAGTGACCCCCACCTCACTACAACCTCCTTCGGGGCAGTTGCAGAGAGCAGTAAGATCTCCCCTCAGCTTCCTTTTCCCTAGGCTAAAGAACCTCAGCTCTCTCAACCGCTCCTCAAAAGGCTTGTGCTCAAGACCCCCGACCAGATTCACTGCCCTTCTCTGAATTTTTTCCAGCACCTCAATGTCTTTTTTGAAGTGAGGGGCCCAAAACTGAACATAGTATTCAAGGTGAGGCCTCACCAGTGCTGAGTACAGAGGGTCAACTACTTCCCGAGCCCTTCTCACCCCACTGTTAATGATATGAGCCAGAATGCTGACAGCTGTACAGTGCAACAAAAACTGCTCTACAAGGTGAACATTGAGTACCACCAGAAACATGAGGAAAAAGAAATTTTGAGATGTGAAATTGAGTAGTAAAATCTTTTCTACTGACATGAAACAACCATCTTTATTCCAGTATTAAATTAGTTGCTTTGCACTGGACTTCAGTACTTGTCATATTTATTTGATTTATGAAATATTTGCTGAAGGAGGTCTTTTTTTCCAGAATACTGCTTTCTATGCAGTGGATTTACTGGTTTGGCTAGTTCATCTGATTGCAAGAGCAAGCTACAGCAGTACCACAGGTCAAGCACCACATTTCTCAGATTACCTTAGCTTTACATTTTGTACACATTACTGAAACATTAAAGCTTTCCAAGATTCCTTCAGCCTTTTCTCCCATTTCTCACATCTCAATTTGACAAAGAAGGGAAGCATTTTAAACAAAAGCAAAGCTATCAAGAGGTGCATGATATCAGTTACTTTGAATACATTTTCAAAAGCAAATCACTGAGCCACTTTTAAATACAGCTGAAATTTAGCCTTTCAAGATTTGTCTATTCTCTTAAAATACAAAAGTCTCATGGCTGAGACTCATTTAATTGATCTGAAAGTTTAGGTACAAATACAAGTCTCCTCCTTGGTACTAACATGACTAACTTTCCTGCCAAATTCCTTTATGCTGCAGCAGCAGCACTAACTCCCATTTCCATCCTTTCTTCCACAGTTTAGAAGCCCCAGTGACACTCCTAGACCCACTGCATGGTGAGTCCAGTTCCACTGCCCTCACACTGTGCTTCTGGCTCCTCTCTGTCCAAGTTTCAAGCCTTAGGGTAGATTTCTGGGAAGCTATTTGAGACAGGCAAACAGAAAGAGGTAAGGATACTGCAAGAACCAAGCTTTATTGTGGCTTGCCTCTGCCTCTCACAAGAGAACAGTAATAAATGCCAACCAGGATGGTGCAAGATGCAGAGGCTGTAGCCCTTGCTCACTGAGCCACTGGAGCAGCTCTCTCGCCAAGGTACAGACACTGCACCAAACAAATCTCATTCTGGTTTTGTCTGAAGTTCTGCTGCCCTTGCACCTACACATCAATTTTGTGATGGAAGACAGTTGTGCAAAGCATGTAACAAAGGCAATCCTGGTCTTCATCTTCTGCTTCCAAAAATATTAAATATACTTTCATCCCAGCATTAACTTTTGGTGCAAAGAACAACAGGTGTTTGGCTTGCTTCTTGTGTCCTCATTTCCACCAGTTGACACAGGTGTTTAAGCATTCCAGCAGAACTTCATTTCTTGGGGGGCATGGGTGGGAAGAGAAGGAAAACAAGCTAATACTTCAACTGAAGCAAAACAAGACAAAAATTAGTTTGTTTCCTGCTACAGCAAAACTATGACAGAATTATTTCACTGGGACCTCCTTGGGAGACATTCTTACACATTAAGCTTGAAATTACTCTGGAAAGCTATACCATAAATTGCTCATTCCTTTACAGCTGTTTCTCTTTTTACAGCTACATTTAGACCACTGCCATCAGCTACCTGCATTTTCACACAATGAAATATATAAGCAGGGAATTTACATGCCACAAAAATACACAACACATAGCTTACATGGAGATAAAAAGATCATTAAGTAGGTAAATTACCATTTTATGTTGAAATGGTATTTCAAAACCTAAATAGCTCAGTGAACAAAACCAACAAGAATAACTTATTTTAACCAAAACATTTATGCATCTGATTTATAAAAGCAGTTCAAAGACAAACAGGTTATTAAAATATTCCCTACACATTCATCTCCAGTCCTCAGAAGAATTAACTTCAACATTAGAGAGAACATATAGGGAACATACAGGATTTTAAGACACAAGCTTTATGCTTTTTAAATTGAGTTTTAAATATAATAGGATTTGCTGAAGATTTAAGTTGGGAAGATGCAATTCTGTTACTTGTTGTTCTTCAAATTCATTCCACATTGGAGATGAAGAGTTTTCAAAAATTTCAGAACTATTCTATTTAAATTATTGAAAACATTCAGGTAAAATACTCAAACTGTGGTAACATAACACCTCAGAAACCTTATTATGCCTTATTTTAACAAATCAGTTTCTTAAAAAAAAAAGCATAAAAAAAAGATACTAAAACCTTTCTAAAAATCAAAATACACTGCACATTCAGTCTTACTCCCAGAAACATTCTGTGTAAGTGTACCTACTCTCATCACTTGCCTCTCTCCACATTTCACAAGTTTTAGGTTAAATATTTTAAACTAAATATTCTAATAGTACAGTCATCACCATCACACAAAGTCAAGGTGAGGCCCTATGCTCAAAATAACTATGCTCAACTATTTATGCAAATGAAGAAGCCACCATCACATCAGATGGCACAGTTATCCATACAGGTCTGATTGCCTGAGTGTGAAGCTCAGCTGGAAGAACATCAGACTCCCAGCCTGAGGATGAAGGGTTCAAGTCCATGTCCAGGTATGAGGCTTGTTAGAGTTGGGCTGATGCTTGGACTTGATGATCTGAAAGTTCCCTTCCAACTTAGGTGATCACTGACTGAGGACTACAGTTCATGACATTTTGGCCTGAGAGAAGCTTTACAAAAGATTTAGCCATATACTTAAAAATTGGAAATTTGCATTCGATAACCATTTGCATTTGAAAAGACTGCTTATGGAATTTCTGGAATGCCTGTGTAGGCAATACCATTTGTAATTGTGGGGGCTGATGCACTCAAACAAGAAGATCTTTCAAATACAATTAGATTGCAGACTGTTGGTTCCATCATAACAGGTCCAGGATGTCTTCAAATTTCAGCAGTACTCACAGAATATTTAACTAGGATGCAGAGAGAGTTACTACCAACATGACTGTCTTTCTGTCTTCTCCACCTGTTTCTCTCTTTCCACCAGTGCTCTACGGAAGGAAACGAAGCCAAGGAGCCCAAACAGTACCCATTCCCATGGAGCCTTCTTCCTCACTGGAGGCAAAACTGTCTGGGACACAGACTGCTGCTATAGTGTTGGCTGCAATGCTGGCACGCTGTTAAAAGTTACAGAGAGAATTATGTGCCAAAATATGCACTCTTGCTTGCCAAGCATATAATCCTGATGCATATTTCTTGATAGGAAAAGGATTTAATAAATGAGACTATTTCCTTTTCCCTTTGCTTAGAAACTATCTTCTTTCTCAAGTGCTTAAGGTCAGAGAAAAAGAAAAGGCACAGCTTCCACTTTGAAAAAGCAGCTCAGTTAACTCCCTGCCTGGAACATTTGGCTTCATTTGACCAAGCATATTCTGCATTTTCCTAACAATTCAGATTACAACCACTACAAGGAGTTTGGGAATCTATCTATTACCCATGAAACTGCAAAACACGTCGGATGGTTAGATTTAGTCTAACCACTAATAGTCACCACTACTGTGTGGTTTATTAACACATGTGTCAAAGGTCTGGAAAAGTAAAGGAACATCTACAAAGAACTATGGGTTTCATACTTGAGTCCTACCATGCCCTAGGTTGACAGCTGACAGAAAGCTTCTGATGCTTAAAAAGGCAAAAGAAACTAGTATGGAGAAAAGCAAAATACATGGCTCAGAGAACCATACAAGAGACCCACAGTTTCCTTCATTCCTATAGCCTGGCAATGTTCTAATATATCATTTATATGGCATAAATTAGTTAAAACAAAGTTAGGATTGCCTCATTTGGTAAAAACTGAAGGGTAGCTAACAATAAATTCAAAAGATCTTGCTGAAGAACAAATGAGAAGAACAATTTAGGTCTAACAGAGATGAGTCTTCCACATACTGAAAGACATCCAGCAAATGACTAAGCTTGTCAATAAGGTAACAATAGTGTCTTCTGTAACTTGCAACATCCTTTTGCTAGTCAACATCTTCTCCTATTCATAAAAGAGCAGGAAACAAGACCTTTTACTCATGATATGCCATCAGAAACTTCAGTTGCTAAGTAAGGCTTATTCAGCTTACAGAGGATGTAGCAAGATAGTTGACACATTTCTGGTACAAAAGTCAACAACACAAATTTTAAACTTGTACAGTACAAAATTTGCCTGACAAAAAAAAGCAGTTTAAAAGCACTCAGATTTACTGGAATCATTCTCGATTTTGAATTCTGTTAGTGCATGTCTTTTTACATTTTTGTGGTACAGGAATCACAACTGTCACTACAACACATTTCTTCCCCCTCTGTAAGGTATTCTTCTACTTACCTATCAACAGCTCTAAATTTTAAAATACACCCTCTCTTGTTCAAACTGCAGGCAATTATTTTAGGGGGGAGAGGGAGGAGGGAAGTCACTATAAATGACCATATCAATACACAAGCTTTTTTAACTGAGAAGTCAAGCAGTTAAAGATTGTTACTCTAGGCAATGAAAGCATATGATAATTAGACTATACATGCTCTGCTAATTAATACTTCTGTTATTTCTCATACATTCTGTACGAGTCAACAGCAACAACAGCTAGAGAAAAATTTTTAAGAAATATTTGAGCTTTGTAGGCTAAGTCAAAATTCCCAACATAAAACAAAATCAAATCATCCACAGGAAACAAAGCAACATCTTATTTAAGAGATTGTTAGACTGGCTCAAATGTCTCGTGAGCACACAGCCATAATAATACAGTCACTTTTTCTACTTAGCTGGTTTTTATTCTTTGAATATCACAATGATGCTAGACAGCCACAGAGCTCACTAGTTGCAAGAAGAAAAGGACGAGCAGCATTTACCTGTCAGGTGAAGTACAGATGATCCTAACAAGGTACAAAAGGCTACAGAACAAAACCACAGGTGACCAAAAAAACCCACTTCAACAAAATAAATAATTAAAAAATAAATCTCAACTTCAGATTCCTCCTTTTCTCTGCCCACTGCAGAAGTTCAGCAAAGCAATCAAAATAGAAAGCTAGTGAAAGCTTGTATCTGTACACACTGGATATGCATTAGTGATTTCTCTTGCTATCACTTCTCCCTGTGCAGCAGCAAACTAAGAATTTTTAGAAGTTTGGTAGTTCGACTAAAAGTCTACACCTCAAAAGAAAATAAGGCACCTCCTTGATAGACTAATATCAATCAATAATCACTCTGATAGACTAATCAAGAGTGATAGGTAAGGACAGGAGTGTCTTTACAAATAATGTGAATAAGGATGTCCCCACAAACAAGGGACACACAGCAGACATGACTCTGGGATACATGCTAGGATTCATCTTCATGATAAGGACAGGAATCCCCACAAATGATGGGAATATCTCTACAAACAAAGGAAACAAACACTGGTATCAATTGAAACGAGATAATCTACCCATAGATATTACTGAAACTGCTGATGTGACTTTGGGATGTACATTAGGATTATTGTTAAGATTTAATGTATATTAGGCAGATTCAGGAAGTCTATAAACTCCAGAGTACTTTGGAACCAATAGGAAAAGGACTACCAGGGGCTGGCCAGGGAATTAGCCAAGTACTCCCGCAGAGACCCCCACTGAGGAGTCCCTCAGTGAACTCTCCATTCTAATAAAGTTAACATTTTTCAGGACTCTTACGACTCCTTTGTGAACAAAACACTCTCAGGCCCAGGAGCTTTCCACACAGAAGCAACAACTGTCTTTATAGAATCCCAGAGTGTCAGGGATTGGAAAGGACCTGGAGAGATCACCTAGTCCAATCCCCTTGCTGAAGCAGTTAACATCCAGATCAGGTAACACAGGAAGGTGTCCAAGCAGGGTTTGTATGTCTCCAGAGCAGAGACCCCACACCCTCTCTGGGCAGCCTTTGTTCTCTCACCCTGACAAAGTTTCTTGGCATATTTCTGTGGAACCTCCTGCATTCCAGCTTGCACCCCTTGTCCTATCACTGGATGTCACTGAGAAGAGCCTGGCTCCATTCTCTTGACACTCACCCTTTCCAATATTCATAAACATGAAGGAGATCATTACAAGCATTCTATGGAAGCATATTCAGCTTAGTCTGATCTTGCAAGAGAGAAGTCTCTACACTACAATCACAGCATTGTAAGGTCTCAGATTGTCTCATTTGACGCAACAGCCATGTTTCCTGTATTTTAACAATCAATTCTGAGATGGCTGCTTGGATTTCAGCTAAATCCTGTGTAGCATTTGTAACTCCCAGTTGTGGTCAGGTGCTCACAGAGAGACAAAGTTTTGTGTACCTTTACAGAATATTGCCATCAGACCACTCTCAAACCATTTCAAATGTTTCTTTAGCAATTAACTAGCAGAGCAAAAGCTGTCTTCAGTGGAACAGAAGTTTATGAACAGTAGCGTTTACTTTGGAGCTAATTCAAGAGGGGAACAAAAAAGATAAAGACAACAGAAAAAAATTAACTGAGGAGGAAAATGTTTCAAAGGGCTTGGAATGGAAGGGATGAAAGGAAGAGAAAATACAAGGACTCACACCTTTAGAGTATAAACTGAAATGGAGGGAAGGGAAAAGGAACTATATGCAAAATAATACATCTGCTCCTGTAAATGGAAGCTCAACCTCAGTTGTTTAATCTCTGTACAAAATACACATACACACCCTAATAATTTAAAGGAATAAGTCTTATGGTAAAGGCCACATTTCAGAAGTACTGTCCTCAAACAATCCATGGACAGTTGCCCACTGACATTGCTACTTTAATAAGCTCAAATTGAGTATTGAAGGAAAAAAATACAACCCAGTTAGAGGGCAAAATTACCATTCAAATGTCTGCACATATGAGATACATGTGATCAAAAGCACAGAAGTCACACGCTATTCTCTGATCTCACCAAAACAGAGAAATAACGAGTCAAAGTCAGAAATGTCTTGGCAGTTTCCAGCTCAAATTCACTCCTACAGATGTGTACCATCCATCCATGCCATCACTCTTCATGTATCATTTCAGAGTAAGAATGTCCTCCAAAAATGTTTAAAGAAAACAAATTTCTGTAATTTCACATTATGTCACTGAAAAGTAGAAATAACTATGTTAAGCTTGCAGAAATCCTATCACAAAACAGTTTGCCTTCAATAAAACGACAACTGCTAATACCCTGACAATAGTAAACA
This sequence comes from Turnix velox, assembly GCA_013400935.1. Lineage (NCBI taxonomy): Eukaryota > Metazoa > Chordata > Aves > Charadriiformes > Turnicidae > Turnix > Turnix velox. Next base: position 292,572 of record VZTY01017941.1, on the reverse strand, counting down.
CCTACAATAAAGACACAAGTGGAATTCCCATTAATGGAAAATTTTTATGTTCCAATAATATTTAATAGATATGAAGCTTTGTTTTGACAGAGCAGATGACCCAAAATTGACCAACAGGAGTACTCCATCCCATCAGCCCCATTCTCAGTATAAAAGCTGAGGGATCAAAGGTTCAACTTCTTTCTTTGATGGACAGACAGTCTTTTCTAGACATCAGCCATCTGCCTTTGATCCCCATCCAAGCTCTCCTGGCTCCAGATCTGGCATCATCCAACTCCTGACCATCACTGAACCCAGTCAGGGACCCTCCCTGTGTCCGCTGAGGATGTGATCCTCATCCTGGGAACTTGATATGGTTTTGTACACACTGTATACCTTCTTTATCTTTTTCCTTTTCATTTTAATTATTTATCTATTGAAGTAGTTTAGAATTTTTCTAAACTGATAAATCTCTTTATTCTGTTCACTCTGAATTGTAAGAAAATTTTTCAACAGACACCTGAACAACAGCCATAGAATAGTTTGGGCTGGATAGGGCATGTAAAGGCCATTTAGTCCAATGTCCCCACAATAAGCAAGGACATCTTCAACTAGATCAGGTGGCTTAGAGCCCTGTCCAACCTGACCTCGAATGCTTTCTGGGATGGGGCATCTACCACCTCTCTGGACAACCTGTTCAAGTCTCAATCACTTCACTGTAAAAAAGCTCTTCCTTCTATCTAGCCTAAGGAAACATCAACTAGGTTATTGATAAATACTGTCTACAACGTACAAAAAACTGCATTCAGAAACAGAAGATCCAAAATTGAAACATTCAACCTCTTCTAATTTAAAACCATTACCCCTGGTCCTACTACAAAAGGACTTGATGATAAAAATTGTATCTCTGAGCATTTTTCTCACCGACAGGACTCAAGTGTTTCCAAATTCACCTATATGGTTTCATTACTGCATCATTAAAAGAACAATGTGCTGATAATAGGGCAAACTTTTCCATCCCCAAATACCTCAAAGACTCAGTCTCCACTGTAATTCATTATTTTATTCCACAGTTAGTGCAAGGAATTTCAGTAACCTCCTTACTTTCCAAAATGAGACTGAGACAATTGACCAAAAGTGAATTTTTGGTGTTTTACCTTTTCTGATGAGTAGTATTAGGGGGGAATGCTGAGAGTATGGATTTCAGTCTCAGAAGTGTCTCACCCTTCAGAATTAAGTTATTACAGTATTAAAGTTACGATGATCTGGTGTTGTAAGGAAATACCATACTCTAGAGGGAAGAAGAAAAAATAAATCCATAAGTGCACCAGTCTCATTAAACACTAATGGCTTTCTATAATACACCTCTTAAAGCACACTAAGTGTGGAGAAAGCACAATGCAGAAAGAAAGTCCAAATATCCAACAGCTTAAGTTAATTAACACAGAATTAGAGATCCAAAACAGGTTTAATGGTGCAACCAATTGCAAATGGGTTTTGCAAAGAAGCAATGTCAAGGTTGCACTGCTGTCACAGGGTTGCTTCAAGGGGCCTCTGATCTGTACACAGCTACCCTCTTGTCAAAGTTTACTGAAGTACAGAACTGTTGACTATAGAAGGGACAAAGTAGTCCAAAATATGAAATTTATGCTATGACATCCCTTGGGTTTTGGTTGGAGGGTTTTTCCCTCCTCTTTTCCTCCAGACATCAGATTTGCTTCAGATTAACGGTCCAATAATGTACCAGGAAAAGTACCCAAATAACCATACAAGAGAAAAGATGCAGTCCTCCAAGAGAAGATCACTGATATCCAGGCTTATTCTTTTGTCACATTTCTTTGATTGATGATAGAACAACTGCAGTTACAGTATAATTTGAGTATTTAAGCAGAACTTCAAAAGGAGGAAGTAAAACAGAGGCTAAAATAATTTCTTTCAACAAAGGTAACTTGAAATAGTTTATTTACAAATACTGTCTACAAAGTACAAAACACTGCACTGGGAAACAGAAGAAGATCCAAAATCGAAACATTGAACCTCAAATGAGTATGTGCAGAACATACAATATTCTAAAGCATTTTATAAATTAATTTTTGCTTTTGTGATTGTAAGCAATAAAAATGCATAAGCAAACGTGAAATCCAAGTGTGTATTTATCATCAGTTTTAATTTTTGTTTGATTTTCAGAAATACACTACATGCTGAATCAATTAGAATTTAAAAGCCTACCTATTACCAATTAAAAGCTTGCAATAAGAATATATACTTTAAATCACATATACAGGATAATGAAGTACTTCAAATCAGAAAAAGCTGTTCTGATTTTCCACTGTGGTAAGAGATCACATTATGCATTTTAAACACACACTGAAGAATGTCAATGAAAATACAAAAACTATGTTCTTAAAATATTGCAAGCAAATTCTTTTCTAGGCCACCAAAAAGAATACCACACTTCAAGCCTGTATTTCTCAAGCCACAGTAACAGCATAGCAATAATTTACAGTAATGCCTAGTGTGGCATTTAGCTGTACAACATTACTAATAACAGAGTAATTTCAACAATAAATATTTGTTAAAACTCTGCTTTGTCATCAGCGCAAGCAATTTAAGATGAAACTGATCTTTCAAGCAGCCTTCTTTTAGAGTCTATTTTTATTTTCTAGTGACATCTTTCCCAACGGAAATTTTCTCCAGATCTAGTGCTTTACAAAAAGAAAATGGCATAGACAGTGTTAGAGACAAAACCGAAGATTCAAACCTAGAGATCGAGGCAATCAATAGCTCCGCCTTAAACTGCCCTTAGCTAACCCTATTTTAGTATTCACTGCCAAAGCCTTCGAACAATGACCTTACAGAGAACACAAGGCTATATTACTTCACCCACCACAGGAAGGTGAGTTTAAAAACAAGCCATCTCACACCATTTAGAAAGGATCAAGGGAGGAAAAACGAAGACAAGTATGACCATCACAGTAGATGTAACACAAGTAAAACACTCAGACGCTGGCAAAAAAGCTTCTAATTCTCAAGAGAGGATTCTTCTGCCATGCCGCTTCTCAACAAGGTTATTAGCAATAGCACTGCACAGATGAACAGTAGTAGTTCTTTATCTCTGTTAGAAAATAAAAAAGGCAACAACAAAATACTGCTACCTGCTTCTGAGAACGTTCAGAGCCATCCACACAGCATTTATACAAGAGGCTAACTCAAAAGAAGTTGGGCCTTCAAAGCATCTCATGCTCGAGTCCAGTCATGAAACATCATGCCACCAAAGGAAGTTGTGTTGTGCAGTTAAAAAAACAAAAAACCTGGAATTCTCCTTTCTGAGATCTCTACTCTCAAAGAATAAGAAAAAAAAACCAAGTCCAGCTTTCCTCTGGAACTAGGGAAAAAATTGAGCACAGAAAGTGAATTATTTGAGAAGGAAAACAGTTTTGGCTTTTAAGTATTATGTATCAAATCCAGAGATTTCTTATGAATGTTTTTGAAGTAGGATGTCAGATGTAAGGAAGTACATAAGAAATAAAGCCATAGCTGTGAACTGAGTGTACTACCCCTACACAGCTTTCCAAGTAGGCAGTAGCTCTTAGAGTTGCTGTCACGCAGTGTTTGGTCATTGCCACTGTAACTTCAGATATTAATGTAACAGAAGCAAACTTTTTTACCCAAGATTGTTAAAAAAAAAAGGCAGCATGTATTTTGGCTGGGCTATTCCTCTTGCATTTCATGCAGGTCTCATACACGGAACATACTTCACTCATTTCACTAGCCCCACAGAATGCCTATGTCTTGATTGCTCAACAGTAATTAATCAATGTTCTGTTGATATGGCCTTCACTGAGTCTGTAAATCTTTACAAAGTACTCAAATACAAGTTGAAGTCTATGGAGGAAATAATTCACTAGTAAAGTTCCCTTCACATAAGAGTTTACCTCGCAAACTTTTAGATTTAAAATTTAAGACTTGCTAAAGTCAAAACATTTATTGTCTCATCAACATGTTTTTCCTTGTATAAGACTACAAAACTGACAACTAAAACCATGTAGATTTATTACAGTATAAATATTTAAGAAGTAAAAACAAAACACAGAACTTTGGCCATTTAGTAAACTCCTACAGTGATTTTTCTGATATTAAAAAATTAATCACAAGTTACCTCTAATTCCAATACAAGTCCTGAAGATCAGTGGAGCACAATCAACTATGATAACTGGGTAACAGTACAGTATCTTCTTTGCCTGTAAGAGAGTAAAATTGGAAGTCAAATTACACTGTCAGTTATTCTGTCAACCCAGTGAACTACAAAGCCAGGTAAGTGAAACTGAATCGTGCTTAAATGAGAAGTGTATTTTTAAAATGTGAACACCCTTCCAAGTAAGAAGGGAAAACAATACAATCCTTTAACACACACACTTCAATTTTATCTCTTTTAAAAAAGATTAAGTGCAGCAGTTCATAATAAACCTAATGCTATTAAGGAGAGCCTTTTCTTTCTGAGTACAAGGCCAGAAACAACACCTTAAAAAGCAGATAGGCTTCTTGTACAACTCAGGCTATAACATGGTCACATGCTTCCACATCTTTTCCTTCTCCCATCCTCTTTCTTGTGTCTAGTAATTGTGTGAGTATGCAATCAAATTTTCCAACACTCTCTTCTTTAGTTTATTTTGCCTGCAAAGAGGAATAAAGCCAACGTTCCCCTTTTTCATCGTCCCCCAACTAAAGATCAGCTCCAGAATAAAATCATAATTTGAATCAGTGCATCTTTCTCAACAAAGCATTCAGTCTTTAAAAATATCGATGGCAAGTAAATTACACACTGCCATCCTTGGTGAAATAATTTTTATCATTCTGAAATTCATGCACAGTAAACCAAAATGTAGAAAACCTGCCAATTCAAAAAATTCAAGAGTAGTACAGCCCTTCCCTGTCACCAGTTCCTTTCATAGTCACTCACTCTCACGTCCTCTCAATCACATTACAGATGCATATAGCACAATTTTACTTTATGCCCATTTTTAATCCTTAGATAGGTCAGTATTCTGTACTGAAACACCTTCCTCAGTTTTTACAATTCTTAAAATCCTTTCAGGTTAACTTTCTAAAGTCTAATGCCAGAAGTAAATGCTGTGAATTCAAAAGAGAATTCCATAAGCACCAAATAAAGATTTCATTAACTGGTCACATATTTTATGTTGTTTGCATACCTATTTTGATTTTTTGTACTACTTAAAGAAATCTTATGTTCAAATGATTAATCACAACACACAACATCTCCTTTAAATGATTGTACTTCCAAGAACGCTTTCCTGTTCTCCACACATAACCCACCTTCTTCCTTAAATGTATGACTTGGGAGTGGACCACGTGAAAAATGCACATTTTGCCTATAATCACACTCACTGAATGACTCAGGTCATATTAAATAAAGTAAGAAATACAATTATGCTTCAGGTTACCCTCTAAATGAGGGCTATTGTGTTAACTCACTGAAACACCACTAATAGACATCAAGAAGTCTGACTGGCTTCAGAGAAGCTCCCTTCACTCCCACTTTTAAATTTATATCATAAAGTAGAATTAAAATCAGAAGCTTTGCACAAGCCAACTGCAATTGCTAGACTTGGCAAGTTAGAAGTGAAGTAAGAAATATACTTCCAAAGGAATGGAACCTGGAAGTCTATTCCACATACCCCTAAGTGCTAAGAAGTTTGAAGTCTCCCTCTTCTCTACTTCCAGCATGCAAACATGCAGATCACCTATGTTTTTGGAAGAGTTGTCTAGACCATTCTAAAGGGCACCTTTACAAGGTGAGTTCATCCACCACTGATACAAACTACTGATATAAACTCTGAGACCCACAGCCTCTGAAAACACAGAAGAGATGGTCGTACTCTAAGCCCAAAGGGAACCAAACCCAGCAGGACACAGCAATTTCAGACAGAGAAAGCAGTTCAACTTCAACACCAGAAGTAAGCAGAAATAGAAACCTGTTGGAAGGGAGGAGAGTAGCAGTGGAAGCACAATGCTTCCTTGGGCTGAACATCCTTTCAGGACTATTCCTGTGTACCCCAGACTGCCATGGAACTGTGTCTGAATTGGCCTTGTTTTACAGCTGCTCAGCTCTGTAGTTTAGGGACCAAACTCATTAAAACTTAGAAGTACAATGACTGAGGATGCAGCTTTATTCTTTAGCACTTAGCCATTTCAAATTCTCCAGGCCTGGAAATATCCAGTTTTATGGGAATTTGATGAAGGCTATATTTCCCAGAATTACAAGCTTCTTCCATGTCACTAAAATGCTCTAGAAGCATCCATGCTACTGGAGAGGAAAATGAGGCAGTGAACTAAGCAAACTGTTTTATATCAAAGAAAAAGCCATAAAATTACAATTTTTAAATTGATAACTGGTGCTAGACAGCTTTACAAGAAGAAAGAAGACATCCTAACTGAATTGTTTGCTAGTCATAACTGGCATCAAAGACCCTTGACTACAGTTTATTCTCTAGATGAGAATGGTTTCCTGGCAGCAACTTATTTCAAAAGCTGTTTCTGGAAATCATGAAGACGACAAACCCTCAAACCAAGTCCCTTTGTGCCAGTCAGCAATCAGTAACCTCCTCTAAGTCCATTCTAGCCATACACACACATGCACAATACTATTAACATCAAAAGGGATTAACTTCAACTCAGTGCGATCTTCATCAGTGGAAAATCTGCACTGAAAACGTTACCACAGAGTTAACAGCTCTTTTGAGAGTTTTCAAGCTTCACGGAACTATAATCAAAGCTTTACATAAGAACAGAGATAGGAAACAAAACCTACATTTACAAATAACACCTCAATTCTTCTAAAAGATCACAGACAGAAGCCAGGTCACCATAATTTTAAAAGCTGATTGCGTCTTGTTCAAGTAGCAGATAAAGAACGGGATTCTACACTAACTACTATCCTACAGCGATGGGAAATCGAGAATGTACAATTTCCCTCCCTTCCATTCCCTGCTCAATGATTAATAAACACCTCCAGTGCTGGCTCCTACTTAGCTCACTTGTCAGCAGCTGCTTTCTTACAGCCCGAAAAAAGAAATAACACAAAAAGCAAACTAGAGAAGTTACAGGAATATGCAGTGCTTAAGAAGAGGATCAAAAAAAGCGCCTCTACTGGTCGCGCAGCATTCAAAGGACGGGTGTGGGGTGCGTCGAGCAGGAATCATGACAGATTTGGGAAAGGGGCCGAAGCAACCCTCTCTTTCTTGCCTGGCTGCCTCTGGCCGGGAAGCGGGAGACCCGAGACGGCCGCGGCGGCAGGAGCGGGGCTGGCCGGGGCCAGGCCGCCCGGATGTGCCGCCCCCCGGCGGAGCGGGCAGGCGGAGGCGGAGGGCGATGCCCGCGGCGGCGTTTCAGCCGGGGAGATTTGAAACGGGGCGGCGAGAGAAGCTGGCCCCCGGGGCGCAGAAAAGCTCTCCCTGAGGCGGAGGGAAGAAGCTGGCCCTCGAGCGGCTCGCCGCGCTGCTACCAACGCCCGAGCCCTCACGCCAAGTAGGGAGGGAAGGAGGGTAAAGTCGGCCCCCTCAGAAGCCCCTCGCCCGCCCAAGAGGTGAAAGGCCCCGCTGGGTGCCCCTGCCGCCGTTGCCCCAGCTCCTTCCGCGGCCGGCCGAGGCTCCCACAG
>VZTY01017941.1:212146-284691 GCA_013400935.1 Turnix velox | reverse complement strand
CCGGCTTCTCTAGCCTCTTATTGGCTTGTCGGGCCCTCAATCTCCGAAGCGAGCGCTCGGCCCCTGCCCCTCCCTTTGGGCTGCTTTCGGCGCCCGCTGCCTGTAGAAGATGCGGAGTTCGGGCCCACCGAGCGGCTGCCGCGAGTGGCGGGACGGGGCTGGGTTGGACTGGACTCGACTGGACTGGACTGGGGTGGACTAGACTAGAGTAGATTGAACCGGACAGGACTGTGCTGGACTGGACTAGGTTGGATTGGACTGGAATGTGGAGACTCCTCGAACTGTGCACGTATTCGTGTGAATCGAGGAAAGGCTGAGAGAGCTGGATCTCTTTAGCTTGGAGAAGGGGAGACTGAGGGTTGACCACATTAAATGTCTATAAATGTGGACAGGGTGAGTGTCAAAAGGATGGAGCCAGCCTCTTCTCAGTGACACCAAATGATAGGACACAGGGCAGTGCGTGCAAGCTGGAACACAGGAGGTTCTGCAGAAATAGGAGAAAAAATTTGGTCAGGGTGAGAGAACAGTGGCATAGGCTGCCCAGAGAGGTTGTGGGTTCTCCTTCAAAACCCATTCAAAACCCATCTGAATGCCTTCCTGTGTGACCTGATCTGAGCGTTCCTTCTTGGCAGGTGGATTGGACTAGATGGTCTCTCCAGGTCCCTTCCAATCCCGCACATTCTTTGATTCCGCAATTCTTTGTCTCGCTGCAGTATAAATTTGGGAAATCATTATCAGAATTGTCTGCCCACTGGAGCCTGCCCAGTAAGACTACCCAGCAGGGTAGTCATCAGCAGTTTCTACTGGTCTTTTACCATATTTACTCCTCTTCCTCACCATGTCCCCTTCCTGATCTCTGAAGCTCTGTCCATCAAAGATGCTTTGCCCAGTGCCCTGTCAGCAGTCCAGCAATATGACCCTGGCTCAGACCAGCTGCATTTCATCTTGTCTGTGGTTCAGCAAGATGGCCTTCAGCCCAGCCACATCTTGCCTTGGTAAGGTGTATAAGCCACACTCCCTCCCTTCTGCCTGAGCTTTATGGCCTCCTGCCTAGATATGATGAATGGGAGTGGTGAGACACTGGAACAGGCTGCCCAGAGAGGTTGTGGATGCCCCCTCTCTGGAGGTGTTTAAGGCCAGGCTGGATGAGGCACTGAGCAACCTGGTCTAGTGGGAGGTGTCCCTGCCTATGGCAGGGGTGTTGNAGCTGATGTAGTGGGAGGTGTCCCTGCCTATGGCAGGGGTGTTGGAACTAGATGATCTTTAAAATCCCTTCCAACCCAAACTATTCTATTATTATATGATTCTGTGAATGCTTATCTAAGATATAATTTTAGTCCAAGTTCTCATTGGGTTAACAAAGGTTCTACTGAGTTAAAAAGATAAACGCTTAGCTAGCAAGGATATACATGCTACTCAATTAAAACCTCTACCTGATTTTACAGACTGAAATGGATCAGGAGGTGTTCCAGGTCTCCTCTCGCCAGGCTGAGAGGCAGCTGTGGGGGCAGTGAGATGCTCCTGTCTCCACAGTGTCTGTCACAGAAGGTTCTCCAGGCTGATGCTGGGTGGGATGATCCCTTGCTGGGTTTAGAGGAGCTTTCAACCCAGTTCTTCTCAATCGCTGCCTTCAGGCATTCTCCTTCTCTTGGAAGAGATGTGGAGCTCAGCAGCATCCTCGCCAGGCCACAGCACCCTTCTTGGAGGCTGAAAGATGAGGCCAGTTGGGTGGGTTGTTTTGGGTGTGATAGCAGCCCCCCAGCATCTATGGGGAGGGGGTGGGGGAGATACAGATGGACTCTACACAGTGGGAGGCTGAGGCGCAGCAGGCAGNTAATTTTAGTCCAAGTTCTCATTGGGTTAACAAAGGTTCTACTGAGTTAAAAAGATAAACGCTTAGCTAGCAAGGATATACATGCTACTCAATTAAAACCTCTACCTGATTTTACAGACTGAAATGGATCAGGAGGTGTTCCAGGTCTCCTCTCGCCAGGCTGAGAGGCAGCTGTGGGGGCAGTGAGCTGAAGTGAGAGGTTCAGGGTAGGTGTAAGGAAAAGCTTTTCCATGCTGAGGACAGTCTGGCAATGGAAGGGATTTCTTTGGGAGGTTTTTTCCCCACCCAACTGCACAGAGCCCTGAGCAGCCTGCTCTGACTAGGCTGCAGGCTCTGCTGTGTGGAGGAAATTGGGCTGAAAACCTGAAAACCTCCTTGCAGCCCAAATTTTCTAACAGTCTGGAGGCTGCCCTCTACTTTGTAAAGATATTTTGAATACCCTCATGGATGCTGGATGCTGGAAGGACTGGATTTGAAAAACCTGATGGAGTAGGAGGGCATCCACTGGGCTGTACAGGCTACAGCCCTAGGGGTGCTGAGAGTAGCCCGTCCTTGGCACCTTCCCCACCTAAGTACAACTCACTTCTCCTGGCCCTCTGGGCTCTAACCTTTAAACCATTTATGAGCCTTTTCACCCACTTCATAACTTCTGTCCCAGCATGTGAAAGATGTGCCAAATCTTGAGCCAAGAGGTGATGATACTCTGGCCTCCAATTTTGTTCATATATGGATGAAAAGGAAAGAAAAAGCTGGAAGAGAATGTAGTAACAGGTGGATAGAACCAAAAATCAACAAAAGCCAAGGGACAGTATATGTTACCTGTACAACAACTCCAGTTCATCCCTTTCATGCATTGTAACCTAAGGGTAACTATAGGCTTCCCACCTCCACATGCAGGACAGTGTCAAACACTTTGCGCAAGTCCAGGTAGATAATGTCAGTTGCTTTACCTTTATCCACCAATGCTGACCCAACCAAAGCATCATTTGACAGAAATAAAGAGTGATGCAGTATGACTGTCCATAAGTATAACAAATTTTAAACCTTACTTTGGAGCTTGTGTCTGTACAGATTAGAAGTCTATAGTCAAAATAGCTTTTTGCTCAACTCTTGTGCCAGCAGCTCTTTGGCTTTACCTAAATGACACCAATATAACTCTCTCATGCTCCCCCTACAGAGACTCTACGTTAACCTGGTGGCACAGCCGGGAGCACTGCCTGATGCAAAAGAAAATAAATGAAGACAAACCCACCCATTTCCAGTTGCAAACTATTTGATGTTAAAAGAAAACAGGGCATAAAGAAATATGGTCTTGTTTGTAAGGATTTCTCCATTTTGGAGATTCTGAGGAATGAAAAGTTCAAAGAAATGGTTGATGTAAATGCAATAAAACTGCCTAATCTACTCCTCCTACATTAACATAACTACTGCTAAACTTTAGTTTAAGTACAGTTACTTGGCACCATCATTGTGGGTTTTAGTGCATAAAATGCCATGCAGTTTAGAAACTGGTCCTGAAAGAGTCTGTATCTTTCCTTCCACAAAGTTTTCTTAAAGATGGGAACAAGTTTCTAGAAAAGGAAATATATGTGTTTTCTTTTTTGTCCAGGGTTCCATCTGTTGGCATCCAGCAAGGTTCTAAGCACTGAAAAAGCATTGAAAATATCTCCCATAGTTAGGAGAAAATGTGCTGCAGCTAAAAATCAGCTTAAGGAAAAAAAGTTCTTTATACCTGAAATTTTAATGTGATAAACATACATTATCAATCAAAAACCTTCTTTTTGGAGAAGTTCTTTAGCCACTCAGCACACAGGACTTCATGTGCTCAGCAGTATGATTTGTCTGCAGCATCTCAGGGTTACACAATTAATACAGGTGCAGATAGTCACATGAATCAGATGTTGCTACACCTGATTTTTGTGTACTTTTCAATGGGTGGTTCTGCTTTGTGTTTCTGTCAGTGGAATTGTGCAGTGGGTTCCCTCTGTCTATGTCAGACATGGGTTCCCTCTGTCTATGTCAGACATAGCCCAAAAGAAGAGACAAGATTTATTGCTGCAGAGTGAAGGCACGGGTTTTCTCACACCCCAGCTGTGGTGCTGACAGGGGAGACAAATGCAGCAATCCCACTCTGACAGCTCTTGTGTGGTGATTATATAATGATAAATTTAATTAGAGAGTTTTGGAATCACTAAGATTCCAGTCTTGCAGACCCTGCTGGTTAAAGGACTTCTTGCCAGTGCACTTGCTGAATTGCTAAGGTCCTTCTAGTTACTGCTTTACTCGCTTGGGTGTTACCCTTGAAATAGGACACGTTGCCATTGTAGAAGGAGATGACTATAGAATCACAGAATGGTTTGGGTTGGAAGGGACCTTAACGATCATCTAGTTCCAACCCCCCTGCCATGGGCAGGGACACCTCCCACTAGATCAGTTTGCTCAATGCCTCATCCAGCCTAGCCTTATGTTGATTTTCAGACTTGAGAGTTCTTGAGTTAGGACACATCACCATTGTAGAAGGAGATGTTTGTTTTCATACCACACCATTAAAGAGAATACACTTGCTTTTATCTATGGAAGAAGAAGCACACCTTAAGGGGCTTTGCACCTTTTATAGCAAAATAAGTTGTAGAGTTACAAATCCTAAAGACAAAACACAAAAGAGCAAAAAATCCAAAAGATGAATCATAGAATGATTTGGGTTGGAAGGGACTTTAAAGATCATCTGGTTCCAACCCCTCTGCCAAGGGCAGGGATACCTCCACCTAGATCAGGTTGCTCAGTGCCTCATCCATCATGGCCTTAAATATCTCCGGAGAGGGGGCAACCACAACCTCTCTGGGCAACCTGTTCCAGTGTCTCACCACCCTCACTGTAAAGTGTTTCTTTCTTATCTCCAGCTTGAATCTCCCCTCTTCCAATTTACATCCATTATTCCTAGTCCTGCCATCACATATCCTAGAAAAAGTCCTGCCCCTGCCTTTCTGTAGCCCCCTTCAGGTATAGAGAAGCTACTATGAGATCCCCCCTGAGCCTTCTCTTCTCCAGACTGAACAACCCCAACTCCTTCAGCCTGTCCTCATAAGCAGGGTGCTCCAGCCTTCTGATCTTCTTTGTGCCCTCCTCTGGATCTATTCCAACCAACAGCTCAATGTCCTTCTTATGGAAGAGGAGCTACAGAATTGGACACAATACTCCAGGTTGGGCCTCACCAGAGTTGAGTAGAGGGGCAAAATCCCCCTTTTGATCTGCTGGTCACTCTTCTCTTGATGCAGAGTGTTGCGTGAAGTTAATGAATTTTAACTCTTTGTTTGACTGGAAATAAGGAAGAGAGAGAGAACCAGATGGGAAATAGACACACTGGTCTCGAAATTGATACCCGTAGGTGGTATTTGTTACCTTTGGATTCACCGACTCTGTGGTGGTTTTAAGAGCCAAAAGCAATGCTGCAACATAAATTCCTCTGAGCAGCAAAAACCAGCTGGTAGATCAGAGCGGGTGCTGATGTGAAAAACCTGTACTCTCTTGATGTTGCTGCTCAGCTCTACTGCAGACTGGCCAGTGAAGCGGATAACAAGTATTGGCAGTGGGTCACTGAAGACCTAGATTTTGTTCGTAGAGCAAACATCCACAACAGACAGAGATCCAACCTGGCAGATCCGGCAGGATTCAGAATCAGTTAAACCAAAAGAAATGTAGTTGATTGAAACATCACTGTGTGGTAATAAGGCAGAGGATGAAATCTATAAAAAAGAAAATTATTCATTATTTCATATCTGTACCATAACAACCAATGGAAACACTGGGGGGGAAAAATAATTTCAAGAAAAGCAAGGGATGCATATTGTCTGCACCTCAGTAAAAAAATGATTGCTGCACATCTGGGATTTTAATTGCAAAGATAATTCTAAATTCATGTACAATTTCTGTTAGTATCTCTCTAAAACATTTCTGATTATGATTAATTTAAGAGCTAATGAAAGCAAATGGACTCTGTTTGGACAAACCTTGCCTTCATGTAGTTACACAGAAGCACGGAATCCCAGAATGTCAGGGGTTGGAAGGGACCTGGAGAGACCATCTAGTCCAATCCCCCTGCTGGAGCAGGAACACCCAGATCAGGTCACACAGGAAGGCATCCAGGCAGGTTTTGAATGTCTCCAGACAAGGAGACCCCACACCCTTTCTGGGCAGTGAAAAGCTGTGAATGGTAAATTTGGCACACAGCCACTAGGCACAACTTTTAGGAATAAGGCCATAAAGTGAAAAGCATTTGGGATGAGAGAACAGACCTCTTGTAAAGAGGCCAAACCAGCTGGGTCAGTTGTGCAGTATTGAGGAAAAAAGCTGAGTATAAAAGAGCACTGGAAGAAAATTTTAAAATAGTGGTGTTAGTGTGGAAAGGATTGAATAAAATCTATACATGTGCATTAATAACAATTACAATAATTATTTCACTTGCTAAAGCACATCCTATAGTTATCATATGCACATAATTCAAGGAAGTAGACTTCATGTCCTTTGTGCTGGGACATAGGTGGGTGCTGTTGCCTCATGGGGAGATCTCTGTGTGCCTCTATAAGGTTTTGCTAGAAAAGGCCTGAGCACCATGCTGGTGATGCTGATCTCAAAATAAGAAGGACATTGAGCTGTTGAAGTGGGTGCAGAGGAGGGCCACAAAGATGATCAGAAGGCTGGAGCACCCTCCTTATGAAGACAGGCTGAAAGAGTTGGGATTGTTCAGCCTGGAGAAGAGAAGGCTCAGGGGGACCTCATAGTAACTTATCAAGGGGGCTACAGAATGTCTTAAATGTGAATTTTTAATAGGATATGTGATGGGAGGACTAGGAATAATGGATCTAAACTGGAAGAGGGGAGATTCAGGCTGGAGATAAAAAAGAAATTATTTTCAGTGAGGGTGGTGAGACACTGGAAGAAGTTGCCCAGAGAGGTTGTGGATTCCCCCTCTCTGGAGGTGTTTAAGGCCAGGCCAGACAAGACACTGAGCAACCTGGTCTAGTGGGAGGTATCCCTGCCCATGGCAGGGGGTTGGAACCAGATGATCTTTAAGGTCCCTTCCAACCCAAACCATTCTATGATTCTATGATCTGTTTTCCTCCTGAGGAAAAAGATTTTCTTGGTTTGACTTTTAGTTTGCAATCCAGAGCAAGCAGATGGGGCTATGTGAGAGAGGGCTCTGACCTGGCTGACAAGAGCTGTGGATAATAATCACATCTGAAAGGCTTTTTAATAGATAAATATAATCTTGGAAAAACTGCAGGCTGGGAAGGATGTTTTTTATTTATACTAGAGTCCTGTGAAAGCTGTGCCAAATAAGCTAAGGTCTTACCCTCTCCCCATTATCCTCAGTGGGAAAACTGGTATTTATATTATACATATTCCTATGTAAGATAGTCATCCAGCTGAAGGACCAAACTGTAGGTAACCTCACCACTTAGCATAGTTCAAAGAAATTGAAGCTAATTACTAATTATAACTTAGTATAAGTAACTTCAAACCTTGTTGGAACAGACTCATCAGGATTCTTTAAAGTTCTTGTATCACAGCGTTCTATGGTAGGGAGCCAAAGCATTCACTAAGCATGTTTTGGAAAGAGCATATTGCAATGTGACAGACCACACGGTGAGTGAAGATGCCATTGGTTAATTACATGAATTACTCTGTGGGAGTCCTGGCCTCATTACTCTAATAAAGACAAATCAGAATACTTATCTGAATAATTCTACAAGAATAAAGTAAAAATCCATGCTAGAGCTTGGAGCATAATATTTCTTTACATTCCCTGTTGATTTCTAAATTGCTTTAAGTTTCTTATTGATTTTACTTTCTTGCTAAGTTTTCAAAACTTTCTAATAGCCAAAATTTACAGAAGAAAATCAAATCAGCAATTCACCCTCCAAAAAAACCAAACACGGCAAAAAACCTAAAGCAACGATGGTACTTAGCAATTCCTTCTTCTCACTATTTTAGTTAAGTGGTAAAAATCACAAATCTGATACCATATCCAGCCACTCACCTGCTTCCTAAAACTGAAATTTGATTAAAATAGAAGTCAGATGTAGCATTTGCTCTCTGCTTCTCTTTGAGGTATGTAATGAGGAATCTCCAAAGCAGGCTTTCCCAGGCTGTAGTGAGGACCACAGAACACTGGTGGTGTGAGTCACCTTCCATTTCATTTGTGGAGCAAGCAGGGACAACCACAGCAACTGCTCCAATGGAAAAGTAACATTAAGAAAATATTTAGTCATCACTAACCCTTCTAGCTGTGGTTCTGATCTTCTCTTTCTTGGCAAGAGCACTGCATACAAAAGGCAGTTAAGATACTTACTTCTATCCCATTCAAAGTTCTTAAATAAGATTCCTGACTTTTCCTAGCTACTCCAAGTATCTGTAAACAAGGAAGCATTACTAGCATCCTATCAATTATCTACAGGCCATTATAAAATTTCCTGCTGTCCTGGCTTGAGGTAAAATAGAATAATTTTTCTAGTTTGTAACTTCACTTTTCAACCTCTTCTGTCTGACTGAACTCTGAAATTAACAGCACCTTGTCCAGAAACTGTTTACTCTCAGCCTGATAAGACCTGATTATACCAAGGAATGGGATGCAAGAGGCTCTTATTTTCATTTATCACTCTGGTGATCAAGGTCAGAAAATTCCTCATTTGCCCCACCAGGGGATGGAAGCGGAAAGACATAGAGGGGTCCCACCTGCAGGGAGGAGCAGACAGAGCAGGTAACCCTAAATTGAGCAATAGGAGTACTCCATCCCATCTGCCCCATGCTCAGTATAAAACCTGTGGGATCAAAGGGTCAGCCTCTTTCTTTGATGGCCAACATCTATGAAAGACTCTATCTGTCCATCTGCCTTTGATCCCCATCCGAGTTCTCCTGACTCCAGATCTGTCATGCAGCTCCTGACCATCACTGACCCCAGTCTGAGACCTTCCCTGTGTGACATTCCGACATGATCCTCATCCTGGGAGCTTGATATGGTTTTGTATAGATTTTTTATCTTTTTCTCTCTTTTTATTATTTTATTAATCTTTTTTAAGTAGTTATTCTAAACTGATAAATCTCTTTATTCCTTCCTCTCCTCTCTTCTGAGAGAGGGGGAGGGGAGCATCTGTTATTTGGAGTGGCCTTTTGGGCCAAGCCTTAGACAGAAACTTTGGTGAGTCAACCAGGAGAAAACCATTGATTCATTGATAGATCCTTTCACCAGTTTGAATTCTAGCCACGGGATTAACAGGTAGATTTAGATGTTACTTCTTTGTGAACATAGCTGACAAGATAGTCCTGAACTTGTGTAGTGTATGCTTTACAAATAATTTACTGCTGATCCCATCCTGGAGACTGCCACTCTCAAAACACAAAGTTTTGTGCCTGTAACAGTAGTAAATCCACCTCACTGGCTGAAGGAGAGAGCAAATTTCAAGTTGGAGTTAATATGAAAATATAAAGTTTCCTGGTTAGGAATGGGCTTGTTTTTTTCATAAAAATGCATCACAGGACATGTTGCAAGTTATGTGTGTTTTGTGATATTTCATCATGGCTAAGAAATTATTTCTTCCTTCAAGTAACTGTTTTTTACTCAGCACCATCCCAATATTCCTCTCAAAGTTTGTCCACATATTTTTCTACAATGGTGTGTGTTTTTGTGAGCATAGATTTCCAGTATCTCTGAACTTGCTTCCTAGGCTGTGACCCAATAATGCTGAACTAGTCAAGTGTTTTAACAGACAAGAATTTCAGGTAGGGTGTAACCAGATGAGGGAACACAGCCCACCCAGGTCTCAGCCTGTAATTGCCAAGTTTAAGTAAATTTACTAGCAGCTTTTTTTCCTTTAATCCCCCACAGCAAAATGTGTAATCAAAAGGTGAAGAGTTCAGTTGTGGAACAAACAGGACTTCTTTAAAAAAATACATGCAGCTGGCTGTAGCCAAAGATAAACTATGATGTCACTGGGTGGAAACTTCCCCTGGCTGTACAGGAGCTGTGCTGGAATGATGGGATGCAAGTCGTGAATAAAATCACACAGGGGTGATCTTAAATATATTCTGTGGTTTGGTTGTTAAAACTAATCTGCCATATCAGTGAGTTTCCTTTCTGTACCTTTGACTCTTTGTCTGCCATTTTCCATTTCTAGGCACATCATTCTCGTAGGCAGACTGAAAGCTAATCTGATTTGCAAAGCTGTCAGTCACGGCATCGATTTAGGTGGCAGATGAAGTGCTAAAATGCAGTCATTAAATAAATGCAAGCAGCTTTCAAAATGTTTTGTTTGAGTCTCTGGTGGAACTCCATCTATGTGACCACTGTGAGGAACTTGGCTATTGAGAAGTTCCCCTAGATCTGAGTTTTAACCTTTGTATCAGTTGGCTCAAGGCTGCTAAGACCTCAGTTCTGCAGATCTTCTAGTACTTAGCTCACATTAGGTGTCTGTCTGCAGAGCTATGTCTAGTTTTGCCCATGAGAGGTTTTTCTCTGCAGCATAGATATCTTTGTAGGAAATTCCCTGAGGAAAGGCCATCTGCATTGCTGTCAGAAGAATGTATTTTAAAGAAAAAATGGTGCTTACATCAATGTCTGTAATTCTCACTGTTCCATGTAGGACTTCAATGGTGGTAAGAGAAAGAAGGGTCATATCCTGGCTTCACTACATTAGTAAAAAGCATCACTTCAGACAGCAGCCAGGCCTGAGTTTGATCCCATACATTTCACACTGAAATATAACTCAGTCCTGTGAATCCACACTTGTGAGAGCATAGAGAAAACTAAGTTTGAGCAGCAAATCAGCGAGTTGATTGTCTCCTATCACTACATTGGCCTTTGCCCATAATACTAATCTTTCACAGGATTTTCTTTCCTCCTGGAAATCTCTGTATTAACTATTAGAAGTTGTTCTTGTCAGCAATGAATTACATTACCATGTTGGGTTTTTTTAATGTATAAAATAAACACGCACATATATACTATTATATATGAACTGGTTTGTATATATATACACTTGTATATATATGTATATATAAAACCTTTATATTAAAATATAAAATATTTTACATATATATAAAAATAGTGTTTGTGTACATATATATAAAAATAGTGTTTGTGTACATATATATACAAACTATATATATCTGTTGCCCACAATAGTACACTTTCACTATGTTTTCTTCTCTCACAGAAAGATCAGTATTAACTATTAGAAGTTTTCCAGGTCTGCAATGAATTACATTATTGTGTATATACATATATACACACAAAACATATATATACACACAATTTTATGTATATGCACATATATATTTGTCTATATGTATACAGATATATATACACACTATCTATATAAAATTACAGATATATATATGCTATTATATGTATAATCTCTGGGAGATCCAGAAAAAGCATAATCTCTGACATTTCACTTTTCCCAGGCTGAAAGGAATGAATGTTTAAGTTTTAACCAATTAGAATTTACAATTTCATTTATATGATTTGGCTGTTTTAAAAATAATCACACTCAAGAATAAACAGCTTCATAACTGCCATTGGCTCTGAAATAAATATGGTGCCAGTTCTCAAGTAGTATATTCACAGAAGTCAGTACATTGAAAATGCAGGCTCATTTAAGTCTACAGAGACTGCTGAAGAGAAAATGTTCATCCTGAAGAGCTTACCTCTTTAAGGACACCTATCTTGAGTGTTTGCCTCAGGTCATTTTTAGCATAAAATTTTACCATGTATAGTCAGGAACTTGCCAAGACATCAGAGATTTCTTCTGTAAAAAATTTTACATTGATGGGAATCAGGCAACATTGTCCTTTCAGTGGATGGAAATAACAATTACATACATAAAAGCAAAGACTAAAGGTAACACAATATATCTGTTTGCATCACTATAATTTTCACAGAACCCCAGAATGTCAGGGATTGGAAGGGACCGGAGAGACCATCCAGTCCAATCCCCCTGCTAGAGCAGGAACACCCAGATTAGATCACACAAGGAAGGCATCCAGGCATGGTTTCAATGTCTCCAGATAAGGAGATCCCACACCCTCTCTGGGCATCCTTTGCCACTGTTCTCTCACCCTCACCCTGACTGTTTCTTGTCGTATTTCTGTGGAACCTCCTGTGTTCCAGCTTGCACCCATTGCCCCTTGTCCTATCATTGGATATCACTGAGAAGAGCCTCAGTAACATCCTCCTGATACTCACCCTTTCCACATTTATAAACATGAATGAGGTCACGCCTCTCACTCCTCCTCTCTAGGCTAAAGTAACCCAGCTCCCTTTGCCTTTCCTCAGAAGGGAGATGCTTCAATCCCTTTATCATCTTTGTTTTGCCTAGAAAGGCTCACAAAGTAGCTTTTGTGCTCAAGGTGTGAATTGGCCCAACCTTCACGCAAGCTATGCTCAGAGCAAGTTAAGAGTTCCTTGCCAACTCTGTATGCACTCAGGTTTCAATGATTTAATGTGTCTACATTGCAGATGTGTGCTAAATGTTTAAATTGATTGAAGTGTAGGTCTTTATTGGTAGTTGGCTTTCTGCAGCTTTTGAAAAACAGCAGCGTGGTTGTTGCTTATCCTTTGGAGCCCTCCATTGACTCACAGTGCTACCGAGGAGGAAGACCTGGGGATTGGAATGAACTGTGGCTGGCTTCCCCTTAAATGCCCTCCCAGTCCGTAATCCACAAACCCCTCTAATCTGCAGTGGGGCTTCCCTGCATTACTGTGGATTAGTGACGTCCTGCTGTATCAGTCACACTGCGTACTCAGGCACTGCTTGCCAACCCTATGTGATTTAACTCTTGGCAAGCACTGGTCTGCAAATTCATCTTCCTTCAACCTTCTTAAGTACAAATATAAAAACACAGGTATTAAAAAAAAAAAAGTCTAAACAATCATAGAATCATAGAATAGTTTGGTTTGGAATGGACCTTAAAGATCATCTAGTTTCACCCCCCCTGCCATAGGGAGAGACACATCCCACTAGACCAGGTCGCTCAATGCCTCATCCAGCGTGGCCTTAAACACCTCCAGAGAGGGGGCATCCACAGCCTCTCTGGCCATCCTCTTCCAGTGTCTCACCACCCTCACCGTAAAGAATTTCTTTCTTATCTCCAACCTGAATCTCCCCTCTTACAATTTACATCCATTATTCCTAGTCCTGCCATCACATATCCTATTAAAAATTCCTACCCCTGCCTTTCTGTAGGCCCCCTTCAGGTTATATGAGGTTACTATGAGGTCCCCCTAAGCCTTCTCTTCTCCAGACTGAACAATCACAACTCTTTCAGCCTGTCATCATAAGGCAGTTGCTCTAGCCCTTTCATC
Organism: Turnix velox; assembly: GCA_013400935.1. Taxonomy (NCBI): domain Eukaryota; kingdom Metazoa; phylum Chordata; class Aves; order Charadriiformes; family Turnicidae; genus Turnix; species Turnix velox. Next base: position 271,498 of record VZTY01017941.1, on the reverse strand, counting down.
ATCTTTTTGGCTCTCCTCTGGACCTGATCCAACAGCTCAACGTCCTTCTTATGTTGAGGGCTCCAGAACTGGACACAATACTCCAGGTAGGTCCTCACCAGAGCTGAGTAGTGGGGCAAAATCACCTCTCTTGACCTGCTGATCACACTTCTCTTGATGCAGCCCAGGACTGGGTTGGCTTCTGGGCTCCTAGTGCACACTGGAGGCTTATGTTAAGTTTTTCATCCACTAACACCCCCAAATCCTTCTCTTCAGGGCTGCACTCAAGCCTCTCTCCACCCAGCCTGTATCTGCTTGGGGTTGCCCCAGCACAGGTACAATGCTATGCTTACTTTATGGTAGAAGTTTGTATAGCTTTGCATGCTTCTCTTATGGCCAAACAGCTTTTCTCAAACTCTCAAAGGGAGTTTATATACTTCTCAGTGCATTCTGCTGTTCCTTTGCCAACTGACAGCCTCTCACAGATGTGTGAGGAGGTGGTGGTGTCCAGGGACCATGCCTGCACTCCTCTTTGCTCCACAACCCTTTTCTAGTCGCTTGGCTTATTCTCCCTCTCTCAAATGCAATCAGTAAGCATAACAGTCTTAGCCTCCCTGCTCCTGCAGGCTTCAGTTACCCTGGTTGTGTAAGCTCTAGTGGTAGTCTTCTGGCAAGACACTGCTGAAAAACAGTCCAGAATAATTCCAAAGGAGGAGCAATGCACAGGACCCACTGGCTTCCTTTAATATGACCATTTGTTGTCTGCCTTTCCTACCCATTGCCACGATACTGTCTTTTTTCCCCTACTCTTTTGTGATGAGCCAGAGTAAGCAAGATCAGGAGAACTGGAAGAAGCCTAGACCTACTGAAAATCCTTATTGAAGCATTAGCTTTGTATTCACTTGAAGCAAACTTGGGGAGGTTTCTGTAACTTGCATTTCTTGTTGAATTTTGCAGCTTACACCAGCTTTCCTGTGGAAATTTTTAGGCCAGCTGAACTGTAAATGGGATAGATGCATGACTGCAGCATACTGTAAGAAATCACATCCTTCTGAGACTACTGTATGAATGGGCACAGAACACTTCTAAGATTTAAATGTGAACAGACTGTGTATCTCTGCCATGCTAGCTCAATGATCCAAATTTCCCTCGGGCGAGTTGCCTGTGTGTCTAAACAGTACACATCTGTTCTTTTCCACCACTTGTTTAGATATTCTTCCTCTCCACATGCCTGCCCCATCTTAATTTTAATGGGATTTTTTAATCCTTTGTTTACTTCTCACATGTATTTCACAACTGCATGCTTTAACAGTAGTATATGCTGAGTGTTGATTTTATACTATCCATGACCCTGTATTTATTTTTAAATAAATTAGTGTGTAGTAACTCCATGAGGTCATTCAAGGTTAAGCTCAAGCTTTCTGGCTTCAGGCTGCCTGGGCAACATCACAAAATACCACATTGCATGGCAATATAACTAATAAGTCTGCAGTGATACATGCTATATGCAACGCAGAGTAAGAGATTCAGGATAAAAACCCTCTTAATTAAAGTTAGCAATTTAACACTGAGATTCAAAAACGAATTTATTTTAACTAATCATAGCAAGAGGAAAAACACACATTGAATTAAGAAGATTTTAATATTTTTAAAATTATCTTTAGTTTTCACTTCTCACATCTCAAACAGCCTGATTTTCAGAAATATTGAGCAAATATTTTCTGAAAAAATAACACTGAATAGCTGGATTCTGTGAGGTCTATGATCTTTGCAACATTGGTATGGTGCTGTAAAAACGTTAGGACAATAAAGGTGCTTATACTGCCCCAAGGATGGTGTACAATAGTGGATTATAAAGTTCCTTTGCTTAACATGATTTTCTGCTTTCCCTCTGTTATTTAATGTGGTCTACAATTAAGAAGGATTAAACGGATTGCTTGTTCCTCTATTGACATGACAATTGGTGCTACCATGTACTGGCTTAAAGTAAAATAGAGCAATTTTTCTAGTTTGTAACTTCACTTTTCAACTTGTCTTCTTCTGTCTGACTGAACTCTGAAATTAACAGCACCTTGTCCAGAAACTGTTTACTCTCAGCCTGATAAGACCTGATTATACCAAGGAATGGGATGCAAGAGGCTCTTATTTTCATTTATCACTCTGGTGATCAAGGTCAGAAAATTCCTCATTTGCCCCACCAGGGGATGGAAGCGGAAAGACATAGAGGGGTCCCACCTGCAGGGAGGAGCAGACAGAGCAGGTAACCCTAAACTGAGCAATAGGAGTACTCCATCCCATCTGCCTCATGCTCAGTATAAAACCTGAGGGATCAAAGGGTCAGCCTTTGATGGCCAACATCTATGAAAGACTCTATCTGTCCATCTGCCTTTGATTCCCATCCAAGCTCTCCTGACTCCAGATATGTCATCCAGCTCCTGACAAAACAGTCTGGGACCTTCGTTGTCTGTGCTGGGGATGTGATCCTCATCCTGGGAGCTTGATATGGTTTTGTATACCTTTTAATCTTTTTTCCTTTTCATTTTATTTATTATTTCATTATCCAATAAAGTAGTTCAGAATTTTTCTAAACTGATAAATCTCTTTATTCTTTCCTCTCCTCTCTTCTGAGAGAGGGGGAGGGGACCTTCTGTCATTTGCATTGGCCTTTTGGGCCAACCCTTGGACATACCAGAAGAAAGCACTCAGCACAGGACTTGTTGAAACATTTAGTCCAGTGGCTTATGGCATTTGAGCACTAATTAGTGCTGCTTTGGTTTCTTCTTCCAGTGTCTTTGGTTGCCAGCCCGGAGTGGAGCCTGCAGTTTTTACAAAAGGCTAGGCAATAAAAATAAAATCCATAGAGAAATATTTCTCCTTTTTCTCATGCAGAAATTGCAGCAATAAAGTATCTATGATGATAGCAGTGGGCATGTCTGACATTCCTTTTGTATAGAATGCATCCCTCAGATTAACAGTGCATTGTTTGGAAAGGAAATCAAGTACTTTCAAGGTATAAACACAGACCAAAAAAGTATTCCTGGACATTCCTTTTCCTAGCAGGAAAAGGGTTCCACTGATTAATTCTCCAACTAATCTTAAAATTGGCAGAGGAGACAATCAGTATGGAATTAAAAATCAAGCACTAAGCAACTCATTGAGGCAGACTTACTTCGTTTCTAAAGTAAATTAGCAATGCACACCTCTCTCCTCCATGTGATAGCTACAAAGAATCAAAAGTAATTGTAAAAATGTATGTATGTTTAATTATGTCATGCTGATCTCTGATCATTGTGAGAACAGTCATTTCCTTTGGTCAAACCCCCCTGTTCATAAGTACTAAATGGTATTTATCAGTCTTTTTCCCGTTCGGATAGGGTTTTTTTAGTGTTGATAGATTTAAAAAACATTCAATTAGTTGGATTAGAATCTTTCCATCAAAAGAGTGATGGCACTCTGTAGATCTCCTAAGTGATTAGTACTGAGCATTATCACTCTCCACCATCTGGCTGTCTGATATGGAAACCACAGCAAAGGAATCAGAAGACCTGCACAGCCTATGACACTTTAGGCAGACAGTAAAAATGTGAAAGCTCCATTTAAAACAACGAGGGACATGCTTAAACACAAAAGAAGGAATTCTATTTGCAGTGAAGATATTAGTTTTTCTCCCTCATTTTTATGACTTGGAAGTATGCAGAGGCAGACCTACATATGCCAAGACAACACAGCTTAACACAGGCTCTGTGGTTAGCGTGCTAAGAGTGAAATCTGTTTAAGAGTTTCATTCTGGATTTGATGTCACTACTATTAGTTGATACGTTGGATGGATTCTGAGGCTTTGATTCGCATGTGCCTTAAAGGTCTTGGAGCTTTGGAGAAGGCAAGATTAAGGAACCATCAGAAATTTCTGTGTTAAATCCACACCATCCGACACATAAAAACTCCTGTAATTCAGTGTACTGTATGTCTTTGTGTATAAAAATATCTCTTTATAGGGAAGAACAAAAGATACGCTTCTCCACTTCAGGAACACTAATGGAATAAAGAGCCTCTGACAACTCCCAAAGCACAGAATGCAAGCTTGTGCTGCCAGACAAAAGTGAAAGCCCATCCTGTTTTCTCTCTCCCTGATGTAGTTGCTGTGTCAGATGAGGGCATCGGGGCAGATTTGAAAGTCAGACAGAAAGGGGGGAAAAAGAAACAGTGAAGAGAGGAGAAGCGTGGTGAATTCAGTTCTATGAACACCTAGGCTTTCCCTGCACAAGCCACGCTTCAAGGTTTTTAATTTGGTGTTTGGTTGTTTTTTGTTTTATTTTGCTGAAGTGTAGATAAAGGTGGTAATTAAAAATGGTCTATCAGATTCCACTCATTCCTAGGTGCTGTGCTCTGAGGCATTGGGAGCCCTGAACCTGGAAAAGAAAGAAACAGACAAAAAGGGAGGTCTTTTCTCCTCTTTTCTTTCAAGCTATTTAGGAAGTTAGTTGTTTACTTATTTCCTGATGGCTTTATTTTTAACTCACAATGAAACTCAACCAGTTTCTTGGCATTGCCAGAGAATGCTGAGCTAGTGGTCTTTCAATAGCACTCATGTCAGAAAGGTTCCATAGCCATTAATGAAGAAACAGCAAATGATCTGGTTTGGTAAAGATCTGTGTCTTTCGGTCCTGAAATCTCCTTTCCCACTGCAGTAGTTTCAGGCCTCCCTCTGTCTTCTGTGGCACCTGGTCTATACAAAAGAGACCATGGATAGTGGTTGTCCTGGAGAAATCACAGAAATGGAGCTGAGCCTACCTCTCCCTCTGCTAAAGAATAATTTTCCTTCTTCCTCTAGCGAACTGTGGGGTTTCTTACAAAGCTCGTAAAACATTAATTGTCTTTAAGATCTCAATCCCCTTGCAAATATGTCTGAAATTCGTGGCTGAATTCAAAAGCTAAAGGGCAATGGCACAATCAGACATGCTGAAGGAAACTAGGCTACCAAATATCTTCCCATGTTTTCCTGTATTTTATGTTTTCAGTAGTTTTGACAACTGTTTGCTGATCATCATTTATGTTACCTGTGGTAAGCAAGGAGTGTAATATGGAAAAAACCCAAAAAGCACCATCTTCTTACCCTGAATTTCAACTTCTCTCTGTATCGTGAAAAGGACACGGCATAATTTCCTGCGGGGTACCCCCTGTCTATCCATCTTTTAAATATCTTCAGGTACAATTCCACCACTTCCCTGGGCAGCCTGTCCCCAGTTCTACCCAATCAGCTTGGCTTGTTCTGAAATCCCACTCTTTATAATGATTCCTGGGGGTGTATTAGAAGGGGTGTGGTCAGTAGGTGGAGAGAGGTTCTCCTCCCCCTCTATCTGTCCTTGTGTGACCACATCTGGAGTAGCATGTACAGTTCTGGGGCCCTCAGCTCAAGGACAGGGAACTGCTGGAGAGAGTTCAGCACAGAGCCAAGAAGATGATAAGGGGATTGGAGCATCTCCCTTCTGAGGAAAGGCTGGGTCTCTTTAGCTTGGAGGAGACTGGTGAGTGACCTCATTCTTATTCATAAATATGGAAAGGGTGAGTGTCAGGAGTATGGAGCCAGGCTCTTCCCAGTGACCTCCAATGACAGGACAAGGGGCAATAGGTGCAATATGGAACACAGGAGATTCCACTGAAATAGGAGAAGGCACTTTGTCAGGGTGAGAGTGACAGAACACTAGCACAGACTGCCCAGAGAGGTTGTAGAGTCTCCTTATCTGAAGACACTGAAACCCCACATGGATGCCTTCCTGTGTGATCTGATCTGAGTGTTTCTGCTCTGGCAGGGGGATTGGTCTAGATGATCTCGCCAGGTCTCTTCCAATCCCTGACATTCTGTGATCTGTGATACGGGTATGACAAGTAAACTGTCATTAGTGGTGTTTCCCTTGTTTCTCTGGAGTCCTCCAAATACAGTACTTAATCACTAACATCTGCTCTAGAGCCATACAGAGACTTGACAAAACTGCAACTCTGATTTCCTTTGGTAATTCAGTTTCCTTTTCCCTCCACCTTGTTTTTCTGCTGGCCCTGCTCCTCTGCAGTTAAGGGAACGGGCTATATTACACCATTGCAGGACAACATGTCCTCTTCCATTGAATGCCCCTCAAGTGAGGGATCCTACTACCCTTCCTAATAGTCCTAAAAGAATAAACTCAAACTTTTTCTGAGTACAATTTCATTTTTTTTAAATTATCCATGCAGCTTAACTGTCTCAGCCAGCTATGCTGTGAGGTAAGCTATTCTTAGGACTGTAGATACCACTGTGTCATAATACTAGAATGCTAACAGAAGTTAAGCCTTTCACCAAATAGAAATTAAAATAATGATGGGCCTTTAAACCAGTTCACTCTTGAGACCTGATACATTAAAATCTAGAGCTTCAAGAAGAGGACCAGCAAATTCCACTGCCACCAAAGAGATGGCAAATACCCTCAGAGCAAGCCATACAGAGTGAGTCAATAACTGTGGTAGGTAAATCAATTTCAAAATTCCTGTGAAAACATAAAACATCACCACAAAATTATTTCTTCCTAAGTAGGGTCTAACTCAGAAGATCTCAAAATCCACACCACATGAAGTTCCCTGAGCACTTCTGTGTTGCAGCATTATCCACAGTCATCAATCAGGCTCTTCCAACTGGATGAGGGTGAGTATAACAATGGAGAAATACTGCTTTGATGCAAGTGTTTCCAGTTAGAGAGTAGATGTTGAATTGAATTGTCTGGGCTTCAAGAAGCTTTGCCAGAAACACTGGGCCAGAGCAAAAGAGTTTTTTTCCTATTTTTCAAACCATGAGCAACTGTTTGAAGCTCTGGTAGCACTTGAGAACCAACATATTGGCTGCTCTTGGGAAGAAAGGCAGGTGCACACTCAAACTCCCTGTGGAAATTAAGACCTTGATTTCAGGAAGGACTGTACTACATTCTGGCAACACTAAGCCAATATTGGTGGTTTTTTTTTTTTAAATTGGACTTTGCACTCTGCAAATATGCAAAAAAGGCAGTGCCCCTATTCCTCAAACATTCTAACTTCACAAAAAGTCTATGGAGGAAAGAGGAAAAAAGATGCATATAGCATGTTTGTGCAACACCTGCAGCTTGGGACAGTAAGGAAGTCAGGGCTAAAAACAAGCTTGTGGCTGAAGGGAGAGACACACAGAGGAGAAAGGGGGGGAAAGGAGAGCAAGAAACACAATAGATAGGGAGCTGAGAATCAAGATTTTTCAGTTAGTAAATACATATTTACTGATTTTAGTCAGTAAATACATATTCCCCCCACCCACATCTGGAATAATATGAAATTTGGATTCAGAACTGCATTCTTTACTTGCCTAAGGCTCACAGTAAAGTTTCTTTCACTCAAGGAATGCAGGGTCTGGTGTCTCAGCTGTATGATTTCCTCATGTAGCTGGCAATAATCACCACATTCAAAATCAGTTTTTTACTTATGGGTGGTGTTGTCTTTTTAAATAAGATCTTTCCATCTACTTTCCCCACATACATACTTCCAAAAAAGTCTTTATTTCAGTCAGAAAAGTAGTACAGTTACAAAAGCTGGAGATTTAGGATGAAACTTCGCTTGACCTCTGGAGCTAAAAAGTCCAGTGAGTTTCGTAAAGTTCCTAAAAGAGAAAAGTGCTTTTATTTCTATGTGCAGTCTCTCATGTTGCAGATCTGTGATGGTTTCCTAAAAGACTAAATGGCATCCTTATTTCGCAGACTGCCATTATCAGTGGTCTCCAGAACATGCAACTTTTTGCTTAAATCCAAATTACACATATCACAGAGAAGAGAAACAAGAGTGTAAGCATCAAAATCACTTCAAAGTTAGGTTCTGTTTTACAGTTTTGCTTGTGCGTGTATAAATTTTTAGTAATAACAAAGCTAGCTACTCACATCACTAAGTATGAAGTTGTACAAGTATTCCCTATTATTTGTATACTAGTTATTTTATATTTTGAAAACTGAAGTTATATATATCCATAATTTTTTGGTGTTAATTTGTGCTTCTGAGACAAAGGCAAAGAAATGAACAGATTCTTTTAATCTGACAGTGGAGCAACACAGGGAAGACCGGTTTTATTGACTATAGAATGAGGTTTGCCTAGATGACTTCTGATGCATTTTCTGTGCTGACGAGTGAAAAAAAATTAGATAAGTTGATCTGCTGCTCCAAGCATTTCAGAGGAAATATTAAAACTACTCAATTAGATACAATTTTTTGGGCAAATAGGTAAAGGAACTAGTTCTAATAATTGCTTTTCTCAGGAAGCAAGGACTATAGGAATTCCAGTTACAGATTATACCCTTGCAGAGTCCAAGTTAGTAAAAACTGTTACAGTCTGTAAATTAGTGCAGGCATGCCCTAATTCATATCTCTCCAATGAAGAGAGAAGAATTTAAGAATGTTGTGGAGAACTGTGTCAAAGGCTTTACAGAAGTCCAGATAGATGATATCCATGGGTCTTCCCATGTCCACTGATATAATCACTTCATTTTAGAAAGCCACTGGTTTGGTCAGGCAGGAATTGCCCTTGCTGAAGCCAGTGCTGGCTGTCCCAAATCACTTCCCTGTCCTCCATGTGCCATAGCAGAGCTTCTAGGTGAATCTGCTCCATGATCTATCCAGGAACAGAGGTGAGACTGACAGGTTCCTGACATCCTTCTTTCTACCCTTTTTGAAAATGTGTGATGTTTGCCTTCCTCCAGTCATAAGGGACTTCACTTGACTACCGTGACTTCTCAAATATCATGGAGCATGGCTTGGCAACTACTTCAGCCGATTCTCACAGGACTCTGGGATGCATCTCATCAGGTCCCATGCATTTGTGGACATTCAGGTTCCTTAGGTGGTTGCAAACTCACAGCAGGAGTGATTTTTCCCCCTAATGTCCATCCAGTGTTCTTTCAACTTGGTTGTGAACAGAAGGTTTGCCAGTGAAGACCAAGACAAAGAAGCTGTTGTGTACCTCAGCTTTCTCCTCCTCTGTTGTCATGAGTGTACCATTACTGCTCATCAGGGGGGTGAGGTACCCTTCCTTTAACCTTTCTTCTCTGCTTTATATACCCATAGAAGCTCTTCTAGTTGTTGTTAACATCCTTTGCCAAGTGAAGCTCCAGCTGCACCTTGGCCTTTCTGACCTCATCCCTACATGTGCAGGCAGTGCCTCTGGGGTCTTCCCAAGAAACCTGACCCTGTCTGAACTGCCTGTGCAGCTCCTCCTTGTTCTTCAGTTGTACCTGCACATCCCACCTCAGACACCCTGGTCTTTTCCCTTTCCTGCTGGAAATACTTGCGGATGGAGAGCTCTTGAGCTCCATGAAAAGTATCCTTGAAGAGCTGCCAGCTCTGCTCCACTTCCTTGTCCTGAGGACCTTTTACCAGGGGATTCTATTTAGTAACTCCTTGAAGAGCTGGAGGTTGAAAAGCTCAAGGTCTTGACATCGCTCCTTGTCTGACATGCCCGACTCAGGGCCATGAATTCTACCACCACATGGTCAGAGGATCCCAGACTGCCTCCAGTCCTGACATTCCCAGTGAATTTGCTGGTGTTGGTGATTGGCGGACCCAATGTGGCACCTCCTCCTGTCACTTTCTTGCCTCAGGAAGCTGTCATGGAGGCAGTCCAGGAACTTCTTGAATCGCAGTTTTTTGCAGCAGATGTCAGGATGGTTGAAATCCCCAAGTAGGACAAGAGCCTTTGAGCATGATGGTTCCTGTAGCTGGAGGAGGAAGGCTTCATCAATATGCTCCTCCTGATCAGGTGGCCTGCAACAGACACCAGCCACTAGGTTCTCCACATTGCCTTGGTTTCTAATTTCTACCTATAGGCTTTCGACTTCCCTCTGGCTGTTCTTCACCACTATCTCTCAGCACCCTAAACTTTCCCTAATATAGAGGGCAACCCCTCCATTCCTCCTGCCCAGCCTGTCCCTTCTGAATAGTCCATATTCTTCGATGGACACACTCCAGTTGCAGGATTCATCCCACCAGGTTTCAGTGATGGTCATGATTTCACACTTTCCCATCAGCAGAGTAGCTTCCAGCTCTTCCTGTTTGTTCCCTGTTCCTCATTCATGTCTTTGTGTAAAGGCCCTTCAGCTGAGTTGCTGACCATGTCGCAACTTTGAGAGGAATGCCCCTTGTGGTGTTCTTCAGATGTTTCTCTATTGACTATGACTTAGGAGCCCCTGGCTCATCTCTATCAGGCTGCAATTCCAATTCTGCACCCTCAGCATGTCTTGATGCAACCAGTGGAGAGCCCTAGCGATGATGTTTCCTATAGCTTGTCACAGACAAGCCTAATATTATCATCCACCCTGCCCTTTCTCATCTAGTTTAAAGCCCTATCAATCAGCCCTGCAGTCTCTTGGGCAAAGAGCCTTTGAGACAAATATCCCACACCAGATAACATTCCCAGTGCTGTGTAGGCCACCATCCACTGTCAAAAAACCCAAAATTGTGTCACTGACACCAGCCACAGAGCCATGGATTGATCCACCGGATACGTATGTGCCTATGTTTCTTTGTGAGAGCTCCCTCTGGACATATTTTCTGGCTGTGGTTGGGAGTGCAGCCTTCTGCTGGGTGGAGATCATCATTAACTCCTCGCACTCAGTGACCACCACCCTTGTTAATCACAGGGAACACCCACTTGTTAATATGGGTGAAAGTCCCCTTTTATCTGTGGGAGGGAGGAGAGGGGGGTGCTGGTGCTTTTGTGCCTGTTTTCAATCTGCTGCAGGGGAAAGTGGCCCACCCTCACCACTTTCTATAGCTTCCAAAAACCCTAAAATCAGCTTCACTCCTGCTCTTTTCTGCCGAGATTCCCTTCTCAGACACCTCCTCAGATGGAACTGTTATTTTCTCCCAGAGAATTAATTTTGAAGAGAGGCGTGGGAATGTTGTATCTCTGAATCCTCTTATGCTTTACTAAATCCAATTGAAGTCAGAGAGTGGATTAAGAAATGGCAAGAGAAGCTAACAGGTACGGACATTCACAAAGTTCTCTCTGCTTCCTCTTTCTGCTAGTGTCACTCAGCTGCCGTCTTTCCTTCTTTTTTTCTTCAAAAGGACAACTGCACCTCCGAGAGGTTAATCACAAAGTCTCTTTATGAAAGGCAAAGCCACAAAAATTGCTAAGCGCTGGCTTTGGGTCAAACCTAAATAATAGTGGAAAACAGTTTCTGCCAGGCACCAAGTTGGTTCAGTGCAGTATTTGGGAAGGCAGGCAGAAAAATCACAACTTGGTAGTTCAGCCCTCTGCCCTCCACAGATCATTTTCACTCCAACAGCTTTTATGACTTGTATGGACAATTAATGGTAAATGTTACCAGCTCCTGCCAAGCTGGCTTTAATTTCATTTACCCTCATCCTGGAAATGGTATAATTCAGGTAGCTTAAGAACCCCAAAAGTATGCACATGTGTTTGTGCTAGGCTAATGGGTATTGGTTAGATACAATTTAAGCTCCATTAAAATGCATTTTGTTTCCAATTGTTAGGAGGACTATTAAATGCTAACTAATCTAAACATTGGACTCCCCTGTCAATTATACAAAACAGAAATGCTCTTTCTAGAGTATGCTTGCTGAAGATTTCTGCTAAACACCTATTGGACTGATTGTGAGTGACTTCAGATCCCAAACTGTGTTTAAATTGCTTTTTTTTTAAAAAGAGACTTCAAAGAATTTTTTTCCCCCACTATTTCATCTTTAGCTTCATCTTTAAATGGAAGTATCTTACCACTGCTAACAGGCTAGGAAGAGGTGACCACTTATGCACTTAGTCTCTTAATGATAGCTGATAATCATATGAAATGCATACAGAAAGAACTGCCAGCTTCATCTTGAACCTTCTGCCATGTTTGGCCTCTAGTCTCTGTAGAACTATGCACACAAATTAAAATACTCTGTGAGAGACAGTGAAGTGAATCTCAGGACAAAATGGGCCAAAACAGTGGTAAAATACTTTCAAGTATTTTATCCTCCAGAAAGGAAAGGCAAATACAGTAACTGGCCTCATTCATTCTTGACTCTCAGCTTTCAACATGCAGCAGACTTTCAGCTTCCTCCTATGGCCATCTTATTTTACTTACTTGGGTTTTGGCCATTCTTGCTGTCTTAAAAAAGCAGAAGGAGGGATCTGTATACATATACAATCAGCTCCTTCAGATCTTCTCTATGTGTATAGATAGAGCTGCAGAAGTACCAAGTGACATAATCTAGCTTCTGAGAGCCAGCACATCTTCATTTAAACAGGAAGAAAGTGTTGTCCACATAGATGCATCCTCTCCTGTACTGATATATTTCAGCCTGTAAAATAAGGTAGAGTTTTTAATTATGTACCGTTATTGTTAGTTTAATGCAAACTTTGACAGCTGAGCATTTATCTAACTTTAGCTAAATTTGTTAGGTAAGCATTTATCTTTTTTAACTCAATAGAATCTTTGTTAGCCTAATGAGAACTTGGACTATAATTATATCCCAGTCTGTTAAGCATTCATCATTGCCATGTTCAGGCAGGATGCCACAGAACTCAGGCAGAAGGAAGGGAGTGTGGCTTTATACACCTTAACAAGGCAAGATGTGGCTGGGCTGAAGGCCATCCTGCTGGACCACAGACAAGATGAAATGCACCTGGTCTGAGCCAAGGCCACCCTGCTGGACTGCTGACAGGGCACTGGGCAAAGCAGCTTTGATAGATGGAGCTTCAGAGGTCAGGCATGGGACATGATGAGGAAGAGGAGTGGGTACTTACTGGACCAGCAGAGACTGGTGACAACCACCCAGAACTGTAATGAATATTCCCAGAAAATAATTAACATCTAATGAGCAACCTCAAATTTATACTGTGCACAGTTTGAGGAGACTCCTCTGCACACCCAGCACTGTAACAAAGAATGGCTGCTTTGTCATATACACTTCTGTCTTACAAAGTTTCTTTACAGGCCCATTTTCAGTATCAGTACAACCCAGGGGCTGATGCCCACCAGGAGGTGACACAGCCACAAGAGGAGGAATCAGTGCCAGTGCACAGAGGAGCCTGATGCTGGTGTGGGAGAGCTGCACAAAGGAAGGAGTTTAGAGGAAGGTCAGAGGAAAAACAACTAGTCTCCTTTGGACTGCACCTAAATGGAGGAAAACTACTGCTCTGCATTGTCTACAATTCTTATAATCAAAAAACAGTAACAATGAATCATTTAGGTTGGAAGGGAATTTCAAGAGCATTGTATCCAATTGTTAAACAGGCACTACCAAGCCTACCACTATACCACTGCTCTGAGCACATCTACATGTCTTTTAAATACCTCCAGGGATGGTGACTCCATCACTTTCCTGGGAACCCTCTTTGAATAAGAGGCTTAATAACTATTTCAGTGAAGATGGTTTTCCTAACATCCATCCTAAACTTCATCTGGATTAACCTGAAGCCATTTCCTCTTGTTCTTTGCCTTCTCACTTGGCGAAGAGACCAAGTCCCACTTCTCTTCAACCTCTTCCCAGGTGGCAGAGAGCAACAAGGTCTTTCCTCAGCCTCCTTTTTTCTGTAATAATCAACCCCAGGTTCCTCAGCTGCTCTTAAGACTTGAACTCTAGACCCTTCAGCAGCTTCATTGCACTTCTCTGGACCTGCTGCAGCACCTCAATGACTTGCTTTTGTTGTGAGAAACCCCAAACTAGCCACAGTACTGGAGGTCCAGGCTTTTCGTGTTTTTGGACAGCCCAAACACCTCGGGTTACTGGGCAGTGTCTGGAGGATGGAGCCAGGCTCTTCTAAATGATATCCAATGATAGGACACAGGAGGCACCACTGAAATAGGAGAAAAACCTTGGTCAGGGTGAGAGAACAGTGGCACAGGCTGCCCAGAGAAGGTGTGGGGCCTCCTCCTCTGGAGACGTTCAAACCTCCACCTGGACGTCTTCCTGTGTGACCTGATCTGGGTGTTTCTGCTCCAGCAGGTGGATGGGACTAGATGGTCCCTTCCAATCCCTGTCACTCTGTGAGTCAGCCTGAGCTACCCGGGGAAGACACACTCTGCGGGATGCCCGCTGGAGCAGCGGCATTTCCTTAAAATCCGGGAATCCCACGTTTCAGGAGGAGTTACCGCTCCTTTTGTACGGCCCAGTCACAAATGGCCGCGACGCAGCTCCAGACGGAGACAGCCGAGGGCCGCGGGCGGGCCGGGCCGGGCCGAGCCAAGCCGAGCCGAGCTCAGGGCCTCTTCCTGCCGCGGAGCACGTTGGGAGCCGTAGTCCTCTCATCCCTCCGAGCTGCTGCCGTCGTGCTTCTCCCGCTGTCCCCGTCGGCCATGCTGCGGCTGCTGCCGCGCCCGCTTCTCTGCTCGGCTGCCCTCGCAGCGACTCGTTCCCTCCGTGTTCGCCGGGCTGCGGCCGCCGCCCCGCGCCTCATGAAGGGAGAGAGCCCGTCCGATGCCATCCTAGAGGACGGTGAGGAGGCAGCGGGGAGAGGGCGAGCGAGGCTTCCTCGGCCGGTTCCCCCGGCTGGGCTATCGCCGCCTGTTGGGCGTGAGGCGGCGGCGGTGGGGCTGGGACATATTTTTTTGTGCCGCCGAGTGGAAGGGGTGGATTTGTCAGGCGGTGGGGGCAAGCCAGTGGGGAGAGCTGCGGACCGCTGCTGAAAAGCCTTCTGGTTTTTGTTTTTTCCCTCCTTCCGTGCTCCAAAGTCCGGCAGTCCCTGTGAATTGCCGAGTTGGCTGCGTCCCAAACCCTATCGTTGCACTTATTTCCATGGTTCGGTTGGGTTTTTTGATTTGTTTTCATGCTGTGTAAGGTTGTTGTTTTCCAAACGCATCCTTCCCCCTTCGTTCCCCCCCCTTTTTTTTTAAACTGGTTTAGTTCTCTAGCTGTGTAAACACTGCTGCCAGGTCCAAATTCCTCGAGAGCAGGGCTGTGTGAGCTTTCAGTTAGGTCGTTGCCAAAGGATTAATTTGTTATTAAACATGTTAAACAGGGAACGGTGCTTGGAAACCTAATCTCGCTGCAGTCTCTCCCGTGTTGCTGTCAAACAGTAGATTATTCAAGCTGAAACGGAAAGTATAAAGAGAAGAGGGCTGGGAAGAGAATGCAATTAAACAGGTATTCTCTCCTTTATGCACTGGATGTATCACGATTCTTCTTTTCCCTGCTGGAACAGGTGACTTAAATACTGGTGAAGATCAGCAGTGACTTGAGCAGAAAGAGGAATAACGTGCACCTGGCTCAAATATGAAATCCAGGCTAATAAATGTGTGATTAAGAAAAAAGAGTCTTTATTCTGTAACAGTTTGATGGTCAAGGAGCTCCTATGGGAGCTGGTTTTGTTACTTAGGTCTCAGGTTATACCATTATGTCAAGAATTTTTTTAACAATTATCTTGGTTTCAGGTTTTTTTATTGACCAGAGTACAATTCTCAGATGTTATCAATGATTTCTTTAGAAAAGAAATTTCAGGAAAAGTGAGAGATGGATGGGGTTGCTTTGACTGTAGAATTTAGAAGCAGTCCCTGTTTAGCTAGCTCTGCCTCTCCTATACCCCATGTCTGCTTTTGGTAGAACATCGAATTTTTTCAAAGGGGCATGGGGTAAACTGCTTTTTGAGCAAACTGAGCAAATGAAATATGTAACCAGCAGTACCCACCCCTCACATTTATGAGTCTGCAGCTACACAAATGCATTTAGCTCCCTGCTGATTATGATGATAGGACAAGGGGCAACAGATGCAAACTGTAACACAGGAGGTTCCACAGAAATATGACAAGAAACTTTGTCAGGGTGAGGGTGATGGAACAGTGGCACAGAGAGGGTGTGGGGTCTCCTCTGGAGACAATCAGACCCTGCCTTCCTGTGTGACCTGGCCTAGATGTTCCTGCTCCAGCAGGGGGATTTGACTAGATGATGTCTCCAGGTCCCTTCCAATCCCTGAGATTATGGGATTCTGTATTTTGTTGTCCCATGCTGACTTTTTTTTTGCCAGTTTCATGGACTTACTTCTGTCTCACCTTTCACTTCAAGATCTCTGTAAAGAAGCATTATTGTTTTCTGTATTTTCCTGGATTACCAGCAAGAAGCTATTTTATGTTAGCTTGACTTTAAATGTTAAGTAATGATTTTATCATTGCTTCAGCATCTGCTTGCTGTGCCTCATTCTTTATTATCTACAGCAACAAATCTAAATACTTTATTACTTTTGAATAGCTCCTATAAAATTGTTGGCCCAGAACTACAGAATGATTTATTTCTCCCTAGTTCAGGCTGGAGTGCACTACCGTTTAATCAGGTCATTCTTTTACCTCTCTTCCCTACCATAAATTGATATATGGAAAAAACAGTCCACAGGCTCTTAATAACCCAGATCAGGCCTGTAGTATTGATTTTATACATACAGTGTAACTTTGCATGCCACAAGAATATAACGGGCACTTTTGCTGCCAAATTTTCCTCTTAGGCTTGAACTATCTGCTCTGGTGGGAAGAGGAGCTTCAAAAGCACGTTGCCTCTGGTAACTGCAATCCTGACAAAAGGCTTCCTCTACTGCAGCAATCCCACTGTAGAGTTATCCCAAAAGATTATTGATGGGTGTGCCTGGTTAAATTCGCATTTTTTGTACTAGAGAAGATTTTACTTTTTCATTTGTAAGGTTTAACTTAATACACAAGCAGTGCAGTTTACTGAGGCAGAAACATGAAGCAGGCATAGGGAAATGAATCATGCTTACTTAGTACCCTTGGGGAAAAATGCATCTTAAACAATGTTACTGGAGAATATTCTGTCATTGTGGTGCTTCCTCTGAGACAGAAGTTCATGTGTCTCTTTATGCATGCAAGGTGAACTTTGATTTATATTGAGTCCTTCATCTTGCACACTCAAAATCATTTTTTAAAACCAGCAGTTCAGATCATAGCTATCTATTACATATTATCATATTACTTATTGCTATCTATTACATATTACTCCCTGTGGGGAAGATGCAGGAGTAGAATAATCACCTCATTACTGAATGGTGTAGTTAGTTGGGAGTCCTGTTACATCTGGAATGGTGGAATTATCTTCCAGTTCATTTGTGTTTCATTTCCAGTGTGTTTAAATTTGAATTAATTTACCAGTGTTGTTCTGCACTGAATTTTATATTCTGTTACTGTTACCTGAAGTGAACTTTACATGACGGCTGAAGACTTTTTTTTTTTATTGTTGGTTATAAATATTCCCTTTTTTTTTTGCATGTAGTTGCATTTACTTAGAAGAGAGCAAGGCCATAAGTTATTAAGTATATAAGACTGAATTGCTTTTTCCACTGTTCCACATGTTTAAGTATTTTTTCTGATATGTTAATGAGGAAGAAGGGCAGCATTCTTAAGAGATTATATGTATACTTGGCATATTTCTTCTGTATAATGTCTCTTAGCTACTTATATGAAAAACAAACACCCAGAGAATTATTTTCAATGTATTACAGGCGGGCATGAAAATGGACAGCAAAAGAAAATAGCCGAAGAGAATAAGAAAACCACACAATGCGGAAAAGAGCCATCTCTAACTGATTCAGTAGAATCTCTGATGAAAGAAATGCCATTTGTTGACACAGATATTGAGGATGCATTTTTTAGTAAGTATATATCAAACATGTATTTGTTAGTAGAAGGAGTGTGCAAACATGGTCACATCACATTCTCACTTCTTGGTTCTGCTTATTGGCATGTACACGTGGGCTCTGCTCGTGGAACAGTCTCAGGGAAACAGGATCCAGTCCAGAAGCTCTATTACAGGTACTCCATTCTGCAAATATAGAGTACATTTGACCAATGGTTATAATCTGTCTGGACTTCTGCAAGGCCTCTGACACAGACCCCCACAACATCCTTCTAAGCTGGAGAGATATGGATTTGATGGATGGATAAGGAACTGGTCACATCCAGACAGTAGCTGTCAATGGCTCCATGCCTGGATGGAGTGGAGTGATAAGTGGTGTACCTCAGAGATCTGTGCAGGGGCCGGTGCTGTTTAGTACCATACTAAACTACATCCCTAAATGCCGTGTTTAGACATCTTTTAAAAACCCCTAGGAATGGTCACTCAGCCACTTCTCTTGGCAGCCTTTTCCAATGCTTGACAATCATTTCAGTGAAGAAATTTTTCCTAATACTCATCTTGAATCTCATCTGAGCAACCTGAGGCCACTTTCTCTTGTTATGTCACTTGTTAGTTGGGGAAGAGACCAAAACCCACTTCTCAGTAACCTCTTTTCAGGTCATTGTGAAGAGCCAGAAGATCTTCCCTCAGCCACCTTTTCTCCATAAAAAACAGCCCTGGGTCCTTCAGCTGCTCCTCTTAAGCCTTGTGCTCTAAACTCTTCACCACCTCAGTTGCAGTTCTCTGAACTTGCTCCAGTACCTCAATAGTGGGTTCCCCTTGTAATGAGGGGTCAAAAACTGAACATAGCACTTGAGGTGGCCCCCCACCATTGCCAGGTACAGGAGAATGGTCACTTTGCTAGTCCTGATGGCTGTACTGTTCCTAATACAGGCCAGGATAGTATTTACCTTCATGTTCAACCAGCAGTTGGCAAAAGCCTCCAGGTCCTTTTCCATCAGTATCTTTGTTTTGATTTGATTGTATTCTGAAAGTATTTTTTTTCCTCTTCAGTGTGTGCAACTTCTGAAAGAAATACAAAAAAGAAAAGAAAGCAGGCTGCTGGAGGAGAAACTGAAGAAGGCAGTGAAAGAAAGAAGAAAAAGAAAAAGCAGAATCGGCCAAATTATTTCATTTCTCTTCCAATTACCAATCCAAAGGTGATATTTGTTACACTAATTTCCCATAACCAGGATTACTTCAATTTCTGTACGTGTTTATAAGAACAGTGTTGGATCTTCAACAAAATATTTTTTTCATGTATTTTTAAAGGATCACTAGCACCCTATTAAAAGAATATCTTCCTTTTATTTAACATTTTTATAAACAAAATTTCTTATCTGGGAAAGGCTAGAGAGAAAATACTTATCTTTTTATTCATTTTGTCAGCCTTACAGATTTCACATCATTTTGACAGAAGCTGGCTTAAATTACCCCTCTGTACTGATGCTATATCATGTATTTTGTAATTTACTGAGAATAAGGGAGACTTTTTAACACTCTCTCTGGTGAATTTTACTTCATCCTACATCTGTACTATCCCTTCTTTGAGGAAGTCAAGAATGAAAATAATCTGAAATGAAATTAAGCCATATCAGTATTGAAAATTACAGTGTAGTTTTTGACTCTTCAAAATGTACCATGTGAAATAGAGATTGTAAAAACTGGAAGACCCAGGATAGCACGAATTTTGTGTGAAATTTTTGCGATTTCATTTTTTAAAGGCTTTTTTTTGTGTTCTTGGAGATTTTGATTTTTCTTTCCAAGGATTTGCTTTAGTTTATAAATTTAGGTAATTCTGCCCCAAATACATTGTAATTATCAGGGATGATATGCTTACTATTTTTTTGCTGAAATGTTGGTTAAATTTCTCCTATACCTCAAACATCAGAAGTGGTAGTTATCCAGGATAAGATCAGTTCTGACATATGGAGGAAGATGGCCTTATTACAACATATTTGTGGTCAAATGAGACAGTGTCTAGCTGGAGGCCTGTGTCTAGTGGAGTACCTCAAGGATCAGTACTGGGAACAGTGCTGTTCAATAGATTGATCAATGACTTGGACGAGGGACTAGAGTGCACTGTCAGCAAGTTCTGTGTCCAGTTCTGGGGCCCTCAGTTCAAGAAGGACAAGGAACTGCTCAAGCCAGCCCAGTGCAGAGCCACAGAGATGATTAAAGCATCTCCCTTCTGAGGAAAGGCTGAGGGAGCTGGGTCTCTTTAACTTGGAGGGATGATCTCATCAATGTGGAGGAGATAAATATGGAAAGAGTGGGTGTCAGGAGGATGGAGCCAGGCTCTTCTCAGTGACATCCAATGACAGGGCAAGGAGCAATGAGTGCAAGCTGGAACACAGGAGGTACCGCGTAAGTATGAGAAGTGAACTTCGTGAGGGTGAGAGAACAGTGGCACAGGCTTCCCAGAGAGATTGTAGAGTCTCTTGGGACATTCAAACCTCACCTGGATGTGTTCCTGTGTGACATGATCTGGGTGTTCCTGCCCCAGCAGGGGGATTGGACTAGATGATCTCTCCAGGTCTCTTCCAGTCCCTGACATTATGGGATTCTGTGAAAGCTGATTTCTCTGTTATGCCTTTGCATTTCATGCTTTAAGAAATAACTCATTTTATCAGACGGTCAAATTTATTTGATTTAATTTCCTCCAACACATTTAGGAATTGCTGCAAGTTTTTGGTTTTCCTGCAATTTGTGCATGTTTTTTATAAATCACTAAAATACTACTATTGTAATGGCAACCACAGTAAAAAATTTTGGATACAATTTCTAAGTTGTGTAACCATAAAATTAAATTCAATTAAGAAAGTGTAATTAAAATAATTGTGAAGAAAATTAATTTAGTAATATCTATGTGTATATAAATTCATTAAAATATGTTTGAAGAGATTATATGGTGTCTGTTGGAGAGTATGACTGGAATTGAAAATTGGAAATCTCTGCAAATTATTTACTGGTTGTTTCTGTTTTTTATGTGCCCAAAGTCCTGCAAAGATCTCTTATCTTTTTCTAGATGCATCTCTGCACATAGTAGCATATGAGTTTAGCAGAGAAAGTCCTCTGCTAAAGAAAGAGTCAAACTGGATGATCTTAATATATTCCTGGAATTTTTCACACTTTTGGAAGCAAGCTCCGATTTAGATGTGATAGGGAGTGCCTAGTGATGTGTTAATCCCTCCTTTTGCACCTATTGGGAGGGTCAGTTTGTCAGAGGATATTGCTTCCTTCCAAGGGTTTTTACATAAATGTTTGCTTTCAGTAGGTGTGTTGTATTGTTCAGTTGCATGAACAAAAGGCTAACGGTTGTTTCTGTGTCTTTTTTTCTTCCCAGATTACTGACAATATTCAGGCTCTCCAAAATGCAATAATACAAAAGGATGAAAGACTTTCCAAAGCAATGGTTCGCTCCGGCTCATTCCATGTCACCATGTTAGTGATGCATTTATCCAGTGAAGAAGACATTAGCTTGTAGGTACTTGCTATTAAATTAATTACATGCAAGTATTTTTCACAGAATCCCAGAATGTGAGGGATTTGAAGGGACCTGGAGACATCATCTAGTTCAATCCCCCTGCCAGAGCAGAAACACCCAGATCAGATCACACAGGAAGGCATCCAGGTGGGATCTGAATGTCTCCTGAGATCCCACACCTACCAGATATGTTCTCACTAGGGCAGAGGGGAAGGAGAACCTCTCTTGACCTGGAGAAATTCGTAAAAATAGTAGAAGAGGTAACTGATGCTTATTTTTATGATGGCCCTAAATTACTAGGGTTACCAAACTTTTAATCCATGTTGTTCTTAAAAGGCTAATCTTAATATTAGGTGCTTTCATAACTTAAAGTATGTCATAAGCTCTGAATTTAGTATGCTTTTTTCCCTTGGTTTTTTTTCATGCTTGTGCAGAACTTGCATGCACAAATATCATGTTTGAGAATTATTTTGAAAGAGTGTTTTGATATAGGGGACACTGAACAGAATAGAGGAATTTTCAGAATTTCATAGCTTAGCAAATGTTATAAGCTGAATTGGTAAGAACCAGCGAGGGCATGCCTCTAATAAATAGAAGTATTTTGGCTAAAAACATTTAACACACCTAAAAATTATATCAGTATATCTAAATCAACTGCCCTGCTTCCATTATTCACTTGAATGTTATGTCTTTGAGGCCTCAACCACTTTGTCATCTCCTGTGAGGATGAAAGTCTGTCAGCATCCTCCTTTCCACTTGCTTCATGTAGAGGGCAGGAAATGGAACACCAGGAGCAGAGAATAGAAAGGAAGGCAAAGGATGCTAGATCTGTTTTGTCTGCCTCTTGTCTTCTTGTAGTAGGCACACTAGCTTTCTGCTTCCCTGCATGATGAGCAAACTGGTAGCACCTAAAAATCAATGAGAAAAACCACTACCTATGCATGCAAGATTTTTTTTTAAAAGGGTTTGAAGTATGAACTTCTTAAAAAGGGGAATACAATAGACTGAAAGGCAAGTATACTTCCTCATTAATATTTTAGAGTCCTAAACAAATACTCTTAAACATTCCTTTAGAGTCTAAAACAAACACTCCTAAATTCAATATCTTCTGCTACTCCTCAAACTCCTTTTCAGTTCTTATTGACTGCCACTCCTCTGCTCCCAGCAAAACTCCACTGTGGTCTAGCTTTCATGAAGACAACTTTTTGTAGGACCATGTGAAGTCACAAATGGGAGATTTTAAAAACCATAAAGAAAACAAGCAAGAAAGAGTTGTGACAGCACTTCTCTTAACCTAGGCTATGTTTCAGTTAAATGCATAGATCTCACCAAGAGTTAAACATAGTGGAAACACATGTCCAGTTGTTTGTGATTGTGCAGGCTTAACAGATATCATTTAGCCTACTTTAAAAGTCATGGTTTTGTCTTTCATCCAGCTAGAACAGAAAAAGTTAAATGAACTCTTGGGAGTTTTTAACCTGTCACTACCATGTAGCATTAGTAAAGTTTAGTGAATCATTTAAACTCAGTTTTGTTGAACAGAAAAAAAACCTGTAAGCACGTAAGAGATCTTTTATAAGACACTAAGAATTTTTTTAAAGCATGTGAATCACTAAAAGTGCTGTTCAAAATAAATATTTCATGTAATAGTAGCTGTATAGTACCTAAATGTACCTTAATAAATGGGAGCAAACCTGGCAACATTTTAATAATAATAATTAGCCCTATTAAAATGTTGCCAGGTTTGCTCCCATTTATTAAGGTACATTTAGGTTATCTTTGCATGCTACTTTTCTGTTAAAGTATCAACTTAGTACTTCTTCTAATAATAGTTCTTAATGAGCTTAAAAGTAATTTGCATATAATTTTATTATTATATACAGAATCACTACATCCCGTAGTAACTTTGAATGAAGCAGAATTTCGAAAGTTGAACTCCTGAGAGATGAAGAAAGGGTATGAATTTAAGAATGGAAAACAAATGTTTCTGAGTAAGCATCTTGTTTAAAAAGGATGCACAGAGCAGTAGAGACACTCTAGAATCTTGTCACCTTGAGGACAGAGGGAAGCTGGAATTGCTGCTGGGTTTGCCTGTTTCTGTGGTTTTACAGCAAATTGTATGAACCACTTTACCTCTATAGAATGGAACTAATAACACTGACTGCATTGGTAGGAAGTAGTGCAGCAGTACCCAAGTAGGTAATAAATTGATACCAATAAGCCTTTATGAGATTTTTAGTATAGACTGAGCGACAGCAGCATCAACAGTATTAACATATTTGACTTTGACATAGGTATTTTCTTCCTTCTTGACAGAGCAGCTGGTGCTCTTTCAGACAGCAAAGAGTCTGTAGAAGAGCTCCTGAAAGGAAAAACCATGGAACTGTCTTTTCAAGGAATCGATCACTTTAAGAATGAAGTTGGATTTGTGAAGCTGGCACAAAATGATCATAGAACGATACTTGTGGAAATAGCAGGTATAACTTGTGAATCTAGTTTAAGCTCTTAAAAGACATCTTGACAACCAACATGAGAATGGAGTGCTAAGATAAGTTGGTGCTAATTTGGTCAAGAATGATTTACCTTTAACAGCTTTAAGGAGCAATTTCAGAGCATAGTTCAGAAGGACTATTAATTAATTACAGTGCTGTTTTTGTTTGTTACCTTTTTATTTAGTATATAAAAAATGTAGTGCAAGTTTGTAAATGGATATAAGGACTCCATGGCATCATGTTTTTGTCCAAGAACTATATTCTATTTCTCCAATGATATTTATACACTTTTCAGTTGTTACATTCATACTTACTGATTTTGCAGTTTTTACAAACCATTACCAGATAGTCCTCTGAGGGCCACACCTCGTGCTTTAGGTGTTGCATTTTGAAGACCACATGGTACTTTCTAGGCTTTACTTGACACAACGAATACAGCTTCTGATGTAAAGAATCGTATTATCAAAAATGTTCCCTTTAGTTTATTTTCTGTGATACATATATTAATTCAAAGCAGACTGTATGTGGCATTTAAACCTATTATTCCTGCTCTGTGGATGGGATAAACAGTTTTAGAGATGTGCAAGAGAAAATATTGTATCTTTCTGCTTGGCTGCTATTGCCAGGGTGTGTGAAGGTTGGTGTCAGCTGTTCATATGTTCTTCTGTCAGGTTATAAATTTAACAGAGGAAAAGCTGAGGGAGCTGGGTCTCTTTAGCTTGGAGAACGGGAAACTGAGGGGTGACCTCATTCATGTTTATAGATGTGGAAAGTGTCAGGAGGATGGAGCCAGGCTCGGAGATATCCAGTGCTAGGACACGGGACTATGGGTGCAAGCTGGAACACAGGAGGTTCCACAGAAATATGAGAAGAAATGTCATCAGGGTAAGGGTGAAAGAACACTGGCACAAGTTGTACTGAGAGGGTGTGGAGTCTCCTTCTCTGGAGACATTCAAACTCTGCCTGGATGCCTTCCTGTGTGACCTATCTGGATGCTCCAGCAGGAGGATTGGACTGGATGGTCTCTTTAAGTCCCATCCAATCCCTGACATTCTGTGATTCTGTGAGATTCTCATGACTTTACTCTGTTTCCTAATGCAGCTTGCTCTGATACAAGTTGCATCCCTAGGAGACCATAATTTTAAAACTGAAGCTAGTTGAAACAATGTAAGTGTCTGTAATAGTTTATCTTCTGTCTTTGTCTGTGGAACAGTAACAAGTGATCAGTTCTTTGGCTGGTTTTTGGCATGCCCTAAGTTTTGTTTATTACAGAATTGCTACTTTGCTACTTTATGTTCGATTTCTGTTATGCTTGAAGGAGAAATACCAATAACACAAACAGTAGAAAATACATTAAGTTAGATCAGTTCCTTGAAAGAGCCATTTCTTTCCATAAATGATATAGAAATTGGTTTGACTCTAGAGATGTGATGAAGTTACAGCATTCCAACACCAAGTGCATGTCTCTTAATGCCAATGCCAGTGTCCCCTTGAGACAAACCAGCAGGAAAAGCAGAGCTTATATGGACCTGCTGCTTGTCCTGATTAGCTCATTTTTTCTCTGCAATTCAGTCATAAACATTAGCATCATATAACTACCCACCAGCAACTATGTGAAACCATTATGATAGAAATCTGAAAGTATTTTAATTGCACTTTGTCCAAACATTTTGAGAAATCTGGAGCTTTAAGTGACATGTACACTTAGACTGATTTAAAAAAAAACCTAAAACAAAAGACCTCTTAATTTCATTTATTTTGCTACACTATAGAATATTTGAAGTCCTGAGTGAATTTGGAAAAGATGAAGATTGTCTGACTGTGATTTTATTTTTGATAATTATACTGTAATTGCTATTTGAAGCTGATAAAATGTATAAGTGAAACCTGGTTTTTAGCCCTCAGATTGCAGATTTTGGTTTTCTGGATGAAGGATGCTTGTTACATTCTGACCATTGGAGGGAGCTTGTATTTCATGAACAAGGAAGTTGCTCTTCCGTTTGTCCAACTAACTATTTAATCTGATTTTGGTCCTTTGTTTCTAAGAAACATTGATTTATAGGGTTAAATACTTTAATACAGTCAGGTCTGCAGCAGGCAGTCATACAGTGCACATATTTAGTAATTTCCTGTAGCTTCACCTTTCCAGAAATGACATCTAGTCTGATCTTATTAAACTATCTTTCCTAACAGTCTGTACAGAGAGGGAGAAGTGGAAGGAGAATTACTAAAAAGGACCCCCTGGGAAATGGTCCTGGGGACAAGAGGATGCAACAGAGCCGGCAGGTCTTCAAGGAGCACAAGAGCTCTCCAACCCCAAGTGTTTCCAGCAGGAAAGGGAAGAGACCAGGGTGTCTGAGTTGGGACCTGCCAGTACAACTGAAGAACAAGGAGGAGCTGCACAGGCAGCTTTCTTCCTGGAAGACCCCAGAGACACTGCCTGCGTATGTAGGGATGAGGTCAGAAAGGCCAAGGTGCGGCTGGAGCTTCACTTGGCAAAGGATGTTGAAGACAAGAAGGACTTATATAGGTATATAAAGCAGAAGAGGAAGGTTAAAGAAAGGGTACCCTCCAGCTTCTTTGCCTCAGTCTTCACTGGCAAACCCTCTACTCATGATCAAGTTGAAGGAACACTGGAAGGATATCAGGTGGGAACAGTCCTTCATTATTAACAGTATTTAACATCTTAACTGTTATGTCTAGCTGAAGACGGCAAAAAGCTGAGTGGTGCAATTGATGCAACAGAGGGATGGGATGTCATCCAGAGGGACCTGGACAGGCTGGAGAGGTGGGCCCATGCAAACCTCATGAAGTTCAACAAGAACGGGTGCAGGAGCTGCACTTGGGCCAGGCCAGTTATCAACACTGGCTGGCAGGAGATGTGATAGTGATCTGCCCTGTGGAAAAGTGCTTGGGGATATTGATGGATGAAAAGTTGGACTCGAGCCAACAATATGAACTTGCAGCCCAGAAGCCAACCACGTCCTGGGCTGCATCAGCAAAGCCATGACCAGCAGGTCAAGGGAAGTGATTCTGCTCTTTTGCTCTGCTCTCATGAGACCCCTGCTGGAGTTACTGCCTCCAGCTCTGAAGCTCTCAGCACAAGAAGGACATGGAATTATTGGAGAGGACCCAGAGAAGGGCCATGGCAATGTGTGGACACACCTCCCTAAATCTATAAACTTTAAAACAGCAGTCTCTCTCTGAAGTTATGATTTTTTCCTCTGTCACAGGATTTTCTTGATTACATTTGGTATGAAGGAAGGTGAATTTAGGAAGAGAAACAGAAGCTAAGCTCTCACTGGAGTTCAGAGATCACCCTTAGAGGTGCAGAACTTTACCAGCACAGATTGTAATTGCAAAGTGAGAGTGGTTGTCAGAAGACATGATGACAGAAAGCGTTTACACTTTTAGGGGAGAAAAAAGATAAACCCCAAGCCTGAGCCAGAATATCATGTGCTAACAAAAACCCAGTTTCAATATCCTTTCCTGGAACATCAAAGGCAATGAGTGCCCAAATGAAGCCGTTAAGAGAACCAAACAAAGGAACTAGAAAATGGTTTTGTTGCAGATAATTTCAGTTTTAAATAATAAAATGTTTCATCCTGTTTCATCCGAAAATAAGCAGACCATCAGGTGCATGGAAATACAGTCATGCTGCAATTAGATGACTTTCTTTGAACTTCCGTATCTCAGTTTGAAGAAGCAACAAACATTTATTTGTATTCTTCTGCTTTGAAATGTTAATCCGTTCTGCCGTGTTTGTGAGTGCAACTGCACAATAGTTTTCTGGGGTTCAGTGTAAACTTAAAAGTGAGACTGTTTTTTAACATGTGGAGCTGCTGTGACTCATATGACAGTCAAAAGCACATTTTTAAGCATTCCATTGTGTAATATCTTTGTACCTGTACATTTTTCTCCCCCCTCAGAGACTATGAAGAAGATATTTCAAGAAAAAGGCATCTTGTCAGGAGAAGAAAGACCTTTTGAACCACATTTGACCTTCATGAAGTTGTCAAAATCAGCACAGCTACATAAGCAGGTGAGGCAAATTCCACATAGCAGCAATCTAGAAAATTTGCATTTGGATACAAACAAAGGAGCAGCTTATGCTGTAGCCACATATTTTCTACTTTGCAGTTAGCTGGAGGAGGTGAGACTTGAAAATACTGATTTTGTTAGAAAAAAGTAGTATATCAATTATATAAGCTGTGGTTCTCTACTTGTGCTGTCTGCTCCTCCATACTCTCAGTATCGTAGTATCACGGCCTGTTTTCTTTGCTGAAACTATGTGAGACACAGGATGAAGAAAATGTTCAAAATAGCAGAATTATTATTAGGGCATAGATTATATGCAGGCTGGGGATGATGTGACAGAGAACAGCCCTGTGGAAAAAGACTTGGTTGTACTGATGGATGAAAATCTGGACATAAGTAAAGAATGAGTGCTTGCAGCCCTGAGGCCTGGGCTGCATCAGAAAAGCCATGGCCAGCAGGTGGAGAGAGGTGATTCTGCCCCTTTGCTCTGCTCTCATGTGACCCCACGTGGAGTTACTGCCTCCACCTCCAGTGCCCTCAGCACAAGAAGGACATGGAGCTGTTGAAGAGCATACAGAGAAGAGCTAAGAGGATGATGCAGGGGCTGGAGCACCTCTGCTACAAGGACAGGCTGAGAGAGCTGGGGTTGTTCAGCCTGGAGAAGGCTCCAGTCATTGCAGACTGGAAGGGGGCCTACAGGAAAGCTTGGGAAGGGCTGCTTCCAAGGACATGTAGTAAGAGCATGAGCATCAAAATAATTTTAAACTAGAGCAAGGCAGGATTAGATTGGACATTAGGAAGAAGTTCCCCACCATGAGGGTGGTGAGACACTGGAACAGGTTGCCCAGAGAGATTGTGGATGCCCCCTCTCTGGAAGTGTTTAAGGCCAAGCTGGACAAGGCACTAAGCAATCTTTATGCCTTTAGCATTTGTCCCTGACTATGGCAGGGGATTTGGAACTAGATGATCTTTAAGGTACCTTCCAACCCAACCCATTCTATGATTCTGTGTTGTGAAATCAGTTGGAAGAAGGCAGTGAGAGCTGAGGTATGTCAGGAAACTTAAAGGGCATCTGCACTTGCTCTGAAACAGAAATCGGGACTAGTCCACAAGTGGCTGGTATACTTAAGCTCTTAAGTTTGTAAACTCACATAAGCTTTTGCATCTATTAGCACCTGTTTTTTAAAACACTAATTTTAAAAATCCACAGATTTTATGTGTTGTTCAATATTTTAACTCTTTGATTATACATCTGAGACAATCAGGGTAGGGCTTTTGCCACTGTGCTGGTGGATCTCTTTTGTTTGTATTTATCTGCCTCACACAAACTATTAGCCAGGACACGTGCCTTCTGTGTTCTGATACTCATTGCTACTGACAGAACCAGGTCACTGGCACTACAGATCACCCTCCTTCATCTTCCATAATGCTGGATAATGTATATGGCATTCTAAAGACACTGCGCAAAAAGATACCATTTATTAAAAATCTGTACATTTTTCTGTCAATTCACTGTTCGGCATAAGTATTGATCTTCACTGTCATGTTACTGTTTCATTCTGCCTGAGCATTTAGGGAGATAGTTTCATGCATTTACTGAAAAGCACTAAATAAAAACCTGAAACATAACAGGAACAACTATTTTGTTATACATTTTAATATAATGTCAAGTTAGATTTTTAGAATGTACAACTGCATGAAAAACAAATAAGGGGGAGTGGATGAAAGCATATAAAATCATGAGAAGGCATGTAAAAAAATGCAAACGGGATTAAAATGATTGAGTATATTTCACAGGTACAGCTTTGTAACTATATTAGTATTTTTAAATATAAATTTCCTTATTCAAATCAATGCTCTGCTAAGTATCTCTCTTAATAATGACATCTCAAGTCCACACAAGTTATCTTTTGGGAAAAATGCCCTGTTTTCCAAACCTTTATATAGCTACCAGCATTTTTTAAATGCTTACCTTCTGAAAGTATTTTAACTTTCCCAAACTGTAACTGATACTTACAAAGAAAAGAGAATTCCAAATGAATAAGGATCCTGAGAGGTCAGCCTTCCACTTTGAAGGCACAAGCTAAAAATGCAAACACCAAGAACTTGGCAATAGACATTAATAAAGGATTAAAATGTGAGATAAAGTGGATCTGAAAAAATGCCTGCCTGGTTTACTGTACTTCCTTCAGCTTCTCAGGTTAAAGGACTTATTTACCTACCCAGATGTGAGAACAACTTACTCTTCAGGCTTAGCTGGGCAATTCCAAAATCAAACATGCCACTGAACATTAACCCTATCACTGCACGCTTGGACAAACAGCCCCTCCCCAGCTTTCTTGTAGCCCCTTCAGGCACGGGGAGGCCGCTGTGAGGTCTCCTCAAAGCCTTCTCTTCTCCAGCCTTAACAGCCCCAACTCTCAGCCTGTCCTCGTAGCAGAGGCCCTCCAGCCCCCTGATCATCCTTGCGGCCCTCCTCTAGCGCTTCTCCAACAGCTCCATGTCCTTCTTGTGCTGAGGGCTCCAGAGCTGGATGCAGTTATTCCAGGTGGGGACGCACAAGAGCAGAATAAAGGGGCGGAATCTTCAGCTAGACATACCAGTTAAATGTTAAATACTGATAATTATCAAGGTAATTAATTTTTCTCTCATTTTATGGGATGTTGGTATTTTTGGCTTCCTTGAAATCAAATATAGCTGAAAAGAGATGTGGTGTATCAACTTATATGTTATTAGCTATATAGTAAGCAGTTTATAGCAAATTTTGGGAGTCAAACAGGACGTTCTCTAATGTCTACAGTCTTACTTAGATAGGAATCTCAGGCTCTTGTTGCATGAAGGGTTATTAACCTCTATAGTACTTCCTTAACATGTATCTGCTTCATTAATTCAAAAGGGAACCCTCACCTTCTGGTATTATTCATTTAATATTAATTTTTACTTAATTCATACACCATATTCTAGTTTTGACTGTCATCTGTCTTGCATCTCTAATACAGTTATCAGCATCAAGTTTGTAATTTTGCTTTTATTTATATCCATATGGCATACATGCATAGCTGTTTCACATGGGATCTTAGAAAAAAGTGGCTCAATTAAGCCAGAACAGTTCCCCTTTTTGGCAGTGCCTGTTGAGTCTGACCTCCAGCATTCCTTGTGGAACAACTCCCGGGATGTCTCTCATTTTGGGCAGAAATGCTAGTAGAAGAAAAAACAAAGAGCTCATTAAATTCCTTCGTAAATTCCACTTACCAGCCTGTGTGTCAGTGCTTTGTACTGTGACAACTGTTCCTTGCTGGAATAGGAGTCTTGGGCACATGCTTCTTCAGAATCTTTGATGCTGATCCTAAAATGGATGCAATGACAATTCTGCCACAGTACAAAAGAATGAGCACTTTGCTTTCCCAGTCTTATGAGACCAGCAGACATGTTTTGTGATTTTTCTACAGTATTTTTAAATTGAAAGATCTAAGAACAGGGGCAGAAAATGCACAAACTGGGTGACCAACAGCTGGAAGAGGTTCTTGCATTCTCTTCTTTGCCTTCTTGCTTTCAGAGCATACACTCTATTGCAGAGATATGTGACCACAATACCTGTTTCAAAAGAATTATGGGCAATTTGTTACCAGCTAAATGCAATGTAAAGAGCTAGTCATGGTGATGACTCTTTTAACTACCCGACTCTCCAATTGAACACAGGAGCTAGAATGCAACCCGTGCTCTTACACATACTCCTGTTACACAACTGAGGCTGCTGAAGGTAGCACTTCTTTACGCATGAACTCATCTAAATCCATGTGGGGATCATCAAGGTCTAGGCGAAGGAACTTTTCCACAACAGTCTTCCATTTCTCCATCCGATCTCCACTTGCAGGATGATCAATGTGCTTGATGGCTTTTCCATTGCGAATCAGTTCCGAGACTTCCACTCCTCTTTCAATAATTTTGGCTGGCATCCCGGCTAATGCAGCGATGTTAGCAGCATGACTGACAGTGGACATGCCCTGCTTGATCTGATAGAAAAATACCAACTCATCTCCATCTTGGTGGGTCTCCATGGTCAGGTACTCCACAACAGGTGTGTGAGGCAGAAGTTCTAGCTGCATTAAGCTGTGAAAATTAGTGGAGACGAAGACTTGTGGACACTGGGTGCCTTGATTGATCCAGTACCTCAAAACAGCAGCCAGAAGTGACATGCCATCCAGAGTGTTGGTCCCTTTACCAAACTCATCAATAAGTACCAAGGACCTCTGTGTGGCATTGTTTACTGCCTTGGCAACCTGGTTAAGATCAATCATGAAAGTAGAGAGCCCTACAGAAACTGATTCCCTGCTGTGGATTCTTGTGTAAATTCCATCAACTACTCCAATCTCTGCCTCTGCTGCAGGGACATAACTGCCGATTAGAGCCATGAATACTATAAGACCGACTTGCTTTAAATAAACGCTTTTTCCAGATGAGTTGGGCCCTGTGATGATTTTTATCCGCCCAGTTGCCTCACCACTGTTCACTGGGTTGGCAATAAAAGTCTTTGCACAGAGTTCCATGAGCGGATGTCTTCCATCCTTGATGTGGAAGCCATGCCGGTGAGTAAAGCGTGGCCGGCAGTAAGCATTCTCACGGGCCATCACTGCCAAAGCCAGCAGCACATCTAGGTGTGCAGTATACTCAATCACACTGTTAAGCACTTCAGACTTCTCTAAGATCTTTGTCTGCAGCTGATGCATAATAAGTGTTTCCTGGTCTCTGATCTCACAGTGCAAGTCACCCAGGATGCTGTCTAGCTCCTTAGTCCGCGCACTTCTGTAGTGCAGTTTATCCTCTGACAAGAACATGAAGTCCAGGCCTTCAATTTCAAAGTCACTCTTATCTACCATAGTTGGTAACCGTGGAATGGAGAGAAGGAACCCAATCAAAGGAATGTAAATCACACAACAGGAGGGAATGCGATTCTCCAAAGTCTCCAGTTCTTTTCGTGCCACCTCAGTAAGGAAGTCTGACAGTCCCATCAGCTTTCGTTTCTTCTCATCGATGGTGGGGTCCACATTTGGTCTCACAGTGAAGCGGTTCTCTGAGATGCTGCCTTCGAAGTCCACCACTTTGCTGATTAAATTACCAATGTAGTGCAGATCATCAGTGAAGACACGTGAAATAGTCTGAAAGAGTTCAATATTAGTAGGTAGAGAACGGCATGTGTCTCTAAGGCACACTGCACTGTACACTGTCTTGTAGAGAGCTTGCCAGTCAGTAACTTTGGTGTAGGAAAGAGTCATTCTTTTTAGAATAAGAGGCACATTTTTAATATTTTTGAGACAGTTTTGAAGAGTGATGACTGTTTCATGGTTCTGAGCCAGCAGGAAGAAGTGGATAACATCTAGCCGTTTGTTCAGCTCGGTCCAGTTCTTAGTAGGTCTTGTGAGCCACAGCCTCAGCAGTTTTTCTCCCCACTTGCACCTACAGCGGTTTAAAATTCCATATAAACTGAATCCCTCTTTTAATCCACTCGACATTTTATACACAGAAGGATGGATATCATTTTTAAATATCTGGAGGACACAGTAAGTGTCCTCATCCATGTGCACAGTATCTGACAGCACAAACTTTTTGAAGGCCAGAATAGGAACTACAACAGTGTTTTCTTCAAGCTCAACCCCAATCCTTCTCCTGTCTAGAAACTTTAGGAGTCCCCCTAGGGCTCGTATCATGAGTGGGCTCTCAAAGGGGATGATTGAAGACAAGTAGAGAGTTTTCTCTGTTGCAGTCATATGAGATGGAATAAATGGAAAATTCCTTGATAGGATTCGTTGCTTGCTCACTTGTAATCCAAAATCTATGTTAGGAAACAGTACAATTTCTGGTTTTCTCATATCTTTATTGCCAGAAGCAGCTGTTAGGTTGGTCAGGAATTTGGCAATGTTGTGGTCCTGTTTTGCACTGGTCACTATGCACTGAGGATTAACTTCCCCTATCACTTTATGCAGCAGTTTGAGGTTTTCATTATCAGGTACATCAGGCATAAAGTAGACTGAGCAGTCTTCTGTGTCGTAGTAAGTGATAGCAAGCTGCCCTGCGTACCACAGAACAGACATATGTGTCTCAGAGCACTCTCCTTCATCTTCTTCGGGACCAAGTGGTAGTGGTAGAGCACAGCCTGTGCCAGATGTGGTGCTCATTCTGCTGGACAAAGATGCTTCCATTCACAACTCACACAAAGATTCTGAGAAGCAACTGTAATTGACAACAGCAGGTTCACATTCTCTCTTCCAAAATCTTGAGAAACTAAGATGCTGTCAAGAATTAAATATATGTGTTCCCTGCTCCAGGGAAATGGTGCAGCTGATAACTACAGACACCGTCTTGCTTCCTGAGATAACAACCAGCAATGCTGGAATAGTTTTCCTGGGCTTTTTCTCCTAACCTTTATTTCAGTGAGCACTTACCTATGCCTAAATACCCATAAATCATGGAATCATAGAATGGTTTAGGTTGAAAGGGAACTTAAAAGATCATCTAGTTCCAACCTGCCTGCCATGGGCAGGGACACCTCCCACAGTAGTGTACCTGCACGTGTATACATGCTAACAAAATCACCCTCCCCTCAGAGACAGTGGACATGCACTGACCACAGCTCCTTACAAGAATGCAGCCATATAAACCCAACATTGTTTTGAGGGCACCCTCCCACAGAACCGGTTCTTACACAAGTACGTGAGGTAGTTACTGCTGCAGAGATGCGCAGTGTCCCAGTGATGTCAGCAGCCCCCTTCCATTCTTCCCCCTCCACTCACCCTCCTCGCCACAGACAAGCGGCTTCTTTCGGCTGCCGCGTCTCTAAAGTTGTGCCCCGGCCCCTTTCCCCCGGCTGTCGGGGCCACTGCTTGGCGCAACCTGCGCTCGGGCACCACCAGGCGCCGGGGCCTGTCAGGGCCCTTCCTCCGCGGCCGACCCCTCGGCCCTGGCAGCCCAAGGCCCAGGGAACGGATCGTTAACGCCTCGTGCGGCCTCGCGGTTGCCCTTATTTTGCAGGCAAAATGCGTCTTTGAGGTTGTCGGGAATGTGAGTCTTGGGTGGGAAGGTGGATGGAACTGGGCAAAGAGATGCAGGCCAGGCAGGGCGAGGGGCTGGGAAGGGCCTGAGGAGGAGAGCGCAGGAAGGGGGCAGGTGGGCACCTCCTCTGACCGGGCCGCTTTGCCTGGCAACGGCTGCTGGCAGCTAACGTCTCTCTTCCTCAAGTTCTGCGGGTCTGAGAGGCTGAGGGGATGCGGAGTTGTTGGGCTCTGCAAGTGAGGACTAAACTTGGGAGAAAGCCGTCAGGAATGAGATCTAACAGAAACAAGGATAGCCGGTATTTATGTAGATAGTGGATATCCAGTCAGTAGGCCCTAGGATTGAAAAGTACCGCTTGCTAACAAGCTGCTCTGTAAACCCCACTGTAGCTCAGTAAAGGGACTGATGCTCATTACCATCCTGATATGTCAGTCGTGTGTCCGCCTCCAAATGGCACCCAAACAGAGACCTTGGGGTCCATGCTCCAGTGTTCCACAAAGTGCTGCTTTAGACCAGAGCCTGGTTATGCTCACTGTAATGAGGTTTTTGAGTGAGTATAGAGAAAAGGAAAACTTTGGGATATGACTGGGCCAGGGTCTGCTCACTTTTAATGAGGAACATTGGGTACAACAACAAGATAATGAAGTGCTGCAGCTACATAAACAAGATAACGAGGTGCTGCAGTTGTGTTCCTCAGTTGAGAGCCACAAAACTTAAAGTGTCAGCAGAATCTTCCCCGAAGGTAAGAAGTTCGACCTTGAGGAAGACTATTTACTTCAGCACAAGATAGTGCTGCCACGCCAAAACAACCACCCATCATTTCTTCAGGACTAAATGAGACTGCTCAAGACAGCAAATCTGAATTGGCATATGAGATGAGAATCTATATTGATAACAGTCTCATGAATATACATGTCATCTTTTAATAAATGAGGGATGATCTGGGGACCTGGGCACGTCTGGAGGATCTATCTGTCCCCTGTGCTGCCCAGCGCCTGCTCAGTAACACTGCTTGGTCAGTCTCACTTTGTTTCTACTCTTTAGTTTCACTACCAAACCTCAGGCTGGACCAGCTGGAGAGCTGATGACTGAGGAAGGCCCCAGATCCAACTGCACAAGGGTACCTGGTGGACAAAGAGGCTTGGGGATGGTCACTCCTGACATCCCTTAGCAGAAATTATTTAAAAGAGAATGGCATTATTTTGGGGAGGATTGAGGGAGATAACATTGAATTTCTATGGCAGACATCTATTTTTCTGTAAAATACGATGAAATGAGCAACTCTAAACTCTTACAGTAAGTAGTGAAATGAGGTTTTCTGAAAACAGACAGAGTATTTATCACATTCCACTTGGTGTTGCAAAGCTATATTGTAAGTCACTTCAAGTTATTACATCTGCTGAGATAAAAAGCACAGCACTTGTTAAATAAAATTCCATTTTCCTCTTCTGTGGCTTTATTAAAGACACAGAAAACTGCCCTTGACAAACATTTGAGGTTATCCCTTATAAGAACATGCCCAGTGACGATAACAAGAATAATTTGCAGCTACATGTTCCATGGAGACAATGGCAAACCATGGGAAATTAAAGAATCTATAGCACTGTGTATGTGGAGGGAGGGAGAGGCAGAAAGGAGGTGTAATGACACACTTAGTTCCTTATTTCAGTTCTGCAGCAAGCAGAACTTGAATAAAACGGAAGATTTATCCCTTTATTGCCTTCTACTTGTATTTGGAATTCATTTAACATCCTAACTATACCTCTGGTCGAAATGAAAACGCAAGGAATTCCATATGAAAATTCATACTTCCAGCAGAATACTCAACTGAATTTTATGTTGTTGTTTGAAGGTGAAAAAAATTGACCCAAGCCTGTATGAAGACTTTAAAAGCCATTATTTTGGAGATGAAGTTCTGCACCGCCTAGATCTTTGTTCCATGTTGAAAAAAAAGCAGCCGGATGGTTACTATCACTGTGAGTCCTCTATTGGATTTGGTAAGGACATTTTCAGTTTTCCCCGGAATGCCATTTCTTCTGCAGTGTATGTTAGGCTATCCTTGTCATAATATCCCTGGGCTCAGACAGAAGCCTGTCCTTCAGCCTGGTTTTCTGACATTGTGCTTCTTGCTGACAGCTGAAGTTTATGTTCAGCTGCTTGTCCCCAGAGTCCAGATGTATTTCAAGATGTATTTCAGAGTTCAAATTTAACGTGATGGTGACAGTAATGTTACAAGTAGAATTCAGTTTATTCTTTAAAGCAAACAAGCCAGCAAGACAATGATGTGTCCTTCAGACCACTCAGTTCATGGCAACTGTAGTATGTTACCTGAAATCATAAAGAGCAGTGAATGCTGAAGTGAGTTGAGCTTCTCACTACACGTCAGTGACTGATCAGTTCTTTTGTATCACAGTCAAAATGTTCAGTAGACCTCCTGACCATTAAAGGAAGTATTATGTAAATCATTCATTCAATATGCCTTTAGCATTTGTCCCTGACTATGAAAAGGGTGTTGGAACTTGATGATCTTTCCAACCCAAACCATTCTATGATTCAGTACCTCAAATATTTTCAGGCTACATTTTTCAAGATTCTTGTACATTTCTTTCAAAGAGAGTGTAAAATGAGGTTACATACACGTTAAAGCCAGTTACTAGATATGAGTCAGTAAACTCTGATAAGGTTCTCCTGGGAGGCTAATAAGGAGTTTATATGTTAGACTTGCCTTGTGTTCTCTCTGAGGAAGAAAAACATTAAGAAGTCTGCTCCTTGCTGGAAAGCACACAGCAGTTTCTCTTACTGTCTGAACAACCAGAACTCATGTATCTGGAATGTGTGCCAAATTTGAGGTTAAATTGGTATTACAGTTTCCCTTAACAGCTGCAATCTCACAGCAGCAATATGGAAACTGGAACATTGTACTGCAAACATGTGGTTTATCTGGATAGAAGCATAATAACATGATAAAAAATTCTCCTTGCTGCTTGAGCAATACCTTGAACATGTTCCTTGTTAAGTAGCAGAAGATGGGTGGGTGGATTCACGTTTCAGTGGAAGTGTGTACATGGGTCAGAGTCCAGCCTGACCTTGTCATCAGGGTCCCTTCTGCAGTCTCTGAAATGGGAGACACCCACCAGAAGTCATTCATCCCATCCTGAAATGTATGTCTTAAGACATGAAGGATCTAAAACATGGCTCAGATAGGCAAGATGTGAGATACTCTGCTTGAACAATTACTAACTGTTAATTTCCTTGCTTGCTATTTTTATATTTGTACATATAAAGAAACAAATTCTCAACTAAATGACAAAAAGATTCATTGTATTTGTAAGCTTCATGTTTCTGATGGAGATCATAGAATAGCTTGGGTCGTCGGGAGGGACCTTGAAGATCATCTAGTTCCAATCCTCCTGCTACTGGAAGGGACACCTTCCACTAGATCAGGTTGCTCAGTGCCTTGTCCAGTTTGGTCTTAAACACCTCCAAAGAGAGGACATCCACAACCTCTCTGGGCAACCTGTTCCAGTGTCTCACCACCCTCACTGTAAAAGATTTCTTTCTTATCTCCAACCTGAATCTCTCCACTTCCAATTTACATCCATTACTTCTAGTCCTGCCATCACATACCCTATTAAAAATNCAATGTCCTTCTAATATTGAGGGCGAAGGCTCCAGAACTGGTCACAATACCCCAGGTGGGGCATCACCAGAGCCAAGTAGAGGGGCAAAATCACCTCTCTTGACCTGCTGATCACACTTCTCTTGATGCAGCCCAGGATTTGGTTGGCCTTCATGAATGGAAACCTGTTACAAACAAGATCTGTTTTTGCAAACTGCTCTCGTCAGACTAGTTGAATCATGTATTTTTAGTTACTTGAGCTTTAATAGCCTTGAGTTTGGATTTAATGGTGAGATTTATAAGAGCTCCTGAGACTGATGACAAGTTTGTTTATAATAGGTTTTGGCAGCTTCTCCGAAGAACAAAGAATAAGAGGAGAGAACGAAAAAGACTCATCTGTACCTGAAACAGAAAACAGATGTGATAATATAACTTTAAGAATTGAAAACACTGATGAGAAAAAATAGGGAAGACTGAGATTCTCTCTGGCTCTGCAGTGCCTGCGTTCCCTGCTTGCCTGCCTCCACCCTGGTGTTGCTGCAGAGACCTGGTCCGTGAGGCATAGAGGTTAAATGGACTCATTGCCTTTCGTCCATGGATTTGAGGTGGTTCCTGTGTTCTGCCTACATCAGCTCACACAGGCAGGGATGTACTCAGGGCACGGACAGCCTTGTGAATACCTCTGCCTTTCGGTGCAACACATACAAGCATTATTTTTGTTAACAGAAAAATGAAACTGTTTTTCAAGGGGAGATATGTGGACATATTTTTTGGGGAGGCATTTTTGCACAGGGAGACAGATGGGGACATATTTTGTGGGGGACACACTAGGAGGGGGAGACGGGAATATTTTATGGGAGGCAAATTGTTCAGTGGGAGACATGATTTGGGATGAAATTATTTTTCAAGGAGAAGTGTATTTGGAGTTATTTTTTCTGGGGCAAATACTTTTCAAGGGTAAATATTTGTTGGGTGGAGGTGTTTTTGTGGGTAGAGATGGATGGGGACACATTTTCAGGGAGAGGGAACAGTTCACAGGGGTAGATGGATGGGGAAGTATTTTTTGCGGGGGAGATGTTTTACAGGGGAGATATCTCATGGGATGAGATTGATAGTATTTTTTGAAGGGAGATGGATGGGAAGATGAGAGTATTTGGACAGTATCAGCCATTGGATGGCATTCCAGCAGTGTTAATTTTGCTTTTGTTTCTAATGTACATCACTTTTACTGCTGGAAACAGGAAAATGGGCATTTCTGTCTAAAGACAGCTGTGAGTAGAAAAAAAGGTTTGAGTCTCTCCCATGTTTTCTCATTAGCTCTCCTGAGCTGAACATTTTTACAGGAAATTACAGCAGGAAAAGTCTAAAACAACTCTAAGCTCTTACATTTGTTAATAGCTTCTCAGGCAGCTGAGGTGACTGAGAGCCCTAAGGCCACTGCTGTCTGGCCATGCCCGAGGGAATCCTGCTGCTGGGGAGGAGGGTGATGGAGGTGTCAGCAGGACCAGTGAAAACTGAGGTGACTCAAAGCTGACGAGGGGGTCTTCATCCCCGGCATTGTGCTCAGTATAGAAGCTGAGGGATCAACTGCTTGGCCTCTTCCTTCTACTGCAAGCATTACCAACTCTGGTAATGGTTTAATTTGCTACTGTCTTCCTTTATATTATTTTTACTGTTACTATTTTAATAAAGGGGTTTTTTCTGACCCGTAAACCTCTCTGTGACTTATTCTCTCTCCCTTCTCTTCTAGGAAGAGAGAGTGAGGTAAAAGAGCATTTGTCCTTCACTTGGTGCCTAGTCCAGCCCAAACCTGTTCTGTATATATGTAAAAAAACATAAATACATTCACCAAATATATATGTGCACGTGTGTTTGAATAATACAAAAGTTTAAATGTCTGTGAGAAAGACTATTTGTACAAAAGGACTTAAAAACTTCACCCCTCTTCTCCTACTGCCCCCTCTCCTCTCCTCTCCTCTCCTCTCCTCTCCTCTCCTCTCTCCTGACTTCTCTCTTTACTCTTCTCTCCCTACCTTCTCCTCTCCCCGCCTTCTCCTCTCCTCCCCTTCTCCCTTCCCCCTCTTCTTCCCTCCCCTTCCGCGGCCGGAGGGAGAACCGAGCCCACCAGGGGCTCAGCGTCCTGCCTTGTTCCCGGAGATTCCCATCTGTCTTCCGGGCAGCTCTCCCGAGAGCCCCGCGGTCCGGCGGGCGACAGAAGCGCCCCTCGGTCCTGCTAATTGCAGTTTGCTCCGCTAGCACCTCTTGCAGTCCTGCGGCTCTCCCTGTCCGCCCGCTTCCGCACAGCCGGCGCGGCCTGGACGGCTGCCGGTCAACATCCCGCCCTGGCGGCGGGGAAAGCTCGAAAACGTCCCGATTCCGGGCTCCTGGGAAAGCCAGAGTCGGGTCGGAAAGCAATGTGTCGCTAGCGAGCTCATCCTCGCTCCCGCTTTCTTCCGCCGGGCGGCGGCACCGAGCGCAACAGCTTCCGCGGTAGCGTGGGAGCTGAGGCTGGAGCCACCTCAGGCCGCGGCCGCGCCTGCGCTCCCTTCGCGTCAGGCGGTGAATTTTGAAGGGAAAACGTCATTGTTTTGGGGTCCAGCTGAGGAGGATGGTGTTGAGTTTTGTTAGGAAAATACCTGTTGCATGAGGTCGATGTTTTCGCAGAAGAGAGAGAGGAGTCATGAAAAGAGTTAACTTTATTTGAATAAAGGCAGAGTCCACCGAGATGTTCCCTAGGTGGGGTCTCTTAAATTGTTAGAGGACGCACTCTCCTTTTATCCTAATTTTCCTGGCCACAAATGTCTTTATCCCTTTTTCCAGTGGTCCCAAGCTAAATGGCATTTACAAACTCCCCCGATACGAAGTTCAAAGTCCAATATTCAAATGTAAAGGATGTTTGCAGTTTCAGATTCTTCCAATCCCTCACATTTTGGGATTCTGTGAAAAATGTGGAGTGTATTTTCTCTGTCACTGTACATCTGGTAGTTTGTTCACTCAGGAACACAGGCTAGATAGAAATGTCATGGAGCTTTTTTCTAGTTAGTTTTAAAAATTAACAGGAATGGTCCAGCTGCTGGATGGCTCTCTCTTGCTCTATTTATACAAATGATGACTGGCCTTTCAGAGTGGAAAATCTGCATGTGGGCCACACTGTGGGTCTAGTCTGTCTGGTGTTGCCCAGAAGGCTGCAGGGGCATGACACCAGTCACCACCATTTCCACAATGGAAATACACCAGCTACATTTTCTTCGTTGCTGACAGGGGTTTCTGACTTTCTGACTCCAATCAGTTGAAACTGGTAGTAACTTTAGCTCAGAAAGATGTGGATTTCTTTTCTCTGGAAAAGTCTGCACCTTCTATTTGTTTCACTGTTCTGAAACAGAACAGAGAGGCACATTCTGATGTTTCTATAACACCCTTTTCTGCAACGACAAACTTCAGGAGGGACTTTTGGTTGCCTGTGTGAGTCGGGGCATAGGTCCAGATCTTTATTTTGCTCAGCTTAAGCTGTGAAAATCTTTCTTCCTGCAAGTCACTGGCTTCCTGCTTATTTGATGCATCAAAAATAAATGCTCTAGGATCAGAGTTTCATACTGCTTCACAGCACATAGTTTTTAGTGATCTGAAATACAGGGAATGAAGAGGGTGAAGCACTGATTTCAGAAGGGCCTCTGAAGGTAAACACCGAGGAGGCAGGGTTTTAGAGATGCAGACAGTACGTTTCCTAATATCTATTTAATTCTTTAAGTTAAAACAAACTTAGTTTACGAATTCTGAGTGCTAAAGCTCTGTCATCATTTGGAATTTTGCTGGATTTCCCCCCCCATTTCTCTCAGTGTGCATGAAAGAAGTAACTTTTTACTTCAATGGTTTTTGAGCTCTTCTAGTTTATTTCTGTTGTAAATGTTGATATAAAGTGATATATTTTTGTGTACATTCTTTATAATCTAAGTGGGATTAAACTGAGGTCCCATTTCCTTTAGCGCAGCAGGAAAAAAGACAATAGGAAACAGCTCCTTTGGCAGCAGCCCAAGCCTCTCTCAATCAGCTCTGCACTCAGAAAACTCTTTTTCTCTCTTTGTGGGGATTTAGGATTGTTCTACAAAGTGTTGCCCTATTTTATGGTGCCTGCACATGTGAAATTTCTGACTGGGTCATTTACATCATTTTGCCAAAATTGTAGACACATCTTT
Source organism: Turnix velox (assembly GCA_013400935.1). NCBI lineage: Eukaryota > Metazoa > Chordata > Aves > Charadriiformes > Turnicidae > Turnix > Turnix velox. The sequence goes on along the minus strand of VZTY01017941.1, from coordinate 228,991 downwards.
GTGTTGTTTGCCTGTCTTGTGGCTGGTGCTTGGGAGGTGATAACTACTTGTCAACATTGCTTGTTTTACCCCAGTTATCATTCAAACTAATTTTCCTCCCTAGGTCTGTAAACCAGTTTCATTCCACCCTTTTTCCAGTTCATTTTCTCTGCACCCATATAGGAAAACAGGCAGGGAAAGTACACTTCTCACTTCTTTGGAAAAGAAAGGTTTATGAACCAGCAAAATTTCAACAACACTCAAAGTGTTGTTTAACATTCTCAACTACACTACATCTTAAACAAGGGATGTGCTCATTGCCATGTCCTTAAAGTCTAGCAGAGGTTAACCTGCTTTTTGCTATACTAAATATTTTAGGGCTTCTCTTCCTTCCGGAGTTTTCCAGATTAATGTTGGGAAAGATCTTTGCCTAATCCTGATTGTGTATGAAAACAATAATAAGTGAATTTTTAGTGCAAGGGCTAGATTTTCTGGTTGTTATCTTAGACTGAAACCCCTGGAGAGTTATTAAATATTGTAAATTAACATGTAATTAAAAAGAAGAGTTTTGCTTAGAGATTTTTTTTGGGAGTATGGTTTTTATTGTTTTTTTTTCCCCTGGCAAAATTAAGAATAAGCATCATCCTAATGTATGGTTTCTTTCTATAGCTGTCATTTAGATTTTGCAATTGCTTTAGAGTTCATCATTAGTTATCCTGTACTGCATCTTGCAATTATATTTGTCCTAGTGTTGTCACAACTCCCTGCAGTGTGGGTCTATTCAAACTCCACAAAAGGAGACAGGAAGACACGGAGGGGCACAGTGCAGAGCTCTGATGTTCCAGTGTATTTTTAGCCAAAAGCAAATGTCTTAATTCAAGAATTATGGAGGAAAAGTGAATCTGTAGTTATGTTCATAATTACAGAGGTCCTTGTCTAATGCTTAATGTAAATAATGTAAGATATGTCTGTTTCTCGGCACTGTGGAAAAATCAAAGCTGATAATGATTGTGGGTCTGGTAGAGGAGAGTTGACTTGATTCTAAAATAGTGAAGGTCTGCATAGCTCAGTTGATTTCTGTTGATGCAAACTAGTTGGAAATTGCTTAATGACTGTAAGTTACATAGGAGAAAGAAACTGTTACTGAAGCATCCATCAAGGAAAACGTTGTACAAAAATACACTGAAAAACGAACTCTTTCTAAATTAAATTTACTGTTAAACTTAATAAAGTTAACCAGTGGGGAGTTCCTTGAAAATGTGAACTGAAATGTGAAGCAAACTTTGATGACATTTTTAGCTGTCTTGGTATACTCACAAGGAATAAATTGTTATTTTGTTTACTTATTTGCAAAGAGGCTTTCTAGAGAAAAATACCCCTGCTTCATAACCACCTTAAGCAGCATTTCCTATGATTGTTTCCAAAGGAACAGCTTAATGGCTTCCTTAATACCGAATTCAAGAAGCTTCTAAGAATCACAGAATCCCAAAATGTGAGGTATTGGAAGGGACCTGGAGAGATCATCTAGTCCAATCCCCCTGCCAGAGCAGGAACACCCAGATCAGGTCACACAAGGAAGGCATCCAAGAGGGCTTTGAATGTCTCCAGAGAAGGAGATCCCACAAACTTCTCTGTGCCACTGTGCCACTGTTCTCCCACCCTCACCCTAACCAAGCTTTTTCTCCTATTTCTGTGGAATCTCCTGTGTTCCAGCTTGCACCCATTGCCCCTTGTCCTATCATTGGATGTCACTGAGAAGAACCTGGCTCCATCCTCCTGTCATCCTCCCCTTTCCATATTTATAAGCATGAATGAGGTCACCCTTCAGTCTCCTCTTCTCCAAGTTAAAGAGACCCATCTCCCTCAGCCTTTCCTCAGAAGGGAGATGCTCCAATCCGTTCATCATCTCTGTGGCTCTGCTCTGGACTTAGAGTGAGTGTCTAATTCCTTGATCTGTTATTTTTTGACAAATCCATCTCTGATGCTCCATTGCAAGGAATAATATTTTTTCCCCTTCAGGCAACAAGTAAACTTCTTCCTTCCCTCCGTTTAGCTGCAGCTGAAAAAAACCATCACATAGAGGGAGAAATAGAATTCAACATATAGCTCTTCTAGTCACCAGGTACAATATAAAAACAACCCTATAAATCCAAACAGTTCTCTCTGTTCAGTTGTGTATATTTACACCTTATGCAAGTCTCAGGGATTGAGGCAGGAATCAATCACACACTTAGGCTGGCTCTGTTTTCTCTTACTCTGCTGTGACTGTCAGCTTCAAAAGTTCTGTTACCCCTCCCTAGCATAATTTCAGAGGTCCTTCTCTATTCTTACTCTCCTCCTCCTGCAGATCATTCACTCCTCTGTCTGACTTGAGAAGCTGAAACTTAAAGAATCACAGAATCCCTGAATGTCAAGGATTGGAAGGGACCTGAAGACATCATCTAGTCACATCCTCCTGCTGGAGCAGAAACACCCAGATCAGGTCACAAAGGAATGTGTCCAGGTGGAGTTTGAATGTCTCCAGAGATGGAGACCCCACACCCTCTCTGGCAGCCTGTGCCACTGTTGTGTCACCCTCACTGTGCAACTTAGCATCATTTGGATTTCTTGAGGTGCTGAGCAATTGAACTGCCTCAAGCACTAACCATCATTCGATTCTTGATGGCAAAACATGTATGTTAAAGCCATAATGTGATTACAGAATTTGCTTTTGGCATGAATATATTTCTTCTTGGGGACACAGAAATTATATATGACTCTCAACATTTATATGTTATTTTGACATATATGCAGTAGCCTGTGAGTAATTTGAAGGTGGCATGGTTTGCTCCGTGCAGCTTAAATGCAAGGATTTTCCCCCCTCCCTTTTTGCCCAATCACATTTGATTATTAATGGACACATTGGAATTGTCAGCTTTCCCAAAGCTTTTGTGAATAGGCTGGAGTGGCCAAATTAATTTAATTGCTTCGCTTTGTCATTGCTAACTAGAAGTATTCAACGCCCTCTTGCTCTTCCTTCATCTTTTCCCTGGCAATTGTGATGTTGTAGCACTTGGGGTTTTTTTGATTCTTCCCATTCCAGAATTCCAAGCTGAAATAGCCTGCAAAGTAGAAATGTAGACTTCCAGGAGCTGGGTGGGCTAGGAATAAACTTTGAACATTGTCTGGAGGGAGAACTCTAAGATACCTCAGCAGTCAGGTTTATTGGTGATTACCATGAATATTAAGTGATTAGAACAAAAATAAAACTCCCACTTAGGCAGGCACAAATCACAGAATCCCAGAATGTGAGGTATTGGAAGGGACCTGGAGATATCATCTCATCCAGTCCCCCTGACAGAGCAGGAGCACTCAGATCAAGTCACACAGGAGGGCATCCAAGAGGGGTTTGAATGTCTCCAGAGAAGGAGACTCCACACCTTCTCTGGGTAGCCCGTGCCACTGTTCTCTTACCCTCAAGAAGTGTCTTCTCATGTTTACGTGGTACCTCCTGTGTTCCAGCTTGCACTCATTGCGCCTTGCTCTGTCATTGGATGTCACTGAGAAGAGCCTGGCTCCATCCTCCTGACACTCACCCTTTCCATATTTATAGACATTGATGAGATCATCCCTCAGTCTCCTCCAAGATAAAGAGACCCAGCTCCCTCAGCCTTTCCTCAGAAGGGAAGGATGCCATTGGCCTTTTGGCCACAAGAGCACTTTGCTGGCTCATGCTCATCCTCCTGTCCACTAGGACCCCAAGGACCCTTTCCCCTGCACTCCCCTCACAGCTCAGTCCCCAGTTTATACTGATAAATGTGGTTGTTCTTGCCCAGATGTAAGACCCTACACTTGCCCTTGTTATATTTCATTGAATTTCTCCCAGCCCAACTCTCCAGCCTGTCTGGGTCTCACTGGATGGCAGCACAGCCTTCTGGCATGCAAGCCCTTCCAGCCAGCCTCTTGTTATCAGCAAACTTGCTGACAGTGCACTCTAATCCCTCATCCAAGTCGTTGATGAATATATTGAGTAGTACCTGTTCCAGTGTTGATCTTTGAAATGTTCCCTAGCAGTGCAGCCGGCTCAGCCAGCTGGCTCTCTGCAGGCTCAGCTGAAAGCAAACAGTGCTGAGGCACAGCAGGATGACTTTTATAAACCGGAAAGCCGGCTTGTGTTTCAGTGTTTGAAAGTTAGAGGCCTTAATGATTTATAGCTTGAAGCAGAAGTTTGTTTTCTGAAGAGCTAAGTAACAGCTATATTGTACTTGTGCTGTTTCTCCCTTGTGTTAAGCATTTCAGAATATTTTTGAGCTTTGTATTTGCTAAAAATGTGTACGACCAGTAAGTCTTACCATTAAAGTTCCTACCAGCTCACTGGTGTGCTGTAGTTCCACTTCTTTCTCTGAAGTTCCTCTAATCCCTTTTTAATTTGGATTTGGGTTTTGGGTTTTGTTTTTTCCGTCTCTGGAAAGAGCACATTGCAGGGCACCGAATCACAAACTACATAGGGTTTTTTTTTGCTTTTCTTGTGATTTGTCCCAGACAGGATAAGAGCTTGCTATTTGTGGAGTTCCTCCTTCAGCTCCAGTGGTGTAAGCAAGCTTCCTGCTACTCGGAAAAATTGAAAATTCAAGAAGCCTGAATTTATTTGAAGTAACAGAAATGTAGCTCTGGAATGATTCCATTAACAGCATTGCAAGTCATGCTGTGTTTCTAAAAGGATATGAAAAGGTGAGGTATTTTCTATGGCTCACACAGTAATCTCTGCTGCACTTCATAAGTTACAGTCAGATACTTGCTTGTGACTTCCTTGACTTTCATGACTGTGTAAATTTATGCCAGCTTCTCATGGGGTTCCATTTTTTCAGACTCCAAAGGAATGAGGTTAAATAACAGGGTTGGTTTTCCCAGATAACTGTGTGTGGGCACGATCCATTTTGTGGTGGAATTCCGAGTGTAAAAAGATAAAGCAAATCTAAACTATTTTTGGGTGCAGTGAGTCAGTCTAAATGAGTTGGTGGAAAAAGTTATAAATGAAAGGGGTCTAGTGAGAGGAAGTTATGAAGAGTAAAGCTTTTATATAAACATTTGGCAGAATTCATTTGGCTTTCCAAACCCTGTCTGTAATTCAAGAAATGCTTTCCAGTGGCTCATGTAGACCTCTCTATTCATATGATGCTAGATGTCTTTGTTTTCAGTTCAATTGCATTAAGAACAGAAAATATTTTTAAAAGTAGAATTTTAGAAGCATTTATGTAAATAACTGATGGTGTCATTTCAGTGATATTACATGACTGTGAATAGTGTGCACCATCAGAGACATAAGTGGCCAGCATGTTCAGTGAGATAATTTTTCAGACAGTTTCAGGACAACCTCTAATTTGTTTCTGTTGTTGTTGAATCAAACAGCCTCATGGAATGTGGAGCATTTTTAAAATTTTTTTTTAGACTAACTTAAGCCAGATTCATTTGAAAGACTTAGACTAGCTTCTGTTTGTGTTTTCACAACACCTTGAGGAATTTACAAGCATAGTCTCTGACAGAGCTTGCAATAAGGTATTATGAAATCAGTTTGTAACTCTCCGTGTATTGACATTTTCTATAAATATATATTACTTTATGAAGCAGATGCAGCTAATATAGTAATTATGATAAATCTTACTGAAGACTTTACTGTTTTTCAAGCTGAAAAACACCTGTATATAATCAGGGAAGTTCATATTCATGTGTCTGCAAAGGTTGCAAACAGTTGTTTTGGGATTAGAAGCTCTCCTCTTTCTTAAAACATCTTGTCTGTTTTATCATAAACTAGCTAAGCCTAAGTGGATGAAAAGTTTACCTCTAGTTTCCAGCTGCACATTTCCCTTTGCACATTTGGAATGTATCATAAAAACTCTTGACAATGTTGTGAACACCTTTTATATACTGCCTGTGAGTGGCTGAGCCACAGATACTGGTGACATCATCATGGTTTCTATCAGCATTTCAACAAGAAGATAACCAATGGACATATAAACAAATCCCATGCGATGACAGATATGGATGAATCTGGGTAAAATATTTTAGCTGAAAGAGGAAGAAATGCAAAGTAATTAAAAAAAATTAACCACTTTAGAGTGAAAATTAAAGCTAGATTTTTAAAAAGGAGCACTGTTGATTTTGTAGCCATCTTAGGGTCCTGCTAGCTCAGAAGTCCAACCAACACTGTCTTCCCAACAGGTAGGAAGTCAAGAAAGGGAGACAGGAGACCTGCGTGGTTAAATGGAGCTGCTGGGCAGACTCAAGTGGAAGAAGGTCTACAGGTCATGGAAAGGTGATGGAGAAGCTTATCCTTGGTGCTGTCTCTAGGCACATCAGGGATAAGCAGGTCATTAGGAGCAGTCAACATGGATTCACCGAGGGGAAGTTGTGCTTGACCAACCTGATAACCGTCTGTGAGCACATAACCAAGTGGATAGATGATAGCAAAGCAGTGGATGTGGTTTACCTTGATTTCAGTATAGCATTTGACACTGTCTCCCACAGCATCCTTGCAGCTAAACTGAGAAAATGTGGTCTGGACAATCAGGTAGTGAGGTGGACTATCAACTGGCTGAAGGAAAGAAGCCAGAGAGTTGTGGTCAATGGGGCAGAGTCTAGTTGGAGGCCTGTGTCTAGTGGAGTTCCTCAGGGATCAGTACTGGGGCCTGTACTATTCAATATATTCATCAATGACTTGGATGAGGAACTAGAGTGCACTGTCAGCAAGTTTGCTGATGACACAAAGCTGGGATGAGTGGCTTGTATGCCAGAAGGCTGTGCTGCCATACAGCAAGATCTAGACAGGCTGTTGAGTTGGGCAGGGAGGAATTTAATGAAATTTAACAAGGGCAAGTGGCAGTACTGGTCAGTACAGGTGGCAGAGTTGCTCATGGTGTCCAGCAGCAGCGCACGTCTCATAACACCTACTCCTTCATCAAACTATAATACAGAAAAATGAAATACACTCAGGAGAGTCTATAATAAAATCATAACTTTGAGGAAGTAAGAGTAATTTCTAAAATCCCCAGACCTTGGTGAAATCGTCTTGCGATACCAAGAAATTCACTTTCCCAAGGTAGAAGTAAAAGTTGTAATTAGCAGCAGAATCCACAAGGTGACGCCCAGCCTGTGCAGCTCTAGTCCTGGTCCAGCTTCTTCCTGCATCAATTGCAGCCAAGAACGGCAGCCAAATAGCACGAGAAGCGCCGCAAATAAACACAAAGCACAAACAAATAATATAACACAACACATAGGGCAGGCTAAGCTGCATTGTATCAAATAATTTAAAATAAAACTCTGTAAAGGCATGGTGTCGTATTTTACTCAAGAACGACTGAGGGAGTTAGGCTTGTTCAGCCTGGAGAAGGGAAGGCTGCGGGGTGACCTCATTGCAGCCTTTCAATACCTGAAGGGAACCTACACCCAGGAAGGGAGTAAACTCTTTGAAAGGGCTGACAATAGCAGGACTAGGGGAAATGGATCCAAGTTGAAGGAGGGAAGATTTAGGTTGGATATTAGGGGGAAGTTCTTTACTAGGAGAGTGGTTAGGTCCTGGAACAGGCTGCCGAGGGAGGGTGTGGATGCCCCGTCCTTGGAGGGATTCAAGGCCAGGTTGGACGAGGCCCTGGGCAACCTGATCTAGTAAATGTGTTTGTTGGGTGGCCCTGCTAGGCAGGGGGGGTGGAACTACATGATCCTTGAGGTCCCTTCCAACCCGGGTCATTCTGTGATTCTGTGACATGATGTGAGCTGTCTCTTTTAATTTCAAATCCCTCAGGATTCTCAAAGAAAGGAATCCGACACTCTCACAACTCAGCAAGCTGAAATTCAAACTATTTAGGCAATCTGTATGAGCCACAGTCATGTCCAGCTCTGGGTACCAATTAATCTGTCAGGATTTAGGCTGGGCTTGCCACTAAACAAATGACAGATGCGTTCTTTTAACCTCTCTCCTCCCTCAGAAGAGAAGAGAAATAGTAAGGATGAGAGGACGAGGGTTAAAAAAACCTCTAAAACTACTTTAATGAAACACAATAAAAAGATATCATTAATAAAAAAAATAATGAAACATATACCATACATACAAACCTAATATCAAGCTCTTGGGATGATACATGTGTCACCAGCAGGCACTGGAAAAGCCCCAGACTGAACTCAGTGACAGAGAGGAAGTGGGCTCAGGAACTGGAGTCAGGAACATGTGGATCATGATTGAAGGCAGATGAACAGAGAGCTTCTAAAACGTTGGACACTGAAGAAAGAGATGACTTTCTTTTCACAGAATCCCAGAGTGTCAGGGATTGGAAGGGACCTGGAGAGACCATCTAGTCCAGTTCCCCTGCTGGAGCAGGAACAACCAGATCAGGTCATGCAGGAAGGTGTCCAGGCAGGGTTTGAATGTCTCTAGAGAAGGAGACTCCACACCCTCTCTGGGCAGCCTGTGCCACTGTTCTCACACCCTCACCCTGACAGGTCTTTTTCTCCTATTTCTGTGGAACCTCCTGTGTTCCAGCTTGCACCTGCTGCCCCTTGTCCTATCATTGGATGTCACTGAGAACAGCCTGACTCTATCCTCCTGACATCCTCCCCTTTCCATATTTATAAGCATGAATGGGGTCACCCTTCAGTCTCCTCCAAGCTAAAGAGACCCAGTTCCCTCAGCTTTTTCTCTGAAGGGAGATGCTCCAATCCCCTCATCATCTTCATGGCTCTGTGCTGGACTCTTTCCAGCAGTTCCCTGTCCTTCTTGAACTAAGGGCTCCAGAACTGGACACAATATTGCAGATATGGTCTCACCAGGGCAGTGTAGAGGGGGCAGAAAACCTCTTTCCACCTACTGACCTCACCCCTTCTAATACACCCCATGATGCCATTGACCTTCTTGGCCACAAGGGCACATTGCTGGCTCATGATCATCCTGCTGTCAACCAGGACTCACGGGTCCCTTGACCCCTTTGATCCCTCAGCTTTATACCAAGAACTGGGCAGGTGGAATTCCATACTCTGTTGGTCAGTGTTCTGTGCACGTCTTCCCATGAGTGCCACCTGTGCTACCTCTGCTTCCAACTCTGCTTCCAACTCTGGTGGGGCACACAACAGGGTTAGTTAACTCTGGCTGTCATAACAATAAGATTAAGCAAATGCCTCTCTTTGTAACATTCTTTCATATTAACTATAAACATCAGAACTTATCACTCTGGAAGCTGATACTGTCTGAAAAATCATGCCAAAATTAGTTAGATGAGACTGATTTGAAAAGTAAAATTACTGAAAAAAACCCTCATTCAGTTATGTTTCAGGCCTGGACACACATACTTACACAACTTTCTTGTTCCTGAAAAATGGAGAGTGAAAGCCTTTAAAGGGGGTCTGCTTAAATCCCACGGGATCTGCAGTTTTACATTAGGTTTTATAAAAGGAAGAACCTATGAATGCATGCTTCATTGCAGCAGCGGCAGTGAAGCCCAAGTAAGAACAAAGGAAAACTAAAAGAAATGAATAGTGACAGATGAAACCTTCAGTATAAAGATGCTGACAATGTCCACAGGATGCTGCACTCCTGTAATAAAGCTGTGCTGTAACCGTGGCCAATAAAAAGGGGGCTATCATTTCTGCTTTTTGTCAGAAAAAGTGTGGAGGAAGCTAGGAGTAAATAATGTAATAATAATCTAATAATCTAATATAGACGACATCTTTTATAGTTAACTAAAAGAAAACAAAGTGTCATTTATTCAAAGCTAACAAAAGAACAGTCTTAAAACGTTGCAGTTTTTCCTCATGGGGGAAAAAAGATTAATTTTCTTGGCTTACAGCTGTCTCCTTTGCATAAATACTCCACAGTAACTGCATTTTAAGAGACCAAGTGGTTTTACATCCAGCATTCTCAAATCTGTCAAATATTAAACCACATGATGCTTTTGCAAATGTAAGCCTCCGTGACACCCTGCTCTCAGGATAACCTGCTCTCACTTGAAGCACAGAGCACTGATGTAAGCTCATCCATTTAATACTTTCCCACACTTCTCCGAAGGAGTGGGAAACAACTAAGGATTTACAAAAGGAGCACTCATGTTTCCACTGTTAAAAACTCCTTATCTCTTCTAAGGATAATAAGGATTTTAGATTAAGCGCCTGTAAACAGAGAAATCCAGGCAGAAAGAACTTTCCCATGAAATAATTCTGTAATACAAAGCAAAAAGGCCAAGTGTAAAAACACTAATACAGATTTGGTTGTCTACTTTTCTAGAGTTCAGTACAAAAAATAGCTATCATGAGTCAAGTTTAATGGTTAGAAAACATCTCTGTGTGTACACAAATTGTCAACACAGCGTTCTTCCTTCCAGGAAACAATCTAATATTCTATCTTCTAGGTACAAAAAAGTTCCTCAAAACTCATCTTTAATGCTGAAGTGTGGCTGATCTTCAGGTTTAAAATCTAGATTGGGGCTGCCATCTTCATTCAGAATTCTTCGAGAAGTATAGCCAACAATTGGATATTTAGCCTTATAAACATTGTTGAAGATGTCATCCAGGGACTTCAGTTCCTCTTCTGTAAGCCCAGTCTAAATGAAACATGGGAACAAAATGTGGAAATAAAAAATACAGACATTTATATGCATTTTTATTAATTGCTACAAAGCTTAGAGTCGGCTTCTGGGTTTATTTTGCAGAGCATGATTAACAAAGTTGATAGTAGAGTCTGTAGTTTTATTCCTTTCTTTCAAATTCAGTCCTGACAAAACTTTTCATACATTCTGGTCAAACTAATTGTTAATCTTCCCTCCTTTTCCCTGAATAAGTAAATCATACCTCAAACAAGCAACAACTCATTCCTAGAAATAGTATCCACTGCCCCATCAGCAACACGAGATGCACTAAATCAGTCGGCAAAGAAAGTGATTTGCTCTCTTTGGAAGCATCTTGTTAAACAAGAGGTAATTTCCCCTTTATGTGCTTATGTAAATCGTACTGATTCTACAGATTAAAAACTTTCCTATTTAAGGCTGTTCACACTGCATAGTAAATGCATACCCACAAAATATGAACCAGTTTTTAGATACATGAATCAAATAAATTAATACAAATGTTTCAATACTATAATTTATCATCTTTCAGAAGAATGTATCTTTGCAAAATGAAATTAAACTAACTGTCCGCTTTCTTACTATGTCATGTGTAAGGTCTGCCGGATCTAGAGACATCTTTGCAACTCCTCTCGTTGAGTCTTTTCCAACCAAAGCATTATATGGGGCTCCTTTTCCATAAAACTCTGTCAGATTAAAAACAAAAAAGATTCAGTGATGATCTGACTATGTACAGGAGGATATGGTCAGCATTTACTTTTCACCAGCCTGTTACACTTGTCAGTGAACAGAGAGTCTAAGATTCAAGTCTAAGATTCTAATTTCCAAAACTGACTTTTAATTTTGTACTTTTTTATAATATATCCCAGTTTTAAGAAAAACAAACTAACAACATAAAAAAATGAAACCAAAAAAAGAGAATGGAGTTATACAACACAATTGTTGAACTCCAACACTGCTGTCTTAAAATTTATCTGTTATTTAGGGAGCTGTGCTTTACATTCTCATCAGAGGTCTGCAGACTCCAGACTCTGCTGTGGCAATCCCTGCCTAATTAGGGTTTTGAAGAGCAGCCAGTGTCTGCATCAAGTCAAGGAGGCATTAACAAGCTTAGTACAAAGCATCAAGCAATCAGTTTGCTTGTGAAGACATTAAGGCAGCTGCCCAGGACCCCCATGGTCCCTTCAAACATTTTACAGGAAATAAGCAGCAAGAGTCCATTTAAAAATATTTGTAGTTCTTATGGAAGGCACAAACAGCAAATACAGGAAAAAAAAAAATAGGTGTAAATGATGAGACAAGAAGCCTCATGCAATAAGAAAACTTTAAAGGAGAAAAGTATTCCTTAGCCCTCCACTTTCCTTAAAAAATCAGAGTCAACTTCTAAGAGTTTTGACCAGGCCACTGAAAAGCACGGGCAGGCAAACACCAGCACAAGAGGAGAAGATGAAGCTGCAGCGATGCTGAGTGTGTAGAGCAATACAAGTAGACCCAAGTTTGCTTTGATCCCATCAGCTCACGTGCTTGGTGCAATAAAATGTTGTAGCATAGGCTTGTGTGTGGCCTGAGCCCACAACTAGTATCTTCTGACCTTCTATCATCAACACCCAAGCTAATTGGACTATCCTGGCTTGTCTGGCTACGTATGAGGAGGCAAACTTGAGATTTTTAAAAAAGGAAAAAAGTATATTCTTGCTATTGCAATTGAACCACAGACCTCTAATGCATTTGGAATACGTTAAAAACAAATGATTAAATAATATCCTGAAAACAAAACAGATGGCAGAGAAAAAGTAAACTCACCTTTTCCAGAGGTGACATCAAACACTACTCCCTTCACCGCCAGGTAAATGGGCTGCCCTTCCTGGAAAGAAAGCCATGGATGTAGCCTCAACAAGGACTCACATATCATCACTACCTAGGATACATGACATAAGGCTCTCACTCAACAGAATTAGGAAGGGTTTAAGAGGACATATATCCTTAACGTGTATTCACTTTTTTAAAAAATTAATTCAGAGTATCACACTATTTCTTTCAGAGTCAATTTAATGACACTGTGTTCTAGAGTTGTTACTTGCCACCAGTCTGAAATTTATTTTACTTAAAAACAAATTGCAATTAGTTTTAGCAAAAAAAATTTTTTTTTTAAATTATTTTTACTTTTTTAGGATTTAAACAATTGAAGCATAAGGACGAGAAAGAGTCTCTTGAACTTCCACAATTAGGGAAGACATGTCTCTCTTGCAAGTAACCTCACCTGCACACTTGTCTGCTAGAAGATGACCAACTGTATCTTTCCATTCCTAACACAGACAGGTACTGGTCGAGATGAAAGGCTGCATGGCCAACAGAATTCTTCATTTGATTAAGAACAGATAAATACACGAATGCATACCAATCTGATCTGCTGACATCTATTTTACTTAATTAGCCAGTGCTTCTGCTTTGTCTTCCATGCACAAGCTCCAATTTCAGCCAGATGCTGGTTAGTTTCATGGAAGTGTGTAGAGCAGAGCCTCAGAAGGCTCTCAAACCACAGCAAGCTTCTCGAGATGAAGGAGAAGAATATCAAGTACAGGACTTCACCATTTTCAACAATAAGCCCTGCTGAGATCTCTGCATCACACAAAGCTAAAAACTGTGAAGTTGAAATCACTCTGTTATTTCTACAGCCTCATAGGGGGGAACATGGGGATTGACATGACACGGTTTAATGAATTATTGAGAGAAAATTACCTTGGCACCAGCTTAGGGTAAGGTGATGCCCCACCTGGAGTATTGCATCCAGTTACCCTCAACATAAGAAAGACATTGATCTATTGGAGCAGATCCAGCGGAGGACCACAAAGATGATCAGAGGGCTGGAGCAACTCCCTTATGAGGACAGGCTGAAGGAGTTGGGGTTGTTCAGCCTGAAGAAGTGAGGGCTCGGGGGGTACGGCATAGTAGGGGGCCTACAGAAGGGCTGGGTAGGACTTTTTAATAGGATATGTGATGGCAGGACTAGGAGTAATAGATGTAAATTGGAAGAGGGGAGATTTTGGCTGGAGATAAGAAAGAAATTCTTTACAGTAAGGGTGGAGAGACACTGGAACAGGTTGCTCAGAGAGGCTGTGGATGCCCCCTCTCTGGGGGCCAGGCTGGACAAGGCACCGAGCAACCTGCTCTAGTGGGAGGTGTCCCTGTCCATGGCAGGGGGTATTGGAACTAGATGATCTTTAAGGTCCCTTCCATCTCAAACCATTCCTATGATTTTATGAAGGTTGCTAGCGTGAGTCCCCTTGTCAAGCAAGCAACAAACACCCACCTCCCACAGACCCCTGGCAGCAAGTGAAGGGAAACGCCACCAAATTCCTGGAGAGTGACTAAAAAGCGAGTTACCCTGTGTTTACAGGGAAGGGAGAGGGAGGGAACAACAGTGCGCCTGGTTTCAACCTGGTGTCGGGGCACCGAGCGGTGAGGAAGAAAGGCACGCCGGCGCCTCTGAAGCTCGGCCCCGCTCCGCCGGCCCCCGCCCCGCGGCTGTAGGAGCTCGCCTCGCCTCCCGCCCGTCCAGCCCTACCTGCTGCCCATCGTATCTGGCCAGCTCGGGCTCGGTGAAGAGCCGGACGGGGGTCTCGGCCGGTGGCCTGAAGCGTAGCTGCCGCTCAGCCGCCACCAGCAGGAGCAGCAGAGCCGGCGGCAGCAGCCGCACCGCGCCGCTCGCCATGCCGCCCCCCCGGAAGGGCCGGGCGGGCAGCTCCGGGCCCGGGCCCGCCTCTCCTCCAGGCCCCGCCGCCGCCGGGCCTCGGCTGGTTCGGTTCTGCGGAAGTCGGTGGGAAGAGCTTAGGGAGGAGGGTAAATAGTGTCCGTGGCCGAGAGCCGCCTGTGGGAGGGTGAGGGTTACAGCTGCCGGGGAAGGATTCCTCATTTTCCTTTATTTCCCCCCCAAGCGCACACTTTTTGGAGTTACCCTGCTTACTCTGTTACATGTTCATTCGGAAATCCACGTAGACTTCGTCCTTCTGGCGTAAAAAATAATAAGCCGACGCTTTTAGCTTAAGGAAGGAGGGAATAAATAGGAAATTTTTCAAGTGACGTGATTTCCTCGGGCTACAGATACACTATGGGAAAACATTCTGAGCTGTCAGAAGAAGCAGCAGTTTGATGATTGTGATTCTGTACAGAACTAAGAGAATTTAAAACCTGGCCACGATTTAGATGCATTGATTACGTCCGCCGGCAGTATTGACAGGCTGGGGCTGGAAAGATTTAAAGCCTGGATATGTGATGGTGCAGGAGCCAGTTACTCCCCACCTGATCTTTTGGTGTCTCTGCTCCTCGTGCAGTGTTTTGTGAAAGATGAACCGTTTGGAGAAAGATCCGAGCAGTAAATAGGAGATGGAAGTGGGTTTCATCTTTTAGAATTGTTTATAAACTCTTCATGTACAAAATCCACGCGCCCACATTGGAGGACAGTGATGCCCGAGGCGATAGCCTGTTCTGCAGGCAGAGCTGATCCGTAGCAGCTTCTCCCTAGTTCTCTTCTGGATAAAAAAAGCAACACAGAATGAGAAGCACAGAGGAGCGAGGGCATGTCATCGCAGTGTGGAGGTGACAGCTGATGGTGCACATCTCCACCTCGTGAAGAGCACTGGTCCTGTTGGCATGGAGGGCTACGAGGCTGTTACTGAGATTCTCCTTTAGCAGTGAAGTTTGTTCACACCTCCTGAACTATAGCTGGCCTTTGACTTCCCATCCCAGCTGTCCCTCATGGCCATTTGCTAACTCCACACACCGTAAGACAGATAGGAAATGTCAAGCAGAAAAGGGACCTTTTGCAGGACTTTTGACAAAACAGCTCCTGAATGCTCCTGTTGCGTGTGAGAAGGAGCTCTGGCATTTGCCTGGTTGCTCTGCCTTGTGACATCCCCCACAGGGCTGGCTGCAGAGCCCCATGCTGCTGGCAAGTAGGCGAAAGTCTGATTTGTCACTTTGATTCAATCATGTTGTAGATTTACCTTTTATTCAGAAATAATTATTTATTTATGTCTCGGGGGGTGGGAGGAGAGGAGGAGGAGGAGTGCTGCAAATGCTGAACCCTGGCCACCATCTGTCTGAAATGGTACTGACTTGTGGGTTAGTCGGAGTCTGCCTTTGAACTACACATGTGAAAAATTAATTACAAGACTTAAAATGTTTTCTGTAGGAAATGACAAGCTGCATATTGGGACTGGTCTTGCAAAAGACTTTGGATGTTGGTTATTTACCTGCTAGATGTGAGTGTCAGGAATAGGGATCCTTTGAGCAGGGAATCCAGTACTGCACTGCATCTTGGTGCAAATGTTGTGCATTTTTTTTTCTTGGTGAGAAAACATTAACAGTTACTTCTGTGCCAGGGAGGAAAACCAGCTGTTTAGGTATTTGTAGATGGATGACTCATGAGTCAGCCCTTACGTGGTTTTGGCATTTATCTTCTTGGAGCACTCTGTTGCTGCTAGCACAGTGTGTGTGGGTCTGCGCAGGAACCCTACAGGAGTTTTGTCTGGTTGCCAAGCAAGTCTGCTGTGTTGGTGTTCTGTGAGCAGCTTTCAGCAGCTAAACAGAAAACTAAGCATAGAGAAAGTAACACAACGCTTGTCCTCCTGAGCTGCATCAGTAGAACCATGGCCAGCAGATCAAGAGAGGTGATTCTGCCCATTTGCTCTGCTCTCATGAGAACCTACCTGGAGTTACTGTGTCCAGCTCTGGAGCCCTCAGCACAAGAAGGACATGGACCTGTTGGAGAGGGTTCAGAGGAGGCCACAAGGATGATGAAGGGCTGGAGCACCTCTGCTATGAGAACAGGTGGAGAGAGCTAGGGCTGTTCAGCCTGGAGAAGAGAAGGCTCTGATTAGACCTTCCAGCAGCTTCCCATTTCCTGAAGGGGCTACAGAAAAGCTGGGGAAGGGCTGTTTGCCAGTGCATGAAGCCACAGGACAAGAGATAATGGTTTGAAACTAGAGCAGGGCAGTCTTAGATAAGACATGAAGGAGAAATTCTGGCCCACGAGGGCAGTGAGACACTGGAACAGGTTGCCCAGAGCGGTAGTGGAGGCCCCATCGCTGGAGACATCCAAGGCCAGGCTTGCTGAGGCTCTGAGCAACCTGATCTAGTGCAGGATGTCCCTGCTCACTAAGGGAGGTGGCACTAGGTGGCCTTCGAAGGTCCCTTCCAACACAAAGCACTCTATGATGGGCTGGACCACTCGCTGGATAAGGAGCTGGTTGAATGGTCGAACTCAAAGAGTTGCAGTCAATGG
>VZTY01017941.1:142270-211041 GCA_013400935.1 Turnix velox | reverse complement strand
GGTGCCGGTGCTGGCGCTGGCGCTTGCGCGGCGCTGCCCGGGCTGGGCTCGGCGCGGCCGTGCTACCTCTCCGCTCCCTGATGCCATGCTAAGACCAGAGCTCTCCGCATCCTACCAGGAGGTACGGAAACGGGGGGGATCGAGGATTGCTGCTCGCTCGGATAGTGATGCCCGATCCGGAGCTCTCTGCTTATCGAGCTGTCGCCGCGAGGCTGATTTCGGCCCCCGGCGCGGCTTGCAGGGCTGGTGTGGCTGGTGTGGTCGAAGTGCCCTGGCGAGGCAGCAGGGAGCCCACCGCAGCATCCCTCCCTCCGCCCGTCTGTCCTGTACGCCCTGAGTGTCCGTCCCGCGCCATCATCCGCCGCAGCTTCCCTCCCTCTCCCCCAGCGCTGCCCTAGAGCCCACCGAGGAGAAGCGGCTGTTTGGGGTGCGCTTCGTTCCACGTCGTAGCTTTGAAGGCGGTAAAAATAGCCGTCGGCGATGCTTTTGCAGCGTGGGAGCTAGGCCGAGTCGGCCGGACAGCTTCGTCGTCGCGGCTCTGCCGGCGAGACAAGTGTCTCGGTACGAGAGCTCTCACAGGGGGGCCCTTTACTACCCTGCCCCGAGTCCGAGCCGGCGCCCGGTTTGTGTGTACGTCTCCAGCAGCCGGCATTCCTGCTTGTCCCTCTCTCACCTGCTAGAGGTAGGAGCTATTAGTGCCCCGTTGAGCAGCGGTGGAGACTCGCAGCGGGTTCGCTTTTGTTTGTATCTTGCGGGTAGAAGAGATGATGCAGTCCTTTGCCTTCCCCTGAGTGCGATCGACAGTTTGGGGCTCTGCTTTGGTGCATTCTAATCTGGCTTGGTGCTGCCTCTTTAGATTCGGCTTCTGGCTTCCGTACCAGGTTAAAAGGCGTTGGAAGGTGATGGATGAATTGGTGGACCAGCAAAAGGCCTGTATGGACCAGCTCCTCTTTTATTTAAGAGGGTTTTATCCAGTAGGAAGGCTTTATCCTGCCATTATCAGAATGAAATTAACTCCTCTAAGAGCCTGTATGTAAGAAAGATACTTGAAAGAGTTAATAGAGTTGCACTGAAGTATGAACTGGACAGTGCATGTGACATTTGCACCTTGTGTGTCAGCCACCAGTGACACTGCTCTGTGTGTTTGGGATTTCCTCAAACAAGCTCAGCTGGTGTGTAAGTGCAGCTGCTCTTTCCTTTACATCTCTGGCTCCTGGGGCATTTTGTGATGCTTCTGCCCCTGGCAGGGATGCTCAGCTGTTCAAATTTCCTTTTCTAGACTGTTTTTCTAGGGGTTTTTTTGTGTGCAAGGCTGCAAAAGAGTTGCCAGGTCATGGACAGGCTCCTGCAGTCGTTTCTTGCTTGGCTGTACATGATGAGCCCAGAGGAAAGCTGAACAAAGGTCTGGCTTGTGCCCTTCCTGCTCTCAATGTCCCTGCTACTCTATCTCTGTGTTCTATTGTAACTTTAACTGCACTACAAGGTCTCTCTGCGTTACCACTGTGCTTCACTTCCTTATCAAAAATAAGATGTAGGAAGAGCTGGCCTGTGAGAATGAGCACAGTTGGCCTTGATTTGGGGATTCTGTTGAGTATGAAGAAACTCAAATCAGCTGTCTTATAGTTATGCTGGGCTGGCTTCTCAGTCACCAGGAGACTGTAGCTCAGTATGTCCCTGAATTCCTGATTTTGTAGGTCTGTGCTGTACACTCACAATATGGTGTCTGAACCATGAATAGATCTGGGCTTTTGGTGGTGTCACTGTGTTTATGCATTATCACCTCTTGTCAAGTCAGGTGTTCAGGATTTGCAATGAAATTAGTGGTTTTAAGGGGAAAGTCTTATCCATCAGCTCAGCCTACTCAGTGCACCTGAGGCAGTGTTATGATTCCTGCTTTTGGCTAGCTATACTTCATTGGTTTTACACCTGAAAAGATTATGACAGTGTATCTGACTTGTGAGTAGAAGTAAGCAAACATATTTGCATGCTGTTTGGATTTTTTGTTTCTAAGGAATGCTGGAAGGTCACATTTTTGGAGTTTTTCTTCTAGGTTTTAAAGAGTCATTGTAGGTCCTTTTGAGAGTATAGGAAATACTGCATGTTCTTATGGAAGCTTGTGTTGGGATCTTTTTGCTATCAGGAATAGAACTTGTTCACCCACTACATAGCCTTAGTTGATGAGGGTAACTAGCCGAATCAATGGTGCGGGAGTCAACTGAGAAGCTGTGGGGACTTTTGAGCTTAGGTTAAACTTTTGGGATCAGTTTTGGTATAAGGAATTTGCATGTGTGTCACTTGAACTGGCTTCTTAGCTGGCTTAGCTTAACTAGTACAAGAAGTTCAGGGGATATCCTTTTTGTGTTAGAATAGCTTATTCTAGATCAAAAGAACAGATAAAACTGGCCTTTCTACAATTAAAAAAAAAGGATCATAGTGTTTATAATCCCTTATTTTATGAAGGTGATTGACAAAAAGTATCTTTGGTTGTACCCTGATAAGTCCCCTGCAAATGAGTTGAACTTAGCCTATTAGTAAAGCTCTTCACCCCACACCACAGGAAATCATGCTTTGTTTGTCTGCAAAACATTTAAAAACAACTTGGTAACTGCTTTGCATAGTGGAAATAAATATAGAAATAGCTCAGGAGGTGATGGACTGTTTACGTCACACTTTGAAGATGTTAAATGAGTGGACTCTTTCCTAATGAATGCAAATGATGAATTGTTAATGGTATAATGATGGTTGCAGTACTAAATGGAAATTGGATGAAATAAAAGCATTTCCTTATGGATACACAGAGGTTACTGTTGAGTAAGTTGGGGGTATAAGGTTTCATAGCACTCAGTGTTGCTGCTGCAGTACCTGTGCCCCATTTTCCTAGAAATCAGAAGAAAGTTGGTCTTCCCTGCCTAGTTAGGTAGGTGATACTTGGCAATTAGTGTGACATCTGATGCACTGCAAGCTTGTGCCTGGGTTTTTCCTTGTTGTAGTTGTATGTAAGTCTTTGCTACAAAGGAGATCTGGAAAACATAGGGGAGATTCAGACTTCATATGTATGTATAAACATCTTGTGTGATCCCTATCTGATGTGACAAGCTTCTGAATTTGAGGGTAATGTCTTGGCAGTTTGGGCCCAGAGCTCTGAACAGCAAAAGAAAGAAGCATCTGGTCTCTGTTGCTGTTTCAGAAACATTGGAAGACTAATTCTTGCATAACCACTAATGAATAAGAGCATGTACAGTGAGCTCAAATAAGTACCAGAAGAGTAAAGTTTGACTGTGGTCTTGTAATCACCCACCTGAGACTGCGTTTGAGTTCCTTGCCCTAATACCTGCCAAAATGCAACCTGCTCTTTCTGAGTCACTTTATTAAGAAGAGCTAACGCTCTCTTTGCTGGTATGTGCTGTGGTTTGTTTGTGCCTAAAAATACGTTCTTGAAGAAAGCTCCTACTTGTTTCAGAGGGCATTGGTCTAATTGGGGGATTTAGAATGAGCCGAAACTGCCAGGGAAACAATCACTTTGATCTTGGAAGAAAAGGTGACGTTGTTGAAGCAGTAGGATGGAAGTAGGTTGAACTTAATGTGCCGTCCTTCTCTCTTTGCATCATGTGAGTCATTTAATTTTTAGCTACAGGTCTACCCAAATGTGGCTCTGGCCAACAAACAGAGCAGATGTTGGGTTCTGTTGGGCTTGGGGGCATGTTTTTGTGTGTTCGGTTAGTAGGAGCCTTTTTTATTTGTACCATAGAAATTCCAGCAGTTGCGAGTTGAGAGCATGTTTGGAAATTGAACCACTGTTTTAACTACACAGCTGAGTGAAGATGTGGAGCGACTATCTGGAAACCCAACAGAGGAAAGAGAAGGAGAGATGGAAGTTCATGAAGAAGATACCAGCTCTGTTGTTTTACCAGGTGAGAACTACTGACCCAGAAATTTCCCGCTCTGCTTGCCTGATAAGATGCTTCTTTGTAGGAGTTTGATTATTGATATTTTATTGAACTTCTGAGAGCAAATGAAATGCTAAATTACTTATTTTGAAAAATAAACTCAGAAGTTTCTTCAAGGAACACTTCTTTATCATGTTCTGTGCACAATCAAAGAAGATTCAGCATGTTTGGTTCTGAGATAGCATAGTGTGTCATCATCCTTTGTGTTGTGTTTTACCTGAGTTGCAATGGATTGCAAACAAAGATTTTTCTGGATGAATTTATGTGAATTTACAGCATTTGATAAATTCAAACAGGTGTGTTTTTAAATAGAATTTAGTTAAGCTGTTTGGATCTGCTTTTGGAGGGAATGGGACACTGTTGAAGCGGTTTTTGCAGCTTGGGTGTAGGCATTAGGGTGAGTCAACCTGAAGTTGAGTATCCTCTAAAAGCTTTATAGAATTACAGAATCACAGAATGTTTTTTGGGTTGGAAGGGACCTAAAAGGTCATCTAGTTCCAACTCCCCTGCCGTAGGAACTAGGTCAGGTTGCTCAGTGCCTTGTCCAGCCTGCCCTTAAACACATCCAGAGAGAGGACATCCACAACCTCTCTGAGCGACCTGTTCCAGTGTCTCTCCACCCTCACTGTAAAGAATTTCTTTCTTATCTCCAGCCTAAATCTCCCCTCTTCTAATTTACATCCATTATTCCTAGTCCTGCCATCACATATCCTATTAAAAAATCCTACTCCTGCCTTTCTGTAGCCCCATTCAGGTAATGATAAGCTACTATGAGGTCCCACCTGAGCCCTCATTTCTCCAGGCTGAGCAACCCCAATTCTTCAGCCTGTCCTTGTAAGGAAGTGCCTCTAGCCCTCTGATCATCTTTGTGGCCCTCCTCTGGACCTGCTCCAACAGATCGATGTCCTTCTTATGTTGAGGGCTCCAGAACTGGGGCCTCACCAGAGCCAAGTAGAGGGGCAAAATCACCTCTCTTGACCTGCTGGTCATACTTCTCTTGATGCAGCCCAGGATTCAAGATTGCAACTGTTAGAGATATACTTGCTTCAATGGTATAAATTTATGCATATTAAAGTCCTAATTGCCTTGGCTGCTGTCTTCTGGTAATGATCTTTGGAAATGTGTGACCAGTTGGAGAGAGGTTATGTGATCAACAGGATCTACTAGAAGGCTAGTGGTTGCTATGACGGAGGACAAGCACCAAACCAGGCTGTTATACTTGAAGGGGAATGTGTGGCATGGCCTCTGAGGTCCTGACTCATTAGATCATACCACATAGAAAAGTCAGCATAAAATACTTACTTCCTTCTGTTGGGGTTTAATGCTCCTCTTGCTTGTTCAGCCCTCCATTGCTCACAATCAAAGTGCAACTTGTAACTCAAGTGCAGGAATTTTTTCCTTCTAAACACTGACAAAGAAGATGTGGAAGGTATGGGGAAAATGATATCTGTGTACAGGTAAGACTAGTGTGAGGATCTGCAGAGAATAAGTTTTGAAGGCAGGACAATTGGATTGGTCTTTTTCCAGCTGTAGTCAGAAGAATCATTCTGGATCACTTTAAGTAGCATGCGCAAGGTGTAAGAAAAAACTAGAGTCCAAAATTGAGAGTAACAAATATCTACTAACTTCTACTGTGACAAGAGGTTCAATGCTGATGCTTGTGAAGAACTTAGAATATTGAATTTCTCTGCTGAGACATATGCTGGATGTTTAAGAATCGCTTCAGATTATGAGGGGAAAGGAAGTTTTTGTTTTTGGTGTTTTTTTCCCCGGGAGGAAAGATTAACCGTCAACAGACTTTTTTCTTGTGAACTTTGAACCTTGTTTTTGAGTGTCTTTCTTGAAAGAAATCCTTGTTTCCTGCTGCCGTGTTCTCAAGCAGACTGCCAAATTCAACATGAGAGAATGAGGCATAAACATCCGAAAACTGTGCCTCTTGCTTGAGAAGGAAGCATCTGTCTGTCTGATAATCAAACCTAGCAACAGTTACATTTTGTTAAATCCAGCTGAGTTTGAGGTTTACTTTTTTTTTTTCTCAAGGGATTGATACATCTTTAAATGAACACTGCATAAATTCTGCCCGATTATCTGTGCTTTTAAATCCTAATCAATATTCTGTTTGGTTCCAGATAGTGAACTGGGTACCACTACCCCTTCTTTGCGTTTCAGCAAGACCTGCCTAAAGAATGTTTTTTCAGTAATTCTCCTGTTTATTTATCTGCTGCTCATGGCTGTAGCTGTGTTCCTTGTCTACCAAACCATCAGTGATTTCAGAGAGAAGCTCAAGCACCCTGTGATGTCTGTCTCTTATAAGGAAGTCTCCTTGTATGATGCGCCTGGTAAGATTGGTAACAGATAAAATGGCTTAAGTTGTTCACGTTTATCTTAGATTGATTTCTATTTTTGGTGCTGATTCTCCAGGCCCAAGACTGCACAGTCCTTTGAACCAGGTCTTTCAGTTCATCTTTTCTAATTTACATTGTGTTAACTTTGCATGGAAATGTTAATATAGTAGGACGCCTTTTTGGAGGTTTCCATGCTGATTGCATGAGCATTGTGCTACATGTGGTAGATAAGCACTGTTTACAGACTCTAGAATGAGATATTTCGCACAGAAATATTCCCAAAACTGTGTTGTTCAAACAGGGTAGCACATAAGAATGTGTATCATGACCTCAGTGCTGCGCTGGATAGTGAGGTGCTGTTGACAGTAAAGAACGTAATGTCTCAAACTAACCCCACAATGACTGCTTTCTGCTTCTGTTCTACATTGTTTACATCAGTAGGCAATTAAAATGTGATGTGGCTCCAGGGGACAAGGATGACAAAAATTGCAGAGTGGCATTAGAAAACTGTATTGCAGTTTGCAGGATGGATTCTACTACTGAAACTTTTTAGAACAGTGAGCTCTGTTGGTGTTTTGAGGTTTTTTTTATTATCCAGTAACCATTCATAAATATAGCTGTGGGTGCAAATGCAACTCACGGTCAAATATCAGGTTTCCAACTTAAAAATTTAAACATTTTTGTTTGAAGTGTTACAACATTCTACAGAGAACCTAAATTAATGTAGCCCTTTAATTCATTGCTCTCTCAAGTGCTGAGCACTGAGGTGTGAGCATAGAGCATTGAAGAAATAATTTCTAAATTCATGTGTGCTGACTGCTTCCTTGTATCACATTTTGGTGAACAGATCATCTCAGTTGTGTGAGTTAGTTATTATGTCATGAATCACACTTTTTTTGGTAATTAGTCTAGATTTATCTGCAAGCAAGCATGTTTCCAATACTAAATGCAGCGTATGTGCCCTGACAGGATTTTAGACCTTTTGCCTTTCTAACCTTCTATAGCTGAGGTGTTTGAGGGTTTTTTAAAATGCATGCTGTTGATCTGAAACTGTAGATCTACGATATAAATGGATTTCCGTGCAAGTGAAGTAGCCTGCCTACCTAGCAATGTAAGTACTAGGGATGGCAACAATCAGGACTTTGAATTTTATAATTGCCTTATATTTAGTAAACAGAAGATGATGCTAGATGTTCTGAAGGGTATATTTTCACTTTTATAAGGTTTGATAGTGATCTTTGGTTTGTCATGTACAATACAAACATTATTTCCCATTAAAATTTGACATGTTAAATGATATCTGAAAACATTTATGTGCTACATTGACTCCAGTAGGCCCCTAACTTTGCACAATGATTTCATCTGGGGCCAGAGGGACTGATGTATGAGCTCCTAGTTTGTGGGAAGGCTAGGGACAGTTTGCTTCTGGGAACCTTGAGTTGTAGCAACATGAACCTTGGGTTGTTTTTTTTTAATGCATTATGATGGTTCTGTCCTGATGCAGAAAAATGCACAAGCATGTCCTTTAATTTGTTCTGCTGGATCTTGAGGATAGCTCGGTATCCTCTAGGAATGAAAATCTATGTACTTGGGAAAGAAACCAGCTCTCTTCAATGTTGTTTTGTTTTTTGTTTCTTTTTTTCCTTCTCCCAAAACAGGCATTGCCTTTTACCCAGGCAAGGCTCAGCTGCTTAGCTGCAAGCATCATTACTATGATCACATTCTGCCCCTGATAAATCCAGGTCAGCCAGGAAAAATTGAATGCACCACTCGGAGAATCAACTACACAGACCCTTTTACTAATCAAACTATGGTAATAACAATATAATAGAACAAAGCTTTAGTGGAGGTTTTCTGCTTGTAATAGTATTTGAAAGTAAGATTATTTTACACAGTGCTGCAAAAAAATCCTTGCTTTTGGTTTTCTTTGTTCAGGACATCTGTCTTCTTGTTTTTAGAAATGTAAAATACCCCAGTCAGTGTTCAGGATGATCAGCTGTTATATGGGCATGTGCTGCATGAAAACCCAAACAGGATAAAATAAGTAATTTTTCACAATGAAAAATTGTTTCATCATTCCTCTCCTATTTGAACTGGCAAGCACACTAATTGATATAGTAAATTTAGCTTTTATTAAAAGCAGTAGCAATTATTCTGTTAAAGCAAGATAGCTTATCTCTTTTTATATGTTTGCTGAGAATCACACATTACTTCTATCACACTTGGAAAAAAAACCTTAACTGAGCACTGAGTGTTTCATTACACTGTAATGCTGTGACCCAGTGATAGGGATCACGGGCTGTCCTAAAAAATTGCTTTTAAGACTGCTGGGAATCTAGGCTTTCAAAAAATGGTGATATTTTTTTTGTTGAGTGTTCTACCCTCGCTCCTTCCCTGCATTCAGCAGCTTCCTTGAGGTGCTGGAGACTGTGGAACTTCTTTCTCAGCAACAGAAGCCTGATGCTGACTATGTCAGACTCCAAATTTACTTTTTTTTTTGTGATGAGCTGAAAGCTCTTAGGCTTCAGTGCTCAAAATAGTTTGGATTGTCCTCAGAATATGAGCTGTGGGGCCCTATCTGGTAATTCCGTACCAACCCAAAGGGCTACAGTAGAAGTACAGGATATTTCTCAGAAAACATAAAATCTTGATTGTAAAGACTTAGTTTTTAAATTAAAGGGGGAGTTCATTTGATATTCTTGTGTGATGTTAGTAGAGGGCAAGAAAATCTCAATGCATTTTTAGATTTCTGTAGGCTGTCAGTGACAGGTGGCAAAGTTATGAACATCAAAGGATAATTGCTTTGCTACTCTCACCATCTCTCTGCTTGCAGAAGTATGCTTTGGTTGTTCAAGGCCCTCGTGATGTGAAGAGAAAGGAACTTGTATTTCTGCAGTTTCATTTAAATGAAACGGACCAAGATTTTAGTGCCATTGACTACCTTCTGTTTTCTTCTTTCCAAGAGTTTATCAACAGGTATGTAAAGGGTTGTAGGTGCATCTGTATTGAACTTGCTGCTACAATACTAGCAAAGGCAAAAGGGCAAGGCTTTTTGGTAAAAATAATGTGAATATAAATCCCATCTGATTTTTTTGATGTTTGGGTTTTGTTGATGCTCTTTCACACCTCATGTTACTAATCTTACTTTTGGAAATTATTTTGGGACTTTTTCAGTGACATAAGCTGCCCTTCAGCGGTGCTTCTGGCATTTGTTGCTGTGCTTTCTAGAAGTTCAGAGTTTGTACTAGCTTACTAGAGTCTGCTGCTGGGGTGGGAATCAAGGAAGGATGCTCCCCTGGCTAGTACGTGCAGGAATATAAAGCTCTCTGTACCTTTTTTAAATTTATATTTTTTAAAGCACTTACTACTTTGTTGTGATTTTGTATCCATATTATTTTGTGTCACAGTAAGATTCTGCTGATTAGTTTCATATATGGAGTTGTACAAATGGCTTTGTGCTGATTTATCGTTGCTGCCATTGGAGTGACCAGTCAACCTTCTTCTAATTTAACAGGAGTAGAATTAACCCTGTCCTAAAACTTCTTGAAGGCCACACTCTTTTTCCTATGTTTGAGAATAAATTCTATACTTGCCTGTTTAATTTTTACTTTAATTTAAATTTGGATTCTCTTCTTCACTCTGTAATCCAGATTAAAAGCTAGGCGAGAGATATTAGTCACAGTGAGACCCCATAGGGAGCCTTAATTTGGTCATAGTCAGATGTCAGACAAATAAGGGATGGGGATAAAGGCCATATACAGAAGGAAATTAGTTGAAGGAATGGAAGAGAAATAACAGTTTATCATAACAAAGCATTCTTGGAGGCTTGGACATGGTTGTGCTGGTTTTTCAGAT
This sequence comes from Turnix velox, assembly GCA_013400935.1. Classification (NCBI taxonomy): domain Eukaryota; kingdom Metazoa; phylum Chordata; class Aves; order Charadriiformes; family Turnicidae; genus Turnix; species Turnix velox. Next base: position 200,894 of record VZTY01017941.1, on the reverse strand, counting down.
GAAGTGTTCAGTCACAGTGTCTCTGGCAATCAAAGACAAATTATTTGAACTTACTTTTTATAAAGTATTTCCGTTTCAGTGAAGTAAAGGTAATAACTCATTATTTCCTTAACTGTCCTAAAACATCTCTTAGAATGCTAATACTCTTGGTATTTTAGGCACTCACATTTTTTCAGTGAGAAATTACCAGTTAAGTGCAGTGATGCAGAAAGTGCTCCTTTTTCCTCCTGTGTTGTTTGCTTTTTCCCATTTTTTTGGTGGCTTGTGCTGCAGTCAGTGGCACAGTGGGACCAGTGCCAGCAAGTTGCACAGCTCTTTTCTACTTCAAGCCACAAGCACTGAGACCAGTCCCTATGGAACTAAGCAGGAGGGCACAGCCATGTTGTGTCTGGTCGCCAGTCCTTTGCACAATGAGCCAGTGTACCAAGGCACAACTTGTGCCTTCCAAGATTTGAGCATGCACTGACCATTTCTGTGCTCATTGTATCCATTTGCAGATAAGCCATTTTAAAGAGCTGTTTCATAGAATCACAAAATGTGAGGGATTAGAAGTGACCTGGAAAGACCATCTAGTCCAACTCCCCTGCCAGAGCAGGAGCACCCAGATCAGGTCACACAGGAAGGCTTTCAGGACAGGATTGAATGTTTCCAGAGAAGGAGATCACACACCCTCTCTGGTCAGCCTGTGCTACTGTTCTCTCACCCTCACCCTGACAAAATGTGTCTTCTCCTGTTTCTGTGGAATCTCCTGTGTTCCAGCTTGCACTCATTGCTCTTTACCCTGTCATTGGATGTCACTGAGAAGAGCCTGGCTCCATCCTCCTGACACTCACCCTTTCCATATTTATAAACATGGATGAGGTCTCCACTCAGTCTCCTCCAAGCTAAAGAGACCCAGGTCTCTTGGCCTTTGCTCAGAAGGGAGATGCTCCAATCCCTTCATCATCTCTGTGACTCTGTGCTGGACTCTCTCCAGCAGTTCCCTGTCCTTCTTGAACTGAGGGCTCCAGAACTGGACACAATATTGCAGATGTGGTCTCACCAGGGCAGAGTAGAGGGGGGAGAGAATATCTCTGTACCTGGTGACCTTGTCTCTCCTAATACACCCCAGGATGCCATTGGTCTTCCTGGCCACAAGAGCACATGACTGGCTTATGGTAACCCTGCTGTCTATTAGGTCCCCCAGGTCTCTTTCCCGTACACTGCTCTCTAGCAGCTCAGTTTCCACTGACACATGGGACTGTCCTTGCATTTCTTCCTAGGTTGCAACACTCATGTTGTGGCTTGCTCCTATCTTCAAGGCTGTGTTTGTGCTGGTGTAAGTGAACCAGTAAGAATTATCTGGAAGCTGCCTGGGGGAAACCAAGATCACAACCTCCTTGCCTTCAGATTTACTAGGTCAGACTGGTTAGATGGCAGAGCAGATCCACAGAGAGATGAGGAAGTGTCACTTTGTTCCTAGAGAAGCTGCCTTGTCTTGTTGTTGGAAGGCACCGGAGTTGAAGCTGGGAAAGGGAAGGCTGAGCCCAGAACATGTTTAGAGCAAATGTTGGAAATGGTAGTGTCTGCTTGGAGATGCATCCTTTGTACCCATTAGCACTGGATAATAGGAACAGCAGTTCAAATAGTTTGAACTAACCCAGGTAACAGGAAACATTGCAAAGTTATGTAGACCTTTAAACTTAATTGTAAATGAACTGCGTGTCTGAGGAAAATACAGAAAGACAGCTAGCTGTGTGGTGTTGTTCTGGAGCAAGAACTGGACAGGCTGAAAGTGCATGTGAAACAACTTGTATATGTGGAATGTGTTTGTTCTGTCTGACTTCCAGCAGAAGAGAAAGCAGAAATGATTTCTGGTTAATCAGCAGATGCTGAATTTTGTTGGTGAGAAGTCTAGGCTAAGATATCTGTACCAAGTGCTGTGTACTGGCTACGCAAATTTTGTCTTCCCATGTGGCTTTCCATGTGTGAGGCAATAGCCTCTTGCACTTCTCTTTCTTTGCTGTGATGAAGGAACTTTCTTGCATGGTTTTGAGGTACTACCAGTATCTTGACAGAGCCTGGTGCTGAATATTCCAGGAGTCTTGCAGGTTAGTTGAAGAAAAGTGTTGAAAGTGAATAAATTACTGGACAACAAACAAAAAAAGTGTGAAGCCTTTGCAGGTTATCTGTCATTGGGCTAATGAGAGGATGAAAGGAAACTGTCTGGAGAATTGTTCTTCAGATTAAAATTCCTTACCTGCCTTATGTTTGCTTGATAGTATGTGGTCTTTAAACTGTTATTTGCCCTCTGCTATTTTTTATGCAAAGCTTGTGCATCTGTTTTCTCCTGACTCTGGGTTATGACACAAGGGTGGGGATAACTTCTCAGATCAATTCTCCTATGATACTATTAGTCTTTTTTTAAGCCTGCAATTACTGTTGCAGGCGAACTGTGGAGGCTGGCAGAGTGCTAGTTGAGTATGTACCTCTGAGGGGCAAAGCACCGTGCTCTTCCATACTGTTCCATCAGCTGCTGCTGTGCTCAAATACCAAAGGGTGAAGGAAACATAGATTAGATTTCCCCATGTCATTGGTTTGGATGATGAGGAGCAGTCAAGCAGTGTGCTCTTTGCTTCTGTATTCCTTCTGGGGGTTAGAGAGCTGCACTGCCATCCCGTTGGGGGTCACTAAATGAGCAGTTAATGTTACAGGCCTGTAAAGGTATTCCTACACTAAAATATACTTAAAATGTTATCAGTCCTGATGAACAGTGAAGTGCATTAGTTTTTCTTTCTAGAAACACTTCTGTTTGTATGCATGAGTGAGTTCTGTGTTTGAGCCCTTACAGACCAGACATCTTAGTTTGTGGGAAGAAAAGGAACCCTGATTCTGCAAACTAAGGAAAAGGGGAGGAAAAGTACAGATCCAGTCAGTGCTAGTTCAGGACAAATCTTTCTGATTGATCTGTTCTCCTGAACAAGAGCTCGCTTCTTCAGCTCTGCTTTTCTTATTTACTGCTTTGCATTGTAAATAGTTTGGGTTGGAAGGGACCTTAAAGATCTCATTCCAACTCCCCTGCCATAGACAGGGACACCTCCCACTAGATCAGGCTGCTCAGTGCTTTGTCCAGCCTGGCCTTAAACATCTCCAGAGAGGGGGCATCCACAACCTCTCTGGACAACCTGTTCTAGTGTTTCACTATCCCCACCATAAAGAATTTCTTTCTCATATCTAGCCTGAATTTCCCCTCTTCCAATTTACATCCATTATTTCTAGTCCTACCATCACATCTCTTATTAAAAAGTCCTACCCCTGCCTTTCTGTAGGACCCCCTTCAGGTATTAATAAGAAAGACTGAAATATCTTAATGTCTCAATAGATGTAGCTGCACACTCTCTCTGCTACATGTGAGAGGAGTACTCTTTCCCTTCAGCTAGGAAGATGGATTTAATCTGAGTGGAAAAACCTTTTCCATGATCTCAGGGACCGGCAATACCTTACCCTATCTTTGTAATGTATCTTTAGTAAAAATCAGCAGTCCGCTTCCATGATTCTGATTCATCACAGCAGTTCATCCCTTCATTTCAAATGAGATCTTGTTGAAAAAGCAGCTGCAGGGCTAGGCTTATTTCGTAGAGATGACATTTGATTGGATAAAACCACAGTACTGAGGGAGCTCCAAGTGAATAGCATGGTTGATTAACTCACTGTGTCCTGTGCAGCTGGAAAGGATGGAGACCAGATATTCCTTACATCTGGAGACCGGAACTGCCTCTTTGCCACTTGCTGTGTGAGAGGCATTGGAAGCCTTAAAATGGATTAAGGTCACAACATTAATAAAAAAATGCAAAGCCAAAAAAAGACACACAGAGCAATGTCATTCTGGGGCTACAAATACCTGGAATTGTATATTGGGGAAAGAGCTGTGCTGTTGCAGATGGGAGCCTTGCCTTGAAGGTATATTGTCGCCGAAACAATAGCAATATGCTGGTTGTAAATCACAAAGCATTTTAAGTAGAGTGGATGCCCCCTCTCTGGAGGTGCTTAAGGCCAGGCTGGGCAAGGCACTGAGCAATCTGGTCTAGTGGGAGGTGTCCCTGCCTAAAGCAGAGGGGCTGGAACTAGATGATCTTTAAGGTCCCTTCCAACCCAAACCATTTTATGGTTCTAAGTAAGTCTGCATTGCAACCAGTTTATGTGCACCCCAAAAACAAGGCTCAGAAGGCAGCAATGGAGGGAAGGGCCCAGAGCTAGTGCAAGCTGCTTCATCCTGTAGTGCTGTGTTTCCCAGAGTCCTTACTCTGCTCCTTTCTGTCCCAGAAGTGACAGATGAGCAGAATGAAGCAGAGCAATCCCTAGGGGCAGGCAGAACTCTGGGGTGGTAAGGAAGCAGGTAGGTGTTATGTCATTAACAAGTGTTGCCATTAACTACAATGCCATCACTAACCATTTTGGATATGCTGACTTTCAGTGGCTGAAACTGGAAAAAAAATTCTGATGGTAGTTTGAAGTGCCTGTAGGTCTGACCTTCTGCCTGGACCATTTGGAGTTTTGTCAGTGATGTTGTGTTGTTTTTTTTTTTTTCTTCAGTCCAGAAAAAGCAGAATTCATGAAGGACTGTGAAAGTTCTTACTCCAGCTGGAAGTTTTCTGGAGGCTTTCGAACTTGGGTCAAGATGTCCTTGGTGAAAACAAAAGAAGAAGATGGTAGTGAGACTGTTGAATTCAAACAAGAGGTAAACTCCCCCCCCCAAATCCTGAGGAGAAGCTTCTTGGGACTCTTTAGTTTATTAAGAACTGGTCGCTGTCATGGTTTTAGTGATAACTGGCCAAGAGAACCAGTTCTTGGGGCAAATAACGGTCTGAGTTGGGAAGAAGGGTCAGTGGGTAAGTTGGTTGGTTGCTGAAGTGAAACATCAGGATGCAATGAGACAAAGGTTTAGTTTCACCATATCCATTACACTACTTGCCACTGAGCAGTTTTGGCTGTGTACTTACTCCTTTTCTTCGTATGAGGAGTTTCTGTAAAAGCCTAAGTGTCTTGGTGAGCACAACTGATAGTGCAGCCAAGTGACACATCTCAGGAAAATACTTCATGGGGAGGCCAGAAAAATCCAGGCCATAAATGTTTCTAAATGTCAGCTGTAGTGTGAGGTAAGGGTTTGGAAAGATTGACCTAAAAACAGTAACACGGCATCCTTTAGTTCCAGATGGGGAACGATTGCCAAATGAATTGTGTAAATAATAACTAATATTGGGAAGAGGTACTGTATAGGCTACCACAAGGGCTGATGTTCGGATGAAGAGGTGAACATAAGTCCTTGTATCCTGTAGCATTCTCCTGCCTGCTTTTTGTTTCAGTTTGGGATTTTTATCTGTTTAGTATCCCTAGAAGTGAGGAGTAACTTAATCTCTTGCATAGTTTAAAACTAGAAAAGATAGGAAGATACAAACTTAGCTAGAGATGAAATGAGTTTGACTTTTGTTCCTGTTCTGTTCTAACTATTGGACAGGATAATAATTGTGCTTTGGATTTGTTACCTTGGTACCAGGTTTGGGAGAAAGAGTCTCGCTGGCAATGAGAACTGAGTGTTTTAACAGCAGTCCTTTTCAGACTATATGCGTTTGAGAGACAACACTCTCTCTTACTCTGTGGTAAACTTGGAAAGAATACTTTGTGTGGATTCAAATTAAGCATAAATTCAGTTCTCCTGTCTTTAGCTCTCATGGTTAAAGTCATATGTGACAAAGACTTAAGAGAAAAGCCGTGTTGTAACTCTGAGGGGAGTACCCTCTTGCTCCACTGTAGGAGGACAGAAGGCAGATCTCAAAGTTATGCAAATCCCAAACCAGTGCCTTAGTTTGGATAGCAAAGGATACATTAATTAGCTGCTGCCACATAAGCAACAGCACCAGTTGTCTGTCCTTCATCACCTGAAGCTCTGTGTCATTTGCCACGTGGTACTTCCCTGGTACAGGATTTTTGTAAATCTTCCTTTGTGTCCCCATGTTCAGCATGTCACGCAGGAAGCAAAAGGCTAAGTGGAGCTCAGAAAAATCTGAAGTCTTCGTGACCATAAACATCCAATCATTCCAGTAGTTACAGACTCTGATCATCTTAGTGGTAGAACACTCTGTAAGGTTTTATAGTTTTGTGGGATGTATCTTAAAAAAAATAAGAAAAAAAAAACCAAACAAAAACCCCCCAAAACCACAACAAAAACCCCCAAATAAATTGAGAAACAGCTGATTTTTCTCAAGAAGCCCCAAGTCTTCTTGCTGCTGTCATGTAGTTTTCTGGTAATGAAAATCAGTTTAGCACACCTTCATGAGAACTTTCTGAAGTCTGTATTGCTCCAAGTATATTCATCTCATATATGAAATTTCCCACCCCTTTCATGAAAGGCATACACACTATAGTACAATGAAAGGCATAGGCACAATAATAGTTTTGCTGAGTTTTAGCAAATGGGGAATATGAAATGGTTATGAATGTGAGACTGATGGAGTATTTGGACAGTATTTGGACAGTCTACTGCTCCAGGTAGTGGAAGACTGGATTGGAAGTCCCTAAAGCCTCTTAACAAACCTTTTCTGCTACACAGAGAACTCATTACACCACCCAAGAAGGTAACCTGTGCTTTTTCCTTCTCTCCAGACTAGTGTGGTTAACTATATTGACCGGAGAAGTCAACCAAGAAGTGACCAGCTGTTCTTTGTGGTATTTGAGTGGAAAGATCCTTTTATACAGACTGTTCAAGATGTGAGTAACACTCTATTTAATTGTTGGCTGACTGTAGATGCTTATGGGTTGTGTTAGTGTGTGTGCCTCTACCCCATTCCAAGCAGAAATTCAGAGGAAGAGTGAAGTTACTCCTGAAGTTTCAGTTTAGGCTTTTCTTTCTACCCAGTGATGCCTTTTCTGTGGAGGGCAAGACCATATGATGCTTTTCCTTGGTGTGGTGACACACTCTTTGCACCTAAAGGTAGCTGAGAGAAAGCAGCTGTCCCCTCATGCTCTGGCAGAGTGCAGCTTCAGATCATGGCTGAAGTTTTTGCTTAAATAAATGTGCTTGGTTAAACTGGTTTAATGACTTTTAAGAAAAATAAATTGATGAGCGAGAAACCTGGATTTAAAATTATAAAAAAGGATAGACTGGTGTATTTTTTTCAGTCTCTTGTTTGAGTGGAATTTTAAAGTAAAAGCACTTCAAAATTTAGCTGCATGTGCTGGAGTGAGAGGTGTTTGATGTGCCAGACGGGACCACTGGTAGTCACTGGAGCTCTGCAAAGGTGTCGTCTGTGTGCTGTGGGGATCTGAGCTGCAAGTGTGTGAGTCAGATCATCTTTTCTTAGAGTTCTAGAGGTGAAGTCCAGATGCCTTTGCACTACCCAGGTACAAATTTTCTTGGCACACTTTGCCAGCCTCTTTCAGATGTTGGATTTTAAAACGATCGTGTCTGACAAGTGAAGTCCATTGGCAGCAAACCTCACAGGGTTTTCATTTTTCTGCCCAAAAGCAGTGTGTGAGGGCAGGTGGTGTGAGGCAGGTTTGGGTAGTTGGTCCTTTGCACTCTTGCTCTGATGTCTGTGTGGAGGGTGGGCATTTCCTCAGGACAGGCACCCCCAGAGCCCAGTCCTGTTCTAGCACCTCTGGTTCCTCTTGGCCAGATGGGCTTCACACCTCTACCCTCATCACACCAAAAGCTGCTCATGCTCTGGTGGATTAGGGATGCCTGTTTTCTCTCACTGAAGAGGCCATAATGCATGAGCTCTGGCAGCCAGTGCTGCTGTGTTTAGGAGGATTAGCAAACACTCAAAGCCTGCATAAGACCTTCTGGCTCTGTGGGTGACAAAGCAAGCTCATGCTGTGCTCATGCTGCCTGTCAGAGGTGCAGGCTCAGTGGTGAGTCCCCAGAGATGTGTGGCTACTGTATTGCTGCCTAAGCCTATTTCTGCTTCTTTCATCTGAGATACTAGAAGTCATCTTCATGCCCATGAGGTGGAAGAATTGCAAACTATAAATAAACTTACCTGCTTTGAACCGAATGTCATTATAAATGGAAAAGTAAAATGCTTGCTGTGGGACTGCAGACGTGCCTGCTGCTGTCAAAACCTGCTTCAGCCTTACAGTGCTCTCTTGTTACAGCCTCCCAGTTGTTGATCTTTTAGCTTTCTTCTCCTGGAAAATTATCTGCAGTGAGCTTGTTTTTGCAGATCTTTAAATGCTGTAGTAAGTTCAGTCTTTAATAATGGGATTTGGAATATAACCCTATCTCTAAATTTTTGAACAATTCACCATCTAAAAGGAATGTAGCAGGTAACACATATGGTCTGTTTTCTCATCCTGAGGGCAGGAGTTGAAAAAACCATGGGGTGAGGAAAATAGTGTCTTTGAAGAGTAAAGGAATCTGCTGCAAAGCACTTCCATTTGAACAGTGCAATTGTTTGTTTCCTAATAGTAAGATGAATGAGGGAAATAATCACAGAAGCACAGAAGGTCAGGGATTGGAAGGGACCTGGAGAGGTCATCTAGTCCAACTTCCTGCCAGAGCATGAACACCCAGATCAGGTCACACAGGAAGGCATCCGGATGGGGTTTGAATGTCCCCAGAGAAAGAGACCCCCACACCCTCTCTAGCAACCTGTGTCACTGTTCTCTCACCCTGACAAAAGTCTTTTCTCATATTTCTGTGGGACCTCCTGTATTCCAGCTTGCACCTGTTGCCCCTTGTCCTGTCATTGGATGTTACAGAGAAGAGCCTGGCTCCAACCTCCTGACACTCACCCTTCACATATTTACAAATATGAATGAGGTCTCCCTTCAGTCTCCTCTTCTCCAAGCTAGAGACGCAGCTCCCTTAGCCTTTCCTCAGAAGGGAGATGCTCCAATACCTTAAATAATATTTTTATCTCTTTCAGATAATCACAGCAAATCCATGGAATACAATTGCTCTTCTTTGTGGTATCTTTTTGGCTCTGTTCAAGGCAGCAGACTTTGCTAAACTAAGTGTTAAGTGGATGATCAAAATCCGCAAGAGGCACCTGAAGAGGAAAAGTCAAGTAATGAACCACATCAGCTGAGAGGAAGACTGCTTTTTAACTGTTCATGGCAGAAAGGGATAGAAAAAAACTGGAATAAATTTCAATTGGCAGTACAGCAATTAAAGATGCAAACCAGATATGTTTGCTTCAGGAAGAACAAATGGCTGGAAGAAAAGCCCAAGGAACTGGCCTTGAACTTCATAGAAGAGCTAACCCTAGCTAGACAGGTCTAACAAACTCATGTTTTTCTATTCCCAACTTAACAAGCTTACCTCAATGTATAGGGAGACTGAGGCAGAGAATTCACTAATGTTCAGGAAGTGAACACTGCAGAGGCTAAGTTCTAAAGCAGTGGATGGCCTTTGAGTGCTTCTCAGAGGAGGAGAGCATTTTACTTCTGCATGAGCTGTGACCTGCATCTGCCATCCTAACGCAGTTACTTCCTTGACTCTGTTTTTTGGAAGATAAAGTACTCTCCAGAACAGTCTGGCCTCCCCTCTCTAAAGTATGTGTTAAAACAAAATACACTGGAATTCTATTGTTTTGATTTAAAGTATATTGATGTTAATATTAAAAAAAAAACCAAACCCTTAAAGTAAGATGCTGTAGCTGTTCTCTGAAACTGCTTGTTCTCAGATCCAACTTTGGTTTTACAGGAGGCAGTCCAGGCAGAGTTATTACAGTATGAAAATTAAGTGGTGAAATAAAAATTATTCCTTCAATTCTTAAGTAAACTCCCATCAGCTCACTGCCTGGGCCTCTATGTACAGACTATTGCTGTTCCCTCTTTCCCCTCCAGTCTTTGCTAAGGAAGTGAAAAATAATCTTTCAGTAGCCCGGCATTTAAATGTGGCTGTTGTCTAGAGAATGTGAGCTGACAAAAGGTGCTGTGGTGATGGAGTGTCTCTCTTCCTTATAAGTCCCTCATTAGTCTGGACACCTCCCTCAGCCTCCTGGAAGCTACAGGGCAGCACTGCATCAGCGTCTCTGCTCTGAAAGCTTTGTTGCCTGTGCCAAGTTGTATTTGCTGCTTCCATTCTCTACTGAAGTATTACTGTGGCAGTGAGTGTAGCACAAGTATCCCCTTGTTCTTGGTATTTGGTTGGGTTGGGTTTTTTTTTTGGCCTCCTGAGGACCAATTTTACATCAAAATTTACCACACTGAGTTGATTTTCATAGCAAATCAAGACTGCACTGACCAAACACAGCATCAAAGGAGCAATGAGAGCACCACTATACAGGGTCTACTGTGAATATTCAAAGCAGGGTGAGAGGTTACAGCCTACCTCTCACTGGGAGTTGCTGCTATTGGCTCTTCTCTGGAGCCTCTGCCACTTTCAACAGTTGATAACTTTAATGATTTAAGCTGAGCTAATCTGATCAAACTGTCTGGGGGGTGGAAATACATGAAGCTTCTGGATGCAAGAACAGGTGCTATTCAGACAGGGCTTTATCTTTCGTGGCTCTTAACCAGGTCCCAATGCTCCACCTGCCTCGTGGGCCAGAGATTGGCAAGCCATTGAGGTTAGAGGGGAGCAGCAAAGGCAAACTGGTGGAGACCTACCTCCTCCCTAGGTGCTGGGGACAGGCAATAAGAAAATAGAAGAAATTATAAACTCCAGTCTGTGCTTAGACCACCTGTATCAGAAAAGAAAACCCATTGATTTGGCTAGAGAAGAGGGGGTGGTGGGAGGAAAGCAGCCCACTGCCTTCCCTCCCATTGCCTGTTGCTGGAGGCCTGGTCCACAGGTGAGACACAGGCATGGCATCTCCTACAGCCTTCCGTGACAAATACCCAAGTCTTTCTTCAACAAATCACACTCACCAAGGTAGGAAGGGACCTTTGAGATCATCAAATCCAACCATCAGCCCAGCTATGACAAGTCTTGTACCTGGACATGGACTTGAACCCTCAGCGTGGGAGGGTTATGCTCTCCCAACTGAGCTCCACACCCAGGTAATTGCTGGTGCCACAACTATTTCTTGGATTATTATTTTTTTTTTAAAGCTTTAGAAACAATGGTTTGTTCAGGTCCTGGTGCATCCTGCTGCAGTTTTTTTGGTTTGTTTTGGGGTTTTTTTTGGCTTGAGATAGGTTGGAAGACAACTTAGCCCCAGCTGTGGGGGAGAAAGGGATGAATAAAGGCTGCACATCTTTCTGCAGTATTCAGTTTGCTCTTAAAAAAAAATAAATTCCCAGAGCAGTCAGTTTCATCTAGTCTCTTGAGATCTTTTGGTTTTATATGGAAATGTTGTGAGCAGAGCAGCTGGTTCCAGCCAAGAAACCTTTCTTTTACATACCTATTTATAGGCTTCAGTCTAATAGAAAGTGTTGCTTGGTTTGAAATGGCCTCTTGCAGTGGCTCTGGTGGGTTTTTTCCACATTTTATAGTTGATCAAGTCTGTATTTCTAAAGTTTTGAGCAACTAAATTACAAATGCCAGTAATTGATTCTTTGTACCACTGCAAGTGTTAAAGTCCCTCATTTCAATATAATCCATATTCAGGCTAAGACAGCTGAAGTTTTTAGTTCTTCCACGGGGAAAAGGTACTGAAGAAAGAAGGTGAGTTAAACAGTGGCTGCCTCCCACTCCTCTCCCTCCAGAGCTGGCAGATTGCCCCCTGCAGGCCCCACTGGGTTCAGGACATCAAGAAGCACTGTGAAAAGTGAAGGATTCTCCCGCCAACTCGTCCCCCACCCTGAAATTTTGGGCAACCACTGACAATGGCAGAGTCACCTTTGGGATTTTGTCTGGAACTGGGAGGTAGGGAGTAGCAGTGAACTGGTTTGCAACAGCCACTTGAATCCCTGTGTCACATTTCCTCTGTGAAACACGACTTCTTAGAAGAAGAATAACAATGGAGGTACAATAAAGTCAACTCAAAACAACCAACTAACAACTTCCCCTGGAAGCTGTTTCAAAACTTGGCCAGAAAGCAGCCAAAGCAGGAGGGAAGGCAAGCCCAGGACACTGCCCCCATGCAGAACAAAGCTGCCTCCCCACCCCATAAAGCACAATCCCAGCAGCCTGTAGCCCCAACACTTCTGCAATGCCCTGGGAAGTCCCAGATTATACAACCACACACAGAGATAAAAGGCTGTACCTACAAACCATTCTGCTCCCCCTGGTCTCTACAGACACAAAGATGTGATATACAGCACTAAATACAAACATAAAGACTTTATTGAATGCTGCTCAATTCCCCAAAGATCTTTCATTAAAAAAGTTTTCCACACAACTGCAATTCAGGAGATTGGAATGGTACTCTGATAAAAGATGTGAGAAATACTTGACCAAGTAAACAGACAAAACTTCTATTGTCACCTTTCCACCTTTAAGAAGCAGACTGTATTTTCTTTAAATAAAACAAGGGACTTTTTTAGGGACATCATTCCCTCCTCACTAACAGAAAAAAAGGTTAGCCCAGTTTTGGTCTCATTGTCCAGTACATGCGATGCTAAAACTAATGCAGCAACACCCAAGCTGGTCTCTAGAAGACTCTGCAGGGAGTCCTTGGGCTGATGAGAAGCATCATTGATGGGCTCTCTCCAAGAAGCTCCATCCTCAGCTGTAGCAGAAGGAAATGTCTACATATCCCAGGACCAAGAGGCAGCAAGAACAGGGCAGAGGCACAGATCACCCCCTGCAACATGCTCAAGCTAACTTTCTCTCCTTGTTTTGTCTTATTCCAATGTGAGCCTTATGCAAATCATCCAAATCCAATCAGGAATTGAAGGACAACAGCACCACCTCGAAGTTCCTTTTTCCCTTCTGTAAGGGGGACAATGCCAAGGATCTGGCATTACCTTGGTTTTATTTGAGAAAATACAGCACAACTAGAAGCCTTTTCTATCACCTTAACCAAAGTACGCAGTGATGTGAAAAGCACATATAAAACAAGGGAAGAAAAATAATGCACAGAGCAAACTATACCATCTATGTGCAACACAATCAAAAATTCAAGTCATAATTCTCACCACTCCCGTAATTATTTCACTCATTAAGGATGATAATTCAGCTCTATGCAACATTGGAAGTGACAGTCTATTGGTAATTAGACAAATTTACAATATGCTGTGGTAACATCACTTAACTGTTGTATTTCAATTCAAAAATCTTTACATTTGCCAGAGGGAAAAAAAAATAAATTGGCTGTTTCTGTTACAGCCACCAGGTCTTTTTTTTTTTTTTTTTTGCAAATCCTTATGTATTTCAAAAGAGTACAAAAAGAGCATTGTCTGGCGAGTCGAGGTGGTCACTGCCTTCATTTGGCACTTGCGTTGTGTGCACTGAGCACGCTGTGGGCGCTGTTCTGCTGCTCTGCCATTGCCTTCTTCAGCTTTAGCTCCTCAAGCTTTCTCCACAGCTCCTCACGTTCCAACTCTTTCTTTTTCTCTCTGTAGGAGAGATAGAGCCAAGTATTCAGGTGAATTTTAAGCACAACATAAAGGAATTAACCTGGCATTTCCTCCTCTTAAGTTTTTCTCTAGAGCTGCTTTTTTTTAGAGGCAACTTCGCCAGGCTGAAGGATTTGGGGTTGTTTCAGCCTGGTGAAGAGAAGGCTCGGGGTAGCTTCACAATACCTGAAGGGGGCTACAGAAAGGCAGGAGTAGGACTTTTTAATAAGGTATATGATGGCAGGACTAAGAATAATGGATGTAAATTGGAAGAGGACAGATTTAGGCTGGAGATAAGAAATTTTTTACAGTAAGGGTGAAACACTGGAACAAGTTGCCCAGAGAGGTTTTGGATGTCCCCTCTCTGGAGGTGTTTAATGCCAGGCTGGACAAGGCACTGAGCAACCTGATCTAATGGGAGGTGTCCCTGCCATAGGCAGGGGGGTTGGAGCTCAATGATCTTTAAGGTCCCTTCCTACCCAAACTATTCTATTCTATTCTATTCCATTCTATTCCAAAGTGAGGGTACAAACTGGTACCACCACTTATTAAAACTGCAACTTTACTCCAGCAAACTCAGACGGCTGCTGTACATGTTGCTTTGCAATTCTGAGGAGGTTCTTGACAATGTGCAAACAAATTAAGGGATTAAGCACCTTTGGGGGAGAAAAGGACAACTATTGAAAGGAGATTTTGCACGTGATCTCAGCTGGCCCAGGGTAAAGTTGACCCAGCCTCCCCTGCTCCAACAGCACCCCTTGCAGGTTGGCAGGATAAGAGAGAGGCTGCAGCAGAGCCAGCACCTGGTAGCCACTCAGGGACCGCAGATGCCAGGTTTACCAGACAGAAATCAGGCAGGACAGGGAGCAGGGGCCTTTCCAATGCTTTCCCAGGTTTCAGCTCCCACCACAGCACCAATACATCCCTGGCAAGAGTGCTCCTTACACATGGGATACCCAGCAGCCACCATCTGAAGAGCAGTTCCACTGCACAGCCCCACAGCCCTACCTAAACTTTAGTTTCTTTTCAGCTGGTGCCTTTTACAAGTGAATCAACTGACACGTGGAAGAAAAAAAAAGCAAAACCAAAAAGCCCCATACCTCTGCCTTTCTGCTTTATATGAGCTTGTAAGTTCATCAAAAAGCTTGCCATTCATTTCCATCAGGGTTTTCAGCACATTATATACCAGTGCCACGATGGTTCTACAACAGAAGGAACATAAATCACTAGAGTTACTCAACACAAAATGAAGCATCACATTTCGGAACTCATGAGCTTCTTATTTAAGCCACTACTGTAAGGTCAGTAAGTTTCTGAAACAGAATCTTTTACTGTGATTCCCTCTGAATTAAACTGCATATTTAAACATTTTTGGAAACTGCTTTTTAACCTTAAATTCCCAACTCTCCTAATTGCAGAGGATGTAATTGTTAGTACTGTGGCTATACTAGAAAGTAATTCAATTACGTTGATGTTTCATCAACAACTGAGTTTTAATTAAAAAAATCAACTTCCATCTAATAACTTCAAGGCTGGGCAGAAGACTGTAGCAAAGGAACCACAACCATCTGGTTTAATACTAGAAGTTCTATCAGTTTGTGGGCAGCAGATGGTTCTGCTGTGTGGGCTCCAGTGCAGATCTGGACATCAGATGATGGTTTGTGGTGCTTTAGAACCTCGAAGCAGCTGAACAGCTTGAGTGATACTGGCTGTCTTGATGTGACTACCCACATTTCCACCACCTTCTTTTTGTGAAGGTATTCACACTTCACTAAGTTATCTCAGATACCCTCTATTACCTCCTTTAAGCCTTGTCTTAATCACATCAAGAAAATTAAAAAACAGCAATAGAATTAAAGACTACGAAGGTGCCTGTCATTAAGCTTATGACTAATGGAATGAGCTGGTAGGGTGACTGCCCCATCTTTCTCCTGGCTTGCAGTTCCCTGCACCCAGCTGGCAGTGAGGCTGCAGAGCAGAGGTGCAGTCTCCTGCCCTTACCAGTGCAGTCTCCTGCCCTTACCCAATGAACCACAGAAAAAAATCCAAGAAAGCTGCCATAGGAGCAGGTTTGCCTTTTGCTCTGTTTTTGGCAGCACTGGGAACCCCCCACAACCCCCCAAATCCACAGCATGTTCTGCCTGCCCACACCTCTTGGTTTTTTCAAACACAGGTTTTCACATGGTTTGAAGACAAAAACTTTGGGGTTTTAGTTTGCTGGGAGGGAGTTAATTCCATGTCAGACAGATAGATGGACATAAGCATGGATCCCCACCCTCAAAAAGCAGGTTAAATGCAAGCTTCCTGTACTTCAAGGTATCCAGTTATCCTGATTCTTTAATTTCCTTCAGAACAAGCAATCTCTGTCTGCAGGCAGGGAAAGAGGGACACCCTTGCCACCTGTCAAACTCCTGGCCTCTTTTAATGCTTCGAGAACTAGTTATCCCAAATTTACATTCAGTCTCAACTGCCATGTGAGCAGTAAGAGGCTCCATTGGGCCAAATTCAGAATCATTTCAGAGCCTGAGTGGTTTAAAACAGGGATCTCATTTGCTTCAACAGTTTGAAAGGCTCCTGCTGGTGCAGGCTTCACATCCTGCAAACTGACCTCAGGGACTGACACCAGCAAACATTCAGCATTTCAGTTATTGTTTCTTTCAAATGTGAGATTAAAATACCAACATTTATCTTGTGGCATTAAACAAAACTAAGCAGTGGCTCATTTCTGATCCCCACCATCCTCTGTGGCGGGCAGGCATTGCCCTTCTCACCAGTAATCTAGTTCCCCTTATCTCACTGGGCAACAGTAATGACTTACAAAGGCATTCACAGCATTTTGTTCATCTCAGTTAGTAAAAACCAGCAAAGCATAATTAGAGCAAAAGAACATCTTGGATACTGTTCATTTGCATTTTTGACTAATATAAGATGTGATTACATAATGAAGACCATTATCCATCAATTTCCTCATACTTTTCCAGTAAATCCCAGTTGCCCAGCAGAGCAACAGAGAACATTGAAAGCAGCGTTGGCTGAAAATGACCTCCATTTTAGCACCCAGAATTTAATTTCAGTAAAAATTATGTTGCATTTCAAGCTTAGGATGGAAGCCTGAAACAGTGTTGGATTTCTTAATGCTAGTATAGAAAACGTTATATGTTACATACGGGTTCCAGTGTTCTTTGGAAATCTTGTATAAACTGCCAAACATAATTGGTAGAATTTTATCAATGTTCTCCTCAATCAGGCTAAGGATATATTCATTATTCCAGAAGTACAAAGCTCTTTCTGCAACCTGAAACACACAAGGTTTAGGGGTCATCAACAACAAAATAAATCACTATAAGCTTGGGGGATGGGGGAGATTATGTTGGTTTGGGTTGTTTTTTTTTACCTGAAAATGTGAGCTTGACACAGATTTGGATATTTGCTTAAATAAAGGCTCTTCTATTTTTTTGAATTGCGTTGGTTCTATTACATCTAAGATTTCTTCAATTTCACCTAAAAACATTACCTGTTTGTATAAAAGAAATAGATCAAGTTGTAGGAGAGTATTTTATGTTGCCACTGTAAACAGAAGCAAACAATACACGGCTTATACATTAGTCATGAATCCTGCGAGGAGCAGGGGATGTAATTACACAGCATTAGATATCCCCAGGTTTTCTGCAGTCAACCATCACTTCCAGCTCCTGGGTTCCAGCCCTCAGCTCAAATTCCTTCATTAGTCTAATTGCTCTACACACTGCTCATGGACTGCTTCTGCAGATTATGTGTTTTTATGGATTAAAAAAAATAACCCACAAAAAAATATACTTCAATTTCAAGAATGGTCATAGAGGTTCCCATTACCTGGGATCTCCGAAGCAGCTTGTGAAGTGATAAATAGTTAATTCCTGTTTGAAATTACAACCAGGAGAACACCAGGCAGGTGGCACAGACAAATACACCACCACTCGCCACAACTGGGATGGTGGCATTAGGAGACCTCACTTTTGAAGAGCTATCAGGAGGTGGGATGGATGTGGTAGCATAAATCACATCCCTGATTTCCACTACATAGAAATCACAGAATGACCCGGGTTGGAAGGGACCTCAAGGATCATGTAACTCCAACCCCCAATCAGGAGGAAAAAAAAAAAGCTTTCCAAGACCATTTATGGTTATTTTTCCTTTACTACTTGCTTACTCCATATCTCAGCTGCAGAACTGTATCATGTTGCAGATCACTATATACAACCTAGTCTCCATCTACTAAAACACTTCTCTACTGGGAAAAAGGTTTCTCTACACAATATCTTTATTAGATTACAATTTTGAATGTAGTTTTTGAGAGGGTCCAGAGGAGGCCATGAGGACGGTTGAGGAGCTGGAGCACCTCTGCTCTGAGGACGGGCTGAGAGAGCTGGGGCTGTTGAGGCTGGAGAAGGGCCTGAAGGGGCTACAGGGAAGCTGGGGAGGGGCCATTTGCCAGGGCACGGAGCCACAGGATGGGGGGCAGTGGTTTGAAACTAGAGCAGGACAGGGTTAGACAAGCCATTAAGAAATTCTTCCTCAGGAGGGTGGTGAGACACTGGAACGGGTTGACCAGAGAGGTGGTGGAGACCCCATCGCTGGAGACATCCAAGGCCAGGCTTGCTGAGGCTCTGAGCAACCTGATCCAGTGCAGGATGACCCTGCTCACTGCAAGAAGTTGGACTAGATGGCCTTGGAAGGTCCCTTCCAACTCAACATATCCTGAGTTGCATGACAGAAATGAACACCACAAACTTCAAGAATATGAGCTTTTTGCAAGATGAAGCTGTATGAGCCTGCCACATTACATCACAGCAGGCACGAAAAGCAAGAGACCAAACCCACCTCTTTCTGACTGCAAGTTTTTGGCCAAAATTTGAGCAGTCCTCTGATTACCTACATTACAAACACAAACAAGTTAAAACATAAATGATACAATCCAACCAAAAATTATTAGTTTGTGTTTCATTACCCAGGGAGGTTCAATGAAAACTGAATAAAGCTAGATGTAATTCCACTGAAAAGAAATGCTGCCTCATTTCATTTAAGTATTTGTCTGCTTCATCAAAACAATTTAGACCCTCATCACTTCAGAAGTCTTTGGTTATCTGCTCGCATCCTGCTCCCATCCCAGCAGAAACATTAGTTGCGGGATATTGATAACATCCAAGGTGTGACAAAATGGAGTTAACTCCACTGTAACTTGATTTCCTAGAATATTTTATCCCTTTCTCATCCACATTCTGGGAAGCCCCTGTCTTGGTATCAAGGTTTGAAGCCCAAAAGCTGGTTGCACAAACAGGGCTAGAGAGAGGAGTCACAGCGTACACCACTTCTTTTTTTTCTTCTAGAATTTAAGATGTTAAAGACTGGAACCCAACACAACAAAGCAACAGAAAAAAGAAAACAACCCACAAAAACCTACTGATGTGAACTTAAAGAAAATACATTCCAGTATCCACTAACTATCTTACACAAGACTGGAAAAAACCATCAGGAGACATAATTAGAAAATACAGCTCTCAAGAGAAAGGGAAAAGAGGAGATGGGACACAACAAACAGAGGCTGGAGGCTTGTTTCCTAGAAACAAACATCTGATACGGCATCTAATTTACAAAATTAATTGTGTTCAAAAAATAAAAGAAGCTTCCACTGTGTATTTCAGAAGCAGGAACACACTCAGACTCTCCAATTCTGATGAAAGGACCTCTGCTTTTTATGGTACAATACCACCTATTTGACGATATCCAATTGTAAAACTTACTCAATGATTGAATACCTTCCATATTTGATTTTTGTGATGCTGCTTTTCCATCTCCCCAGTGTTTTATTCTGTTTTATTTGCACCAATGCAAACTACCAATTGTGACTTTCCAGAGCAAAAGTTAATATGACTTTAGGTGCCCACAATTCCTTATCTTAGGATACACACATATCCTGCTACTATGTAGGTTAACATCACTTCAAGATCAAATGCAGAAACCTCAGGCAGCTGCTAGAGTCCTGTGCTCAAACACATAAGAAGAAAGCACTTAACATGAGAAGAAGAGATCCCTTACAGATCCTCCACCCTATAGTTTCTCCCCAGCTGCTGGAAAGCTATGGGGAACTGAAATACCATCACCTGACAAGTGACAAAGGGAGAGGCCAGCACATAGAGGTGACAACTCTGCAGACTGTCCCACAGAGGCAGAACTCCCTCCTTCCTTGGCCAAGGGCAGAGCAGGAGGTGCTGGGGCAGACGCACTGTCATGGGGGAAAGAGACTGTGAGCCCCCCTCCTTTCATTGCTGTTACCTGATTTGGCAAGTCCCTCAGCTCACTCCTGTCTCTTCCACCCTTGGGGAGTCAGACTTGAGTGCATTAATTACACTTCTTCCTCTAGAGTCGCAGTCTATGTAAATACCCTTTTAAATATAAGGCCATTTTTTGTTAACAAGCTTGGAGTTGAATAACTCATTTATATACACACTGCTGAGATTTTGTATCTTCCAAGAACAGACCCAAACATTTACAGTTGTAACAGCTCATTCTGCTGACACCTTCCCTTCTCACAGAATAAAGCAAGTAAGCAAAAAAAAAAAGCCTCACCAAGGTCCTTCCTCCTCAGAGGATCAGTTCCCAGCTTGAATATGTTTTCCTGATGAAAAGCTGATACAGGCACATTTGCCTTCAAAGATTTTATTCAAAGAAATATCCAACATGAAAGCAGATCTGAAGTCTCGCTGCTCTTACTATGTGGAAGCTCTTCACAAATTCTCCCCAAATTATAAAATCCGCATGAAGCTGACACAGAGCAGTAGGTACCTGCTAGAGAAGGTATCTAACATACAAGGGGCTGCGAGCTTAGCCTGATTTCTTCAACGCAAAGGCCACTGCACTCAGCAGGGTTAGGTAACAAACTCTTCTTGTCAGCTCTGCAAGCATCAGGCCTGACCTAAGGCAGACTACCATAGTTACAAGAGCTTGTATTGAATGTCCTCTAAATTGACCCTGAGTGACAAATCCTGCCAGAAAAATATCAGCAAGGTACTTGTGAAGACAGGCTTCTGATGTAATTCTTAAAATATTACTTGTCCTGAAGCCAAAAGAAAATTCCAAATGCTATCTCATCAGCTGCCACAGATTTTAACCTTTACTTTTCAAGCATTTCAGAAAGTTTCTTAAAGCTTGGCTTGCCATCTTGCTGGCTTTATAAAACCCATTCTGCTACACACTCAGAGTAAGCAAAGTAACCAAAGCAAGTAGAGGTAGTGATTTCGCCATGAGTTCTCATTTTTTTCCATTCTGAATTCATCTCTACTAAGAGGGAAGCAGAACTTTATCTGCTGTAGCCCAGGTGAATCCCACCATGACATTCTTACTTCCAAAGCCCTGCCTTTATTCACTTGAAAGCCTGGGCTTGCATCCTGTATCACAGCACTGTAAATCTGTATCAGGAAGTTCCAACTGTCACATTGTCACTTCATTCAATTCCAACTCTGTCACGTTGTCACTTCATTCAGTCCTGCAGGTTTTTATGTAACGCTACACATTTTCTGCTCACGTGACAGCTTTAACTGTCAAACTGCCTGGGTTGTTACGCTGGATGGTTTAAGGAGTGAAGCTTAGGCAATTCTTTTCTCCTCATCCTATCCAACAAAACATGCTTATTGACCAGTGTAACTGGAGTAAAGGGGGAAAGGAGATTCTTCAAAGCAGACAGGGCAAATATATAGACACTGTAGTAGACAGCCTTCTACCACCTACACAGAATAGCTTGTCTTCTGATGAGGAACATCAATATTGAAGTGGCTATGCTTCTGTTTTCTAACAAGCTTCCACTAAAAGACTGGTGAAGATCTCAGTCATTTCCACAGAGCCATTTATATTTCATTCTCTACAGAAAAATTCACATTTTGCATCAGCAGTTCATTTTTCTGTCATGAGAAGACATAAATACCAACCTAAACTTAACAGAAAGATTCCTGATTGCCTGTCTAAAATCATTGTCTGTTCTAGCTGGCCTGGCATCAGCCTGTGTCCCCGTGAGCTGCTGCACTGCCCTGAGCCTACATTCTTCTTTCTGGGCACTGACAAAGCCCTCACATGAAGCCCTGAAACCCTCTTTTTTAGCTGAGCTGTCAATATATATCTGGGGAGAGTCAGTCTGGCAGAAACCATTGATGCCCTGAAGCACAACAGCCAGGAGGCATCCCAGTAACTGAAGAGACAGAACAGAAACGTCACATTGGGAGTCTCAGAGCTCTCTCTAAATAAAGTGGCATTATTCTTTCCAACTTCTATTTCAGGAAGGGTTATTCCACTATATATTTCAACTTTAGGCAGTTGCCTAGGCACGAGCCACCAAGCACAGAAACCATTGAGAATTCAGTTCTTATCAGGAAGGAATACAGTTATTAGATAGATGCTTCCTCACATGAGGTAGTTTGCACACTACCATTGGTTCAAACTTTTATTTCAATTTGTGCTCTGTCTTGGCCACAGGTTGTCAAGCCCACAATTTTCCCCAATTGTCCTAAATTCAATTTTTTCTTTAGAAAACAATGCCTATGGTTCAAAGCAGCACAGACAGCACTTCTACACAGTTGTAACAAGTTACTGTGAAATCCTTGCTGAAATGAAAACCAGAAAAACATTCAGCACTTACAGGCTCTGTTAAAGTCGTATCCTTTTCCAGGAACTGTACAACACAATAGGCGAGCTAGAATAGAAGTTAGAGGATCATTTAGGTTAGAGAGACACTAATGTTTTAGACACTGCAGCATAACTAAATGTCACAACTTACAAGGTAAGCACTTCAAGTTGGGGAGAGAGGGGCAGACATGGACTGATGAATGACAACCCAACCCACAATAGCCCTACAAAGCCATTTTAAATTCTTCCAGATTAAAAAAACCCAGCAATTAAAGCAGTAAGATAAACAAGCCTGCTCTATCTTACAAAAACTCCCTGCATACCAAAAAGTTGCCTTTTTTTCTTTTTCGTCCTAAGAAAATTACTTATAAGCTTGATGGATATTTCCCTAACTCAGATCCAATACCTAAGCCCCTTTTCCCTCATCATCCATTGCTGTGTTAATGTTACAGAGCTATTGATTAACATCTAGACTGGGGTACAAAAGGTGATACTTTCAGTCAATAAAAGAAGTTTCAAAACCAAGCACACACTTAGCTGAAGTGCTAGACATTTACAGCACACTATATTCAGTGGTAAGGCTGCAGGTGAGAGAAGGCAGCATCTGTCCAGCTGCATGTCCTGTCCCTAGCAGCACCCAACAACAATATGCCCATGGAAGAGCACACGGAGTGGAGGGAAGCAT
Organism: Turnix velox; assembly: GCA_013400935.1. NCBI lineage: Eukaryota > Metazoa > Chordata > Aves > Charadriiformes > Turnicidae > Turnix > Turnix velox. The sequence goes on along the minus strand of VZTY01017941.1, from coordinate 178,132 downwards.
AAGATGGTGAAGTCACCTACATTTCTTTCCCAGCCTCTAGTTAGTTTTGTCCAGGCCAAAGTGTGCCATTATGTGCTAAATGGCTCATTGTTTATTTAGCACATAATCAACTAACTAAACTAGTATACCTATGCCCAGCACAGAGACCACACAATTACCCAGTGACTAAAGATGCTGCAATAATGGGCTCCATTAAGACTAATGTAAGGAAGTCATAGTATTTTTCATCACAGATTATAAAGGAAACACAAAAATCACACCTAAGTAAAGCACCTACTTTTCAATACTTAGGATGCTTGAATTCAAACAATTCAAATTATTTTTCCTTTTTTTTTTTTTTTTTAATCTGGTACTCCAAAGCAGACAATTACAATGCTGTAATTACAATGTATGTAATTTATTTCTTTTACCCTTAGGCTAAGGATGTGTAGATTCAAAAGCTAATGAATGTCACACATGAATCTCATAAAATCCCGTTTTTATATTGTACAGTGATGCTTTATTGCTCAAAGACACAAAGAACTTAACTTAATTCAGTCTGAAGGCTTTAACTTTTAAAGTAGCTAAACTCATAGTGCAGCTACCAAGGCAGCAACTAAGTCCTGACCACAGAGCAGATTTCATGCTGGTTCACAATTCAGGATAATAGGACACTAGAACAAGGCTGAAATGACACATGGCACTAGTGGTTTGTGAAAGGACAGAAAAGGCAGCCTGGTCAACAAACCAAGCCAAATGCTACTCTCATCTCTGTGGTACAGCTGAATTAATGTGAAATAACTGGATTAAGAAGAGAGGACAGCTTGCTGTTCTATCTGCTACTAACAATACCTCTGGCACATGACTTAACTCTCATATCACTGACTCATTCCACAGGGCAGCCTATTGTATAGCAATAAACCAAAAGACAAGTGATTCAATGAAATTAAAACTTTATATGAGAATTAGGAATTAACTGAGCTCTCAACTTGATCCCATTCATAGGCTCTATAGTCATAATGATTTCACTTTACGAGAAACTTGCTTCTGTGTACCTTTTGTATACAAGGAGCTGTATTAGTGAGCTAAGTTAACAAAGCAGTGCTTTCATAAGCAACAGCAGAATTACAGGTTTGCATCAAATGTATTCAGTGCTTAAGTGCTGTATATCTGGAAAGGCTGTACATTATCCCTCAAATAAAATGCTTAACATCAGAGCAAAGTATACCAATAGAAGACAAATGAAGAACTAAAGCATTCTGACATTCTTGGATCTATACAGTTTCAAGCTGATTCAGAGAGCTAATATATGTTCCTTCCATTTACATATCCCTATCTATATCCATTCATATATCCCTATCTATATACACTCTTCCCCTCCCCATCAAGACCGTTATTGTGGAAATAATAAAGCACCCCTGAAATATGCACTTGGCCATATACAAGGACCCTTAAAACACAGCATTTAGGCTTCATAAAGCAAGTGGTAACAGAACAAGACCTTGGGATTAAGTGAAGCTTAAAGTGTGACAAGACTAGCAAGCAAAAAAGCTCCCCAGTTCAGCTGACGTAACACTGACTCACATTTACATTCTTACACTTCAAATATGAGCTAAATGCTATCTCAAGATTAACACTGAGGCATAAGATCTTACAGATTTTGCAAGTATTTTGGAATTTTGATACTGTAACACACTCTGCTTCAAATCTCAGTAGTTTCAAAAACAAATACAAAAGAACCCACCACTCAAAAATATGCAAAAGCTTACCTGTGCATGAAACAAAGCTAATCCCTTTGCAGTATGCATAGGAATCAGAACTTTCATAAGGAACTGTTTGTGTTCTGCTTTCAGTGGCAGTGCAAAACCATTGATAATACTGAAAACACAAGCAGGATTTATTTTTATTAAAAAGTCATTTCTTCCTAGCAAGTTAAGAATTTCAATAAATTTGAGAATTACGACATTCATGATTCAATTTCTAAACCTGATTTTTTAGAAGGCATAAAAAAAACTGTACATACATACAACCCTTAAAGTGCTGGTATTGTGCAAGTTTAAGACTCTTGGCAGGAATAGAGGTGAGCCATAGCAGAAGTCAAATAACACTGATTAGACAAGCTGAATTATTTTTATTGTGACCTCCATTAAGTAAAACATTCTGCACTAAGACTTGCTGGCTAACTGCAAAGCTTAAACAGATGCAAGAAGATGAGCCATTTCACCCACAGTCAGCATCAACTTGCAGAGAAAAAACAAAAATAGAAAGCATAAAATCTTAAACTATTTTAACAGTGCAGTTTTGATATTGCTGAACAACATTTCCTTCCAAAACCCCAAAAAGCAGTGAAACTTCTGAGTTAAAAATTAAAATCAGTGAAATAATGTAAAAAAGGTAAGTGAAACCCCTACGACTTACAAGGCTTTTCTGAATAGAATTTAAAGAAAACCAGCCTGGTGAAGATTAGAGCATTTCATTCAGCATGAAGGCAAAAGTTAACATTCATTTTCTGAATTGAAAGAACAAATTATCTATCAGATAAGTAAGAGCAGATACTCCTAACAAACAAGGACCCTCAAGAAATATTTTCCCAGTCATCTTTGAAGCTTGCACTGAAAGCCAGTAATTTATCTCCTAATTTGACATTCACGTGGTAAACTACACAGTATTAGATCAGTGACTCATTATTGTAATTATTCTCTGTTCCCCTGCATCCCTACAGCAAAAAAGCTGAAGCAAACACCCTCTATTTTTATTGTGTCAGATCAAACTTACCTTCCTAATATCTCAAGAAGTTCAGCAACACCATTGAAGTGCTCTGTTTCATATATAAACCTGTTACAAAAAGACAACTATCAAAGCTCCAAACAAACAGAGATTCCAAAGAAATAACTTTTTATAAGCATTAGATATTAGAATGCTAGATCATGGAACAAGCTCAGGTCTTTTATCAGGAATAAATCACTTAAGATTCAGAACACAGAGGCAAGATAAAATGACCCCGTCACACACATACCTGAGGAAAATGTTGTTGATCTGTTTCCTGATGAATGCTCTTAAACCAAGGAATTTTCCATAAATTCGATGGAGAACTGTCTTTAGGAAATCTCTTTCTCGTGGGTCTTCACTATCAAACAGCTCCAACAACTAAAACAATTTAAATGGAACATTACATGTTATTTTCAAAAGACTTCAGTGATGCTACTAACCCATTTAAATTCTACCTTTAGTTTACAGTTGACATTAGAAAAATCAGAATTAAACCAAAAATATTCTGTCAGTATTATATTTTCAAAATGAGGTTTTTCCAATAAAGCTGATTATCTTCTTTTAGATTAAACCTAGCAGCTTCATTCCCTTCGAAGGTCTACATGCAACAGACATTGAACACATTCCAACAACTGTTGTACCATAAAAACAAAAATTAAATAATGACATTATAAAACCTTAGGTAACACTTCATCTTACAGAAATCAGAATTAATAAAATCTGTGTAAGTTATTTACAATTTCTTAATTGAAAACCTGTTGTACTCATCTCAAAAACTCTCAGAGGTAAAGCAAAAGTGTAATTCTTTGCAAAATCATTCTGCAGGGTAAGTGGATAAGACCCAAGCACGTTTCCTCAGGGGGAGAAAAGGGAGAATAATGCATTAAAAATGAGCTGTTGGAGGGGTGGGGAAAAAAAAAACCCACAGAAAGTAGAAGTCGGAATCTGTTGAAATCTATTATCATTATTCCCTGCTCCCTCTTCTTTTTTTCTTCTTAAAAAAGACCCAAACCAAACACCATCACACCTTCCATACCCTTCCACTCCTGTTTCCCTCTTCTGGGTGATGAACATAACTGGCTTAATTTCTATGCATGAAATTTCACAGCTAATGATTAAATGGGGAAGTACTGTATATAAAATAAACATAATGCACATAACTATTAACTGATTCTCAACTAACACAGACTAAATAGCACAACAAACTTAAGATTTTCCACAGGTTTTTTTCCTCATGGAAAAATTTCCAAGGATGCAGAGAGGACCACACTCTCTTGAAGATGTCAAAAGGTATTCCAATCCCATTATAGACAACTATTTTAGTTACTTTTTACTCCCCTCTTGGCCAAGGGAGCACATGTTTTGAAGCATTAACTCCACTGAAGTCATTAACTAAGGTCAAGCAGTCTCAAGCAGGTCTACAAGGCTGGGTACACCTACATACCAGCATAAGGGACTGGAAAGAGCTGTTCAGGAACTTTGTTGAGGCTCATTTCATTTTGATATTGAGAAGGAAATTCTCAGGGTCACTACTCAACTTTTTTCCCTGGATAGCTGGCTGATCATTGCATTGTCTTTCTCGTACTCTAGAGAAAGATCAAGTGAAATGCCAGGGATTGAAACTCTGCAACACAGCTCTTCAGAACCATGGGTCTACTAGTAAATTGGTTACCCACAGCCAGCAGCAGGTGCAGACCTACATTTTGGGGAAAAATCAAATAAAACAATAACAGTAAAAGCAAGTGGAAATTAAATGCAGCCATTGAAGATGGGAAGGGAAAGTGTCTGTCTGTTTTCACTTTTCATTGCTGTACTGCTATGGCCTGCCACTACTCACCCTGCTTTGAAAAACAAATAAATATTTTGATGTAGTAAAAAAATATCTTCACTGAGTTAAACTCGGACAAAAATTATGACAGTATTCTACAGCCTAATTGATTGAGAAGTTATATTTGAAGTGAGACCTCACTTCACTTTCTTGCTTATTGTTACTTTGCATGGTTTTCTTAAGTACTTTCTTACTTTTTCTCTCTGTGGTTAGCAAATGACAGTAAATAGAGTGTCAGGACCTAGTCTCAAGTTATCAGAAGTTGGAAAAAATTCTATGTATTCTGTGTGAGTTTTTTTATAAGAAAAAAATTTGCTGCTGAGTTTTCCCATGATAAATCTATGAAGAAAAAAACAAACATAGAAGTGGTAAGATTTAATCAGCACACTATTGATGTGACAGAAAGTAAGTACCAAATCAGTAAAAACACTATTTGTATTTACAAATATCTTGCATTGAAAAGCACTGAGGTTGCTATCTGAAAAGAATATTTTTCAAGTATTTAAGTTACATGTAGTCTGTGAGGTATGATGTGCCATTTAGTGTTTGGCAGAAGATGCTCTTGGAACAACTAAAATTTAATCCTCTGCCAAGATAAAAAGATTTCACATCTCCTTATCAGTACAGTCATCTAAGAGGGGATGTGGGTGTGGAAAAACTCTCTACTTACCTGCTGGACAAATTTCTGGTCTATATATCGCTTTGCAATGCTAGGCTGAAAATCCGGACTCTCCAAAAACCTCAGGAAAAATTCATACACCAACTACAAACATTGAAACATTGAAATTTGGAAGTTAGTAAGTACACCATAACACAGATATCAGCACTACCACCATCAAGTCAGAGGGACTGTTCACGTGCTTGAAAGCCTAACACATTGCTGCTTCATCATAGCCTCTACTGGAATTTACTGGAAGAATTACAGTAAGCATCAAGAACACTAATTCCCAGAAAAGTCAAAGCTTCATAAATAATCAGCTGAAAATATAGCTATTAGACAAAAATCAAGCCCTAAGTATTACACACATTCACTTTTCCTGCTAGATTAAGAACTTACCATGCAGAATTAAGTGCTCTAACATCACATGATTTCTTAAACAGATGAAGAAAAGTCTGCTAACTAACAGTTTTTGAATTTGGTTTCAGCTGAAAACTCCAAAAATGAAAGACTAAAAAGCTGAATGAATAAAAATTTAGGGGTCAGCTTAACATTGGATTTCTATATCATGGACACTCAAATTGAAACATCAGGACCATCTGCAGATTTATCTTCAGCATCCTTTATATTATGTAGTGTGTTCTTTCTGCTGAGTTCAAATCCCCATCTGTGTGTTCTCATGATATCCACAGAAAGGACAAAGATAGGAGATAGAACTAGTGAGAGTCAGAGGCAGCAGAGAGGGAGGACACCAAGAAGCCAGAGCACAAGTCTCATATTTTTGGGCTAATCAGAAATCCAAGAGAGAAAACCCTGTACTTACATAGCAATGGCAGATTTATAAAATACAAATAAGCCCCCTCTTAGCTAAGACAGAATTGAGAGGAAAGACGTCCTATGTTTAGATAAATTCAGGGCTGCTTATGTTCTCAATGCCTATTTCTTAACTCCAGGTTAGTTAAAAGACCGATTAGTAAGATGCAATTCAGATGCATGTGGACATCATGGACCGGACTTCTAAATGAAACCCACCCATATCTGTGGTCATACTCACAGGCAAATATTTTAACTATTACCACTAAGACTACTTATTGAATTCTGAATAATCCATAATTGTAATCACGAAGTTCACCCAAGAGAAATGCTTGACAGTAAGTGCTTTTTATCTAGAACATTTGAGGTGACAGTTACTCATGCATAGCATCAAGCAGCAGATGCAAAGCAGGAGCTCAGAAACACAAGTTCCCCTTAACTTCCTTCCCCTCTGAGAGTGTAATAAGAGCTTTCCATATCAGCAGATTTAATGCACAGAAATTTCCAGGTGCTAGAACTGTATTGAAACCCAGGTTTCTCTGCGCAGCCCTAATTTGTCTTCTTGTATATAAATATAATAGCACACAGTGAAGGACAGGCAACTTAGAATCATAGAATCATAGAATCATAGAATAGTTAGGGTTGGAAGGGACCTTAAAGATCATCGAGTTCCAACCCCCCTGCCATAGGCAGGGACACCTCCCACTAGACCAGGCTGCCCAGTGCCCTGTCCAGCCTAGTCTTGAACACCTCCAGAGATGGGGCATCCACAACCTCCCTGGGCAACCTGTTCCAGTGCCTCACCACCCTCACTGTAAAGAATTTCTTCCTTATGTCTAGTCTAAATCTATCCCCCTCTAATTTATATCCATTGTTCCTAGTCCTCCCATCCGATATTATGTTAAAAATTCAGACTGAATTTTTAAAAGCTTGGTATAATATATCAACCTGATCACACAATTTTAAGTCTTATCATCTTATCATACTCCAGCTTCTATCTTAGAAAGAAATCAACTGTGGCTGTTTAACATCTTGAGCAATGACACAGACAGTGGAATGAAGTGTACCCTCAGCAAGTTTGCAGACAACACCAAGCTGAGTGGCACAGCTATGTCTGAGGGATGGAATGCCATCCAGAAGGACCTGGACAAGTACAAGATCCATTGTGAACCTCATGAAGTTCAACAGAGCCAAGTACAAGTTCCTGCACCCAAACTGGGGCAATCAATACAAAGAAGGACTGGGTGATACTGGTGGATGACAAACTGGACATAAGGTGGTAATCACTGAATCACAGAATAATTCGGGTTGGCAGGGACCTTAAAGATCTAGTTCCAACCCCCCTGCCATAAGCAGTGACACCTCCCTCTACATTAGGCTGCTCAATGCCTCAAGAGAGGGGGCATCCACAATCTCTCTGGGCAGCCTGTTCCAGTGTTTCACTACCCTCACTGTAAAAGATTTCTTTCTCATATCTAGCCTGAATCTACCCTCTTCCAATTTACATCCATTATTTCTAGTCCTTCCATCACATATCTTATTAAAAAGTCCTACCTCTGCCTTAATGTAGGCCCCCTTCAGGTATTGAGAAGCTACTCTGAGGTCCTCCCTGAGCCTTCTCTTCTCCAGGCTGAACAACCCCAACTCCTTCAGCCTGTCTTCATAAGGCAGTTGCTCCAGCCCTTTGATCATCTTCGTGGCTTATCAGGGCCAACCTGCTGAGCAATATGCCTCTTTCACAAGGGCATGGATTCCTACTAGTCAAAACTAAGGGCTGCTTTTTGGGAAGTAAGCCTTTGTTAAGTTTCACATACCTCCTCCGCTCCAACAGCTCAATGTCCTTCTTATGTTGAGGACTCCAGAACTGGACAAAATACTCCAGACAGGGCCTCACCAGAGCCAAATAGAGTGGCAAAATCACCTCTCCATTTGTATCCTAGAAAGCCAACTGCATCTTAGGCTGTATCAAAAGAAGAATGTCCAGCTGCTGTGGTGAGACCCCACCTGGAGATACTGCTCCGGAGCTCTCAGCACAAAGACATGGACCTATTGGGGTGGTTCCAGAGAAGGGCCACAAAAAACAGAGTGCTGGAGCATGAGGAGAGTTGAGAGAGTTGGTGCTGTTTGGTCTGAAGAAATCTTAACAGCAGCTTAAAGGAGGCTTATAAGAAAGATAGGGCATGGACTCTTTTGAAGGGCCTGACATACTAGGACAAGAGGCAATTGTTCTAAAATAAAAGAGGTTAGATCTAGACCACATACAAGGAGAGTGGTGAACCGGTTGCCCAAAGAGGTGGTTCAGCCTTTAAGCCGAGAATGGAAGGAATACTGGTTGTGAATGTTGGTTAACCATAGCATGACTAAGATACATCTACACAATGAAGCCATGAAAGCAACAGATTATTCCAGAACAATACTGAGAGCACAAACAGAGATGCAGAGGCCAACATAAGATTTAGAGGGTTTAAACAAACAGGCAAGCAAGTAGAGAAGGTCACTGATGGACCTTCTTTTATGAAGACCAAATTAGCACATTTTGTTTCCCATAAAGGACCAAGGGAGGAAGGACAATTATGGCTTCCTTTCCATAAAGAAAGGGGGGAACTGTAGTAAATGCCAAACAGAAGCAAAACTGAAAAGCATGAATGCTCTAACTTGTAGGTAAAAGCTAACAGATAACTTAGGAAATCCTTGTGAAACCCATGAAGCTTTCATCCAAGAAATTTCAGGAAGCAAGCTGCAGTGGCCATTTCTGGCTACTCAGCTTCTTCCTTCTCCTTTACACTATGTTTGCAAACTTAGAAGTCTAATAACTATCTGGTAGGGGAACAAGAATGGATTCTACCCACAAGAGACTGTTCCTACCTAACAAAGAGACAGGCACACTGAACTTTCTGAAGTGAGGTGTTACATTGGAAATACTAGACTGGGGGAGAACTGTTGGACTTAGTTATTTGTTCTGAAAAATGGTCTGTTTGGGTTAAAGAGCTCGGAAATGTAAGTCCAATTGCTTTGGTAGACCCACTCCTCTTTCCTGCAGAGATCACTAGAATATTACTGCTTAAAGGTAACAATTCCACCAAATCTGCAACTCCCTCAGCTCCATAATACACAGTGATTTAAATGCCAGCCTAGTTTGGCTGTTACAAACCATCTCCAGCATTGCTTAAATGTCAATCAAGTTTCATTTTATTGGAGGTCCAAAGTCTTCTGTTGTGACTACACACATTAATAATTTAATCCATTTTTTCCTGATGCTCTTTTATAAAGAAATGCCAACAATTTCAGAGAAGATTCAAACTTTTTTCCTTTTCTCTCCTGGAAAACCGGCTACCTTTCTGTCATAGGAGGACAGAATTCTGAATTTTTAATTGAGTAATCCAAATCACTGCCAAATCCCCACCCTTCTCAAGCAGTTCTTCAGACTATACTAGTGGATTTTGAAGGGGGGATGAAATGGGGGTGCATACCCCCCTATACATAATTTGATGCTTCCAGCATCATTGTGCTCCTGGAAGGCAATTAGTAAGTTTCAAACACAATCTTCCACCATCCATTGGCACAAAAACTGTGAAAGAAAGGAGAGGGAAACACAAAATTTTTCCATTCTGTTGCAGTGAGCAATCTATTCCAATGCCAGGAGAGGGAAATCTATAATCAATGATCAGACAAGCCTGGCCAAAACTCATTTAGAGAAGGGCAAAGAAAAAAGCTCTTTCAGTTTATCTGAAACCTCAAGAAATTTTACAGAGTGAAAAAAAGCTTCTATAGTTTACTTATGATCTAAAGTGAACTAAGAAAATATCTACAAATTTTACTTCTGAGAGACAGGAGTATTTTGAAGACAGGGGTTACTAATGATTATGAGAAACATTTCCATAGCCCTTGCACATTCCCTTCCCTCCAAAATCAGCCTCTCATCTAGTTCAGAGATAGTAATTTCTCCTATGAATTAGAATCACTCATATGCAAGATACTAATCACCACATGGGGTTATTCTTTTGTGATAACTTGTTTGCTTCATGATTTAAGTCTCAAACACTATTTTGAACACCATTTTTTTCCAGCAAATATTAGAAGCCTATCTTGTGAACATATGTGTATATTAGAACTGTAACATTATAGAAACAGAGTAGCATTTTAACTCCCCTAACTGAGGAGAAAGAATAGTATGTACACATGTGATAGCTATTAATCTTCTACCCACTACTAGGTTGGGTAGAACCTGCTACGTAACTTTTATTTGTCAGATCCTAGTTACTTAAAGGCAGAAATTGTGCTGGTTTTGGCTAGGACAGAGTTAATGTTCTTCGGAGCAGTCAGAGCATGGGGTTAAGTCTTGGATTTGTGCTGAAAAGCATGTTAATAATTCAGGGATGTCCCCATTATTGCTGAGCAGTGATTACACAGAGGGAAGGCGTTTTCTGCTTCTCACACTGCCCCAGCAGGCAGGCTGGGGGACACAAGAAGCTGTGAGGGGACACAGCTGGGACAGCTGACCCCAACTGACCCAAGAGCAATTTCATACCATGTGAAGCTATACTCAGCACATAAATCTGGGAAGGTGGGGGTAAGAAGAGGTGAATAAGTGGCTGTGTGGTGCTCAGTTATTTGCTGGAGTTAACCCACAACAGGCAATGAGCTGCCCAAGAAGTGAGCTGGGATGGATTTGAGATTACTCAACTTTCAACAGACAATAGGAAAAAATAAATAATTAAGAACTCAGCACTATTGTCAGTCAATCACATGATTGATACAGCAATGCTATAACAATCACGAGACTGGGACTGAAATAGAATAAATAACCAACTGTTACCAAACAACAACGCTTATATTGTAAAGTTTTTGCATGGAGGGGATGAAAAGGGTGGGAAGAATGAAGAGATATCTGTTCCTCGCTTTAAAGGACAAATAAAAGCTATTGCTCCACTTCTTGTTACTATCACAAAAAACTGTTCACACCTGCTTGTATTTCACTGAAAGTACAGAAAAGAAACTTCTTTAGTAAAGAGCATAATTATCTAAAACATGCATGACTTTCAGAGCACTTTTTAGCAGTGCAATCATTCTTTGTTAAGAAAAACAGAAAACAAAAAACATGACAGGAAAACCAAACCAATTTTTTTAAGCAGTCTGGAAGACTTACACACTGCTGTATTTATACATGTTAAAAAAAGCACCACTGGTTTTCCCTCTGAAGCATATGAACTCAGATGTATTTTTAAAGGAATTTTTACCTTCTTAACAAAGGCACATATAACTCAAGTTTCTGGTCACTCTTGAAAATAGAGGAATTTTATCTATTTACCTGTATGTGGGGCCATGAGGCTTCAAGAGTTGGTTCATCTTCCTCTGGATCAAAATCCGGGTTATCACTAGGTGGAAGTGTTCTGAAAATATTAGAACTAATCTGCAAGAGGGGAAAAAAAATTAATTGTATCACTTTTTATGCTTCCACAGACTGTAGACAGCTTTCATCCTAAAATCACATGAAACAAAACCAGCTTCAAAAAAACCCAATGACACTTACTCTCTATTTTGTAAAAGCTGTTCAATATAAAGAGTTAAGTCTGAAACAGGTGAATGGAAATATAAAGGAAGTAACTTTTCTCTCAACTGTTATGCAAGCTTGTAGCTAGATATAATAATATTTAAATTTCTTCCCTGAAAAATTCAAGTTAGAATTTCAGTTTCCCCTCATAAAGATCAATTTTAAACTATGTGACACCGAGAGATGAGGTTTCATATATGAGCATAAATACAGTTTGACTAACCAATTATGACTAAAACAGAGCTCTCTTTGCGTGCAAGACATACAATCTCAAAAACATACCTAATTTCAGAATTCTTCATTTTACCTCAAGGTATTTCTCACTTTCCAGTGAGAGCTGAAAAACTGCAAGCAGTTTTTCCACCTTTCATAATCTCAATATGTTTGAAGGTTTTAGCATGTCAGAAATACTTAACAATTGTGACTTTTTGATTTAAAATGGAGTAACTTTAAAAAAAAATTCAAGAAAAAGAGCCATCAATTTACTTTCAGTATGATACAGTCATATCAAATAGATTTCAAAAGGGTGAGTTTAAAAAGGTTCCTTCAGGGACTTTTAAAGTATATAGAAGTCTGGATCATCTTTCAAATGTCAAAGAAATGCAATTCTTTTCTGTCAAATGTAACATAGTGAATTTTAAATCTCTAACCTGAACAAAAGAAAACATGAAATTAATTTTGTTCCTGAATTTTCTATGCATTTAGCCCAACTTTTCCAACCATCCTTCAAACTCTAGTCCTTCTGATCAAGCCTGTTCCAAATAGTTGCTAACCACCCAAGCCTGCTAAACACCAAAGAACATTTGACAGTTTGCAACAAATGCTGCTGCACAGCTTCCATGGAGATTCAAAGGAGTTTGAAGAATCTGGCAAAAGGACTTCTAACAATCCTGAAGTCACGGAATAGCAGAATCCCAGAATGTCTGAGATTGGAAGGGACCTGGAGAGACCATCTAGTCCAAACTACCTTGTGGAGCAGAACAGGTCATACAGGAAGGCATCCAGATGGGTTTTGAATGTCTCCAGAGAAGGAGACTCCACATCCTCTCTGGGCAGCCCATGCCATCCTTCTGTCATCCTCACCAATCATGAGAAAAGTTTGTTTTCATAGTTATGTGCAGCCTATGTTCTAAAGTCATCCAGCTGGCCCTTCACAGAAGATTCAGCTGCCTCATTAATAAGATACAAAGCTGTTGTATAAAATTACTTTTCATTTCCTCCTACAGGTTTTATTTCATGACCAGCCCCTGTTTCCTGGTGGCACACAGTAAAGGTTCAGATAGTGCTGCCCTGGAATAGAAAAGTATTGAGGTTCTTTACAGATGGGCAGCAGTCTCCTAGTTTACTGCACAGCAGGAAGAAAAACCCAAAACCAGTATGCTTGCCCCTTATGGTTGTAAGCATAAGGAGCACAAAAGAAACTGTCTGGGAGAAGAGCAAGGGGGAAATTGGGCTCTGTCAGCGTAAATTTTAGCCAAGCCCGAAAGTCAAGACTACAGTCTTAGTTCTGTTATTTTGATATTACCCTCTCTTATTAATTACTCAACAAAAACACCCAACACACAAATCAGTCCCTTAGAGACCTCCTGACCTCTGCTTACTCATCTTGATAATGCATCCTTTTATTTCTAGATGCATCTTACTGAACTGCACCACTCATCCTGCAAACACAGAACTCAGAAGGCAAAAGAGTTGATAACAAAGGTGCTAACTACTAAACATGCTGCTAAAGCAGAAACACAGCAAGCCTCTCAGGCAGATCTTTAGAAAACTAATTTTATGATTTTCAGAGTATTTTGTATTTCTACTCTCATTACTGATCTCCTGAGAACATACAGAACTTGGAACAAACTATGTACATATCTTTATGTACTAGGCCACCTCCCCAAATAACCGGTTCTTTTAATTTATGATGTTTTAAATACTTTTGCTTCCTGTTTCATTTGCTCCTTTCTAACATACTGCTAATAATATCAACCAAAATTGTGGCTTGGATTAAAAGCCTCATCACTTTTAATATAGGCAAAACACACAAATTATCCCCTCACAGTATATTTAAAATACTCCTTTTTCTTCATGAGGTCTTATCTCAAAACTGTGATTTGACAAATAAAGATCATAAAAGGCTTTTATAGCTGCATAAGGTTCCAGTGAAACCCAGCATTAACTTCCTAAACTAAATCTCAAAGTTTTTCGAAGTGACTTCTGAAAGTGTGCCGCTTCAGGTACTAAGACACAACAATTGTAATTTATTAAAGGAGAAAAAGAAAAGGAAAAACACCCAACCAAACACTGTGATAAAGGATAGACTATTCTAACTTCCAAGGTTAAAAAACACTCACAGTGCCAAACTCTAATCTGCTGTTAGCTTCAGAGTACTTCCAATTGTGAATCTCCAGAGAGAAGACACTAATTTTAGATGACCTAGAAAGGATTTGCACAGACCCCCGTGCTACCCCTCCAGAACTCTTTGTAAGCAACGCTCTTTCTCAGTTCTAAATTCAAAGGAATTCTAGGAAAATCAGGATGTCTGAGACAACAAAAAGCATACATCCTGCCTATCTGCCTAAAGGAGATTTTTGTTATGTCCTTGGTGGCTGAAAAAGAACAATGGTACAATTTCAACTAGTGCTTCCTATCTCAGGATCCAAAGCAGCACAGGGACAACCCCACAAGCCCCTGTTGTGGGGGACTGATCCAGCAGCTATGGTGGTAACAGAGACAACATGAAGGGACTTAACTCTTGGTATCTGTAGGGAATTGTTGACTTTGACCTCCCAAGACTCAAGCAACTCCGAGGAAACTGGGCCAATTCCTCTGCAAGATGGAGGAAAGAAAGGGATCCCAGCAGTTGGGAAAGACAAAGGGCTCTGGAAAGGGTTCTGCTTCTGCCACTGTTTCCACTCTGGCTATTTTCAGGGAATTTTTGCAGTCTCTTCATCCTTTACTACCAGTCAGACAACAGGTGGGTTTCATTTAAGGGTGATTTCTACTTTTTCACCCCCCACACTCAAATGCTTTCTCTTACAACATAGCTAATGTAGGAATACCAGTCTGAAATAAGTAAATTATATCTTTCAAATCCCATATAAGTTTTGCTCAAAGAAAGGCCTCAAGTCTGACACACGTGCTGTTTGAAGGCAGAGACCCATCCAGAGTTCTTTCTGAAAGCTGGTACTTAGTCCTAATAAGACCTTTGCTACTGCCAGTTGCCAGGGAGACTAGAAATACTATTCAGGCTTAGAGCGATCTTTTGTCTCAAGCTCTGAAACAGCTCTCACTGAACTAAAGCCCTCTTAATTTTCTGTAATTTTAGGAGAGAAAATGAGATGGAAATTTGTTATAGATGAAAAAACAAGTATCCACAAGTATCCCAATCATTTGCACAAGAAACACAACCTCAAAAGGACAACACTATAGCACCTTACCTCAAACAGAAGGAAATCATTGCAACATAAAAGAAAATCTCCCTTCAACTAGTATGATAAGCTAGTTAGTTAGTACACTCTTTTCTTTCTCCTAACAAGATACAGGGCACACAAAGTAAGAAAACACTGCAAGGATTCAGGCCTGTTGCCACCAACAGTGAAAAAAAAAAAAGAAGCCAATAGAGGTTGACACAGTCTGTCCTATATTTTCTTGGGCAAAAAACCCAGGTCCTTTAAAAAACAAAACTATACTGAAAAAAACCAATCCAAAGCAAACACAGCAGTATCCTAGATATTTTTGTAAAATTACTAAGTTTTTAAGAGGGTTTCAACAATCCTAGCCCTTCAGTATGCCAAAATCTTAACATTTTTTTATGCTGAATATCTGACCTATCACATCACTGCTATTAAAAAAAATACACTTAAAAAACCCAACCAAACAAAAAATAAATAAAATAAAATCTTGATCAAAACTAGTATGCAATGCATAAAGAATAAAGAACTCATAGGACATTTGAACTCATCTCCTTACATTCCAAACAGCTCCTTTTAAAGTCAGTCTTGTGCCTTTTTAAACTTCAACAAAGCATAGAAAACCTTTAGCCTAAATGCACAGGTGCTAAAGACATTCATTATACATTTCAAATTTCTAGAAATAAACTGTTTAAAAATATTTAAGATTAATATCAAATGCATTCCAATGGCATCCTCTGGTGTATAAGCATATCTATATCACCACTGGCACAGGATGTGAAAATGAATATCAAAAAAACCCTGGGAAAGTCAGCAGATAATGACCACAAATCCTTTTGTTGCTTATTCAACAAGTTGTGTAAAGAAAGTGCATGCTACAAGTCATCCTGTGGTTGACAACTGAGCAAGCCACTTTGACTACTTGAGCACAGCTCTCCAAGGGCAAAACACTAACAGCCAGCCAGCAAAAGTATTTACAAAATAGACTCACTTTCTATACACTGAAAAACCTTTTTGTTAGCACTAGTACCCACAACAATTTTTACCAAAACACTTTGGTCTGTCATTCCACTGCCATTATTACAGGAAGGCAGCACCAAAATATTTCCATTTTCTGAAGGAAAACAATTTCAAAGCTTACCCAGAATGTGCAAGCATCTGCAATATACCCACTCTTTCATTTTAATTAACCTGGATGCATCATATTTCGACAAATAATTAAGACTTGCAAGTTGTTTATTTTCACAAGACTTTCTAAACAACGCTGTAAGCCAAATTATAATTAATTATATCTTACAAGCAGAATAAACAATGGCAATTCTGTGTTGGATGCTTCCACAACCATAACCTGATTAACTTAAATGATTTTGATTAAAATTCAAAATGCAATAGGAGGCTTCTGCTTACCATTTTCACTATGTCAGCATACGCTGATTCAACAATCACTCCACGATTTGTTGAAACATATTCAACGAGTTCATTCAGGGTCGCCCTCTTGATTTCTTTGCTTTTCAGGTCTGAAACAGAGTCCATGAAGTCAAAAAGCACACAACATTGCTGCAGCTTCTGACAAAAAAGATCCTGCTGTTCATTGAAGGTGGCATCTGCAGAAGAAAAACAAACCCAAATACATCACTTAAGTAGAAGCCAACTTAGCATTTCTAAGTCTATTTTCTTGACAGAAATTTGCATAGCTTAAATTTTGATTGTGGGGAGCATTACAGCCAGCAAATTAGCAAGCAATACTGTCAAAAATGAAAATATCCATTTAATCATGTTGGAATGAAAGACCCACCAGTCTCAGCTTGGTTTCATACACAAAATAACAGAGAAATAAATGGGAGTCAGTGTATTTAGGGAAAAGATATTCTGAATTGACTTTATTTGAAAGACACAGACATTAATAAGTACTAACTCTCCCTCAGCATGTCATATATGGAAGCAGTGCACCACACTAACCTTTCATTCATCCGATTTGTCTCATTCTGTTCCCTAATCCTCTATTATGTAACCTGCTTAAAAGCTGTAAAATCAGCTTTGAAGGAACCTTGTCTTTTTACCCCAATGCAAAATACTTCACATACTTTTGATATCATATGACAAATGTTTCTCTTAAGAATCAACATCAATATTCTGAAAGGATTTTCATTCTTTGGCCTAAAGAATTTATTTCAATCTTAGTCATGTAAGATATTCCAGCTTTTTTGGTCTGTTAAGACATGTTTGGCCGTGACTTGGCATATTCATTTTAGAATGGTTTCTCTACAAATTGATAAACACAATTCCTCCATTAGGATTTCATATTAGCTCTAAAGAAAGACAGATTACTAGGCACAGTGCACCTCAAAATTTTAATTCAGCCTTAAAACACCGTGACTTGTAAAAAGCTGCATGATGACAAAAGCAGCCATAGTTTTAACTAAAAAATTGCTCTAATGTGTCTTTTGGTCTTGTTTTTAACTGCTTCTTCGTGTGCTAAGCTAATCTAACAATAAAGCATCACCTTATGTAGCAGTCATTTGGGAATTCACTTGCTTCAGTGAAAAGTTTTGGGGTTTGATTTTATTTGCAAATATGAATTGCTCTCCTCCTGAAAAATTTAAGGCCTGTCTATAGCCAGACTACTAATCCCTTAGCTTCATTCATTCATTCTAGTGTTGATAAGAGCACTACTTTTTCATCACAAGGAAATTACCAAGACAAGAAAAAAGCGGCTACCTTGTACTCAAAGCCTCACTTTAAAATCTGAACAAATTACAAAAAGATCACATGCTTCTCCTTACTGTTTCAGGACTACTCTAATAAAACAAACTTAAGATTTTAAGTTTAGTAACTAAAGCACTTCAGTTCTTCAAGTTTCTTACCAAACCACCTATCTAGTGGCTACAACTACAAGAGTCAATGGTGGTTCTAATTTTTGATAGTTATCTGATAGAATCTCTTGATTTCCATAAGCAAAAAGTAATTACTGAAATGGCCTGAAACCCCTCCACTGTAATCTCAACTGCTTGCTCTGCAGGTTCAAAGATCAGAATATTATACTGTATTCCCTTTTTCAGTCTGATAGTGATGATCCTATTAACTGAACATAACACTTTCAGTGAGCTTTCAAAAAAATTGGCAATTACTACTCCCTTATAAAGAGCAGTTCACACTTTTGAGTGTTAATTCTGCCATTTTAACTAATTTTTCCTTGGAATAAGAATCTCATAAGGTACTTATTTAGTACAGATAACTACAAAGACATGAATTGCTACACCCTGCAAAACAATGAACATCAGCTGTAAAAACATTTGTAAGTTATGTAACATCTCAGCTCAGATCTTCTAATATTCTACAGCGGATGGCATGAGTAAGTGCTGTATCATAGCAACAAGGCAATAACTCTGACATGCTGAGAATAAAATCCAAAAAGCCTAATTTACGGAACTGACATGGGTAGGATTATTTTTTTTTTTTATGAGCACTACTCCCAGGCTGATAGAATCAAACAGAAGTCAAACTCACTCTTATTTTTCCTCAGTATGAACTTAAATTGAACAAAATCTCAGCAGTCAGGTGCAGGTAATACAACGTATTTGTTTGATGTTCAACAAAATGAAGTATCATTATCCAAAATCAGCAGTCAAGGCCTGAATGTTTCTAACAGCCCTTAACAGACTAGAGACTGTTACAAGCAAATAAAAGGAATTCAGAAAAAAATCAAACAATTTATTAGCTTTCCTAGAATAAGAAATCCCTGCACTAGCCACTTTGAGTTACAATCTCTGTGGTCTATCTCACCTGCTGTGCATCACCAGTCCGCCTCATTAACAATTTGATCTCAACCACATTTTCTAAAATGAAAAACCTGCCCCATTAATCTGGTTTGTCACTCTTGGCTAAACCAAAGGAAGTATTTTCTTCTACACACACATCCACTCTCCATACTTATTAGGGGAATCATAAAATAAAGACTTGATCAAGAGATGAAAATTATGTGCAATCATGGCAATAACTAAGATAGCACAAAAGGCAGTTTGACTTGTCTTCAGCCAACCAATCTCTCTTTGACTTGTAGATCCTTTATCCCAGGAATGCTATGAGAGGTGACTGTGAGAATGAAGTTTATTGAATTTATTGCATGCCTGAATTTTTAAAGCCTTGCCTTTAACTATCCCAAGTACTTTGGAAGATAGACAATTTCACATCATGATAAAAATCACATACCATAACTTATTCCAGTTCTACAAATAAACTGTGCCAATGTAAAAGTTTTTAACTTTAGTAGTTTAACAACCTATGGCAAAATTCTTTATTAAATTTCAGTTAAGCATCAGTCAAGATTTGCACTGTACATCTGAAGTTTCAATGCTTCTCTTCAAATACTTTAAATACCATAAGATCACAGAAGATAGACTCAAAGCAGATGCTTCAATGAAATAAACCTGCTGACAGGCTGTATCTTGAAGGAGAATTTTGAGAGAATATTAACAAAAAAAGAGACTGAGTTCTATTACCAGCCTGTCTCTGAATTGCTGCATGTTACTAGAAAAGAGACTTCAGAAATATTCAGGACAGAAGAAAATAAAATGCGAAGAAGTCTAAAGTGGGAGGGGGGAAGAAGGAGCAAAGGCATTTAATCCTAAATGGAAGAACACCGAGACACATACATTAAACCTCATCCCAGAAAATGGCCTACAGACCACCTGATGATCAAAGCCATCAAAACTCAGTTGCCTCATTTTTCTTTTATAGAGACTGCTCAACAGAAGTGTGAATTAGGAAATTCTTCAAATCCACTGTTAACTTCCTTTGAAAGGCTGATGGTCAGTTGGTCTGAGATCCCTGGGAATGTATTAGTAAGATTTTAGGCAGATACAGAGAACCAATTCTGCATCAGATGCAATGGCAAGAAATCCTAACCACAAAAATTTCCATTTGATACCATAAAAGTTACTGTAAATTATGACCCACCATGGCTCTAAGGATATTCATTGCCACTGGTCATTTCCATGACAGATGGTAAACTGTTCATAACTTCATTTGACCCTTGCAATTCATAATACAGAAATTCTCAACAGGCAATACCCTCTGCCTACAAAAACCTTTTCATTCCCTATTAAAGAATAAAAAACTACCAACAAGTTTGCTTCAAAGTTCTAACTGAACAGTAAAGCTGTACAACTGTACACATCTACCTCCAGTGCTAATGCTACCAATGTTAGAAGGTTATCAACCCAAGTCTAAGCATGGAATTGAGTAGATTTTTTTTTTCCTTTAGTATATGTAACTGCAGAGAAACACTACCAGAACACTAGCCAGGAAATAACAATATATTTAAATCCTATGGTTACGGGCATTTCTCTTAGAAAGACAGAGAGATACTCTTCCTTTCTCAGGAGAATTGTTTACACTAGACCCTCCGTATAAAACCAGAGAACCTAACAGAATCTTTGCTTCTGTAGTAGGAATCAGAATCCATCCAGGTTCACAAAACTCCTTTCTCTCAACTATACAAATTGAAACTTCAAAAAACCCTATTTTTTCCACCAATACAAAATAAACAAACACGAATACTTGCAGCAAGTTACTAATTTGTGGGGGTTATTTTCATATTGTTACAAAAGCATATCCCTAAGACTCATTAGTATCTAGTTAAAAGGTCTTGTGCGTATTCCCACAAATAATGAGAATTCCATCCATGAATTTATGAAGCATGAGCTAATGAAAAGAACTCATAATCACGGCAAGCATGTATTCTATCTCCTTTTCAAGGAAGCAAAAAACCACATCCATAGGTCATGACCACTGCCCAGGTGAAAATCCTTCCCTTGAGCATATGTGGCAACTAAATTGATGGTGCCACTGGATGTAAATTATTAGCCAATCAAATGTAGATTGAAGGTTTTACTATTATAATGATGTTTTCAAATGTATATAAAAGTCACACAGAGAATTCTGATGGGCTTGAATGCCAGTAAGAACAAACCCCTGCGCATCCAGTGCTGCAATGAGGAGCATTCACCTTCTAAACTTTAAAACAGGTCCTTGAGGGCTTTTTCCTTTTGGCCAGATTTTACAGCAATAATATCGTTAATTAAATATTTCTACTTTTACCTACAAAAGATATCCCAGGAACATGCAGAAGCCAAAGAAACCAAGTTTTCCTCCGGCAGCCTCTTCAAGAGCTTCACACATTCACACATAGCCCTTTCAAACACTTTGAGGTCAATGACACCATGGGAATCCCTCCTTTGACTAAATCAAAGCTGGTGGTCAATCTTACACTTCCACATAACACCCTGCCAAATTCAGATACAGACAAGGACTGTACTACAGTTATGTCAAATTCCAGGGTGTGAAGAGAACTGCTGCCCAGTTATGCTTACTTAGTTGTCTATAAGGTGGGGGGATCTGCTAGAGCAGAATGAAGCCTTAACATCACCATGAAGAGACACACGTACTACAAAACATCAAATGTTTGGGGATTTTTGTCTGAATTTAAGATTCATTTTTGTTCTGGGGAGTTGCTGCGNCATCAAATGTTTGGGGATTTTTGCTTTTCTGTACAATTTGGCTTTTTTTTTTTTTCTGTTAAGAAATACTGCTCTGCCTGGAAAGGGGTTCCTCTGGTAAACTCTGGTACAGCCTACTTAAGCATCCAAAGTTCTGTTTAATCTGAATTTAAGATTAATTTTTGTTCTGGGGAGTTGCTGTGTGCATTATTGTTGCAATCTCTTGAAGCATCTAGGTACCATCGTTTATGTTACAAGCATGGTAAAGCATTGTTGAGGAATGGAATTTTGATGTAATCTGTGTTGCAAGAGGGGCCAAACAGAACACATTTTTGGCTCCTCAGAAGTCCACAATTGCAGCTTCACAGCAGGAAAATAGCTGGCTCACAACAGAGAGAGGTCTCTACCCACTACCCCCTTATCATTTATTCCTCGCTTCCCATCCTCTGCTCAGAATCATATCCATCCCTAAACACTGGCTCTGGAACTCATCAGACTTTTCTGCAAGCTGCCTAAACTCAGTAATATGGGCATATTAGTGTGGCTAAACAGCTTCTGGAGGGGCCTGATGTGCACCAGCTCTGGCACAAGGTTAGTAATGGGGGCAGCTGTGGTTAACACACCACCTTGTTCAGAAGCACGTTGTCCAACCATCAAGGTATGAGATAACTGAAAAATCCTACCTATATACGATGTTTGCTACTTTGAGTAACATATTTTAGTCTTTAGTTTGGACTTTTTTTTTAATCTGTTGTTGCATTTTTCAGTTGGCACTTCGTTTATTTTAAATCACACTAAGCTCCTATTTAATGGAAAAAGCCCCTGTTCTAAACACTCACAGTATACTTGGCTGTAAGTATAGCAGTCAGTAACATCCTCCAGTAGAGGAGTTTCCATAATTCCAGCTTTTGGTAACTCAAAAGCCCAACTGAAACTAGTGGGGCTACTCAGCACTCAATGCAGCAACTTGGTATCTAAGGAATCTTGTACTCAGCATCTTCAAATTTTCCACATGGAAAAAATTTGCCACACTGTGGGAAAGGAAAGGAAGATGGGCAGGGAAGATTGTAAGTATGCTCAGGTGACTTGTGTCTTGGCTGCTGAGAAAAACATCCCAGACTTATATGTTTGCAAGTAGAATTCTGTTCAATATAGTCACCAATGACTTAGATAAGGGACTAGAGTGCACTGTCAGCAAGTTTGCTGATGACACAAACTGGAAGTACTGGCCAACACACCAGAAGGCTGTGCTGCCTCCAGCCAGATCTGGACAGGCTGAGAGTTGGGCAGAGAGAAATTCAATGAAATATAACAAGGGCAAGTGTAGGGTCTTACACAGGGGTAAGAACAACCCCATGTACAAGTTGGAGAACAACTTCTTAGAGAGCACTGTTGGAAAAGGGACCTGGGGGTCCCTGTGGCAAAGAAGGCCAGTGGCATCCTGGGGTGTACTAGTCAATAGGTGGAGAGAGGTTCTCCTCCCCCTCTACTCAGTCCTGTCCTGGTGATACCACATTTGGTGTACTGAATTCAGTTCTGGGGCACTCTGCTCAAGAAGGACAGGGAACTGCTGGAGAGAGTCCAGCGCAGAGACAGAGATGATGAAGGGATTAGAGCATCTCTCTTATGATGAACAGCTAAAGGAGGTGGGTCTCTAGCTTGGAGGAGAGTGAGGGGTGACCTCATTAATGTCTATATAAACATGTAAAGGGCGAGTGTCAGGAGGATGGATCCAGGCTCTTCTCAGTGACATCCAATGAAGGAGTTGGGGCAATGGGTGCAAGAAGGTTCCACAGAAATGTAAGAAAAAAAAAAACAAACCCAAAACCAACTTTATTAGGATGAGGGTGACAGAACAGGCTGCCAGAGAGGGTGGGGAGTCTCCTTCTCTGTAGACATTCAAAACTTGTCTGGATGTGCTCCCGTGTGACCTGGTCTAGGTGTCCCTGCTCCAGCAGGCGGATTGGACTAGATGATCTCTCCAGGTCCCTTCCCATCCCTGATATTCGGTCATCTGCACTTAGATAATGTGAGTATGGTGAGAAAATGAGGCCTGCTTGAACCCCTGAAATACTAGCATATACATGGAGTCTGTGTGCTGTCACTCTCACTAACGAGGCTTCTCTTGATAAGGACTCTTGATAACAAGGATACTCTTGTTTCATGGTGCCAGTGTTCCCAACCCAGAGATTCCCTGGTATCGAGATGAAGCTTGTTCTTTGCCTTTCATTCATGACTTTGTGGTAGCTCTTGCCTGCTTCGGCTCACACACATCCTAAGGAACAACCCCATAATACATTAGTATTGCAGGTTTTTCTCCCCATTCCCTGCATTCAGAGTTCAGCAGCATATATTTTTCAAATCAGCTGTTAATCCAACGACTACAGCTAGAAGTAGAACTCCGGGTGGGGGTGAGGTTTCTCTGCATGTTTTCAGTAAACACAAATCTGACTTTCCAGGTCAGATAAGAGAGTCACATAGAACAACATTAGCTTTCTTAAAAGTTAATCAGCTTCCAAAACAGTAGTAGGCTTGCTCACTAGAGGAGGAGTTTTGGAAGACAACGAAGTAGAATGATATTCTCAAACATCAGGCTGCAAGGAAATTTGTACTACATGTAGGAGAAAACTAAAATGAAGACCTGACACAAAATTCGAGGCACAGAAGGCACACTGGTCAATCCTGTCCAGAACCTGAGTGCTCATACCAATCAATTAACCTCTTCATTTCAGTAATTAAAAGGACTGCAAAATAGCAGTTTGGACAAACAGCTGAGCTCCTGCTGTGCATCCAATTACAGATAAACTACTCTTTAGATGATCATCAGGCATGACATGAACCAATAGATCCCCTCTCTGATATAAACAATGCTTCAAAACTACAGTATGACACCCTACTTACTCAAGTATCCCCAAGAGCATATTCCTCCAACTAGCTGTGCAAAGTCAAATTAAGATTGCCCAAAACAATCCATTTCCTAAAAACCATACCACTACCCTAATAAATCTCCATTGGCTTTTGAAATAGCCAATAAATAACAAGTTTTGGTCATTAGAACATCATGGATTTAAGAGTAATTCTGTGACATATGCCAGGGAATAAAGATAAGGGAAAAAAAAACAGAGGGAGTCAACAAAGAAATCACACACTAGAAGTAAGGCTAGAGGAGAGTAACAATCCACAACTACTTTTATTCACACGTGTTACTGTGCATTACAAAGTCAGTTACAAAGTCTAGGCTGTAGATAGCTTTCCAGGAGTACTTTCAGTAAATGACTAGGAAGTTATCTCCCATCCAATAACAGATACTGTTTGTTCACACAGTCTCATCTGCCACCCCACATGGCCAGCAGTTGACCTTAACAAATCAGTCTAGAAAATCTGAAAAGCCTGTGTTGATCTAACAACATCTGTCACAAATTCTGTGACTCCTTGCAGCAATGTTAAGCTGCAAGTGCCTTAGCTAGATAGATTGTAAGAAAGCTTGGAAGATGGTAGAAGCAAATTGAGTTAAGGAGTTTACAGCTACTACTGCATAAAATCCCTCCATTTTAATGAATATTTGAGTTAAACAAGACACTTCAGACTCTAAGAAAACCCCCTGCTGAAGTGCTTTCATATTAACAGCCCTATTTCCTACTAATTACATAAGACAGCACTCACTCAGAGGCAAAAAGTTATAGAAATAATTCTCTTGATCCTCAAAAAGGATTTAGTACCCAGGTCTGCCATAATTCAGTTCATTTCTACCTAACTCAGAAAGGAGATTTGAAACCTCACTGATTCCTTAAATAAGCAAGCAACCCACCCACCAAACATACCTAACACCAGTAACAAAGCACCTACACAAAAATTAACAAAATGTACACTTTGAACAAAAATGTTTCCCCGAGAGCATACCACCAGTTCTAAATCTAACTGAAATTCAGCTACATGATCCAACAACAAAAAACAAACTCTTCTGTATTTCAAAGTTAATTTCTCCCACCAGCAAACCAACAGTTAAATTTCTCAGTGTATTTATTTATAGCTTTGGCAATCATCACTACTGTATTTGCTGTCTTCATTTAAAAAACATGTAGTTTTAATGACTGTATGCCACAATGGGCCTACCTTTAATATAATCAAAGCTCCAAGAGTTTAGCAGTCTCTCCAGCACACAAGACATTAGCCCAGATAATGAGGTTTCACAGACTCAACAATGGTGTAATAACTCCAGACTAAGTAACAGTGATGGTAAAATAATTTAAAATAGGAACCCTGACTCCTTAAGGAATAAGGGGCTAAATGCAGTCACAGAAGTAACAGGCACAACCAGGTCACAACACTGAGAAAGAGGGGGTTAATTCTGGGCTGGGAAATTGGAAGCACTGCATATGGAATAGATGGCCAAAAAAGTTGACACAAAGGTCTGAGATTTAAAACTGCACTCCCAGAACAGAAAACATAACTCCCGGATAACCTTTGTTACGCTGAGATGCGACAAAGGTTTTTATCATGGTAAAACATACATGATTTCAGCAAGTCCTCCCAACAAGAAGGCAAATAAAGGTCAAAGTAAATTCTTAGTTATGTACACAGGACCTCTCTTTAAAGTCTGCCTTGGGTTGCATTGTGTTAGCCACAAGACAAAAGCACTCAAAGAAAAGCTGGTGAACAAAAGCTTGTTACTCCTGGTAACTTGCTCACAAGCCATCCAAGAAACCCTACAGAAGAGGTTACAGACTACGTTTCTGAGACTGTTGAATCAAAAAGATCAGAATGGACAATCAGTAGGACACTGCTCACTCCTGACACAGGAACTGTTAATTATACTCTTCCCCAAGCACCAAAAATTGCTCTTGAAGAAATAGTAGTTATTGAAATTTAAGCATTCACTACAATTTTGCTTTTTCTCACGCAATTTTGAAGGTGTAACATGATGCATCAGGTTGTGCCAAAGCAGACTCAAAGAACTGACTGTCTAAGAATTAAAAGAAGAATAATCTTAACAGCTCTGCTCCCCCTTTTGTCCCCCAACAGCTGCGTTGCTCTGGAAGTACGTCATCAGCACATAAAGACAGCTGAAAAGCAGGTGACAAAGTTGTGTGTCACCAACTCAATAAACACATAAGCCAAATACCCATTAGACAGGACAATATTAAAAATACTCTCTATCCAGAGGAAGATGAACTTGTCTAGGTGACAAAAACAATTTGATTGGCACCTTCTCAAATTGAAAGGGCAAAAGCTGTATTTTTCATTTGAATAAGTTACCTTTTTATTGGGTCCACTACAGAGCTCCTGTCTGACTGAAATGATGGTATGTTTTTACCACCGAGCACCAATAATAAACTTTTTTAATCCCATTAACTAGTATTCTTGTACAATCATTTTCTCACCTTACCTAAGAGTGAAATAGATTTTTAATAGGATGCTTTCTCCAGTTTGAAATCACTAGAGAAAATGTAAGTAAACAAATCACATTTGTTTATGTTTTCACAGAAACTGAAGAAACACTCATAACATTTTCACATGTCAGCAAAAGAAAGTATCTTTTATTTGAAACCAAGGAATAGCTGTTAACCATTACTTAACTGCAAAAAAGAGTTACTGTATTTTGTGAATTGGACACATGGCTATTATAAAAGTGCAAAAGGGATATATCAGGGTATCAGCTAATAGGGAACCTGTGCCAGAGGAAACACACAATCAAGTTTTCCAAAAACCATAGAAAAACCTCCTCTCTTCCTTTGAATGTCTGTGTAAATCCAGGTGGAACTTACAGGTATTAGGTTAATTCTTGATGAATTGGCTGAACCAGTGTTTCTTAATTTTCAAATTTCAGGTGAATACGACAATGAGATACTTTATAATGACAGGCAGGAAGAGCCAAGATTAAGAGACTGGAAAGACAGGTGAAATCCTGGACCTGCTACATTCAGTGATTTAACTCTCACTGACCTCAAAGGGAATAGACTATTTTGAGCAGACAAACATTTAAAGAACTTCCAGGATCTCTTTAACCACTTAATTTAAGCATTTAGCCTCACAAAAAAAAAAAAAAAAGGTTGAGCTATTTTTTTCCCCCGCTGATTTTAACCATTTACAGTTCTGTTCTTTCTATCAAAGACTGCAACATCAAGTGAAGAGGGATGCTACTCTTAAGTGTATTCCTATTTGACAAACTCAGTTTACACCATTTTGATGTACTGAGTTTCTTCTTTTGCTCCTGCTTCCTACTCTTAAGGGAAAATATACAGAAATATGAACCACCAAACCCCCGTTCTTCTTGACTGTACTGTGGAATCAAGCCTACATCTCTCTAAGTGGTTCTGACATTCACCCCTTAATTTTTCATCTCAAAATAACAATTGCTTTCCTACAGAACCCAACAATGCTGAAATGCACTAACTAATTTTATTTAAGTTTAATTCAAAACTTAAATTTGGGTCTTAGCATTTGTTGCCATTCCATTCATGTGCAACCAAAACTTAACACTGCTCAACAGGACTTCAGTATTAAAGGTACAACATTTTAAGCACAGATTCTCTAATTAAAAACATCATACACTTTCCTAAAGCTCCACCAATTACACAAAATCGAAACTTTTTCAGAAAGCACCGCTTTATTGCCATGCACTCTGACATAGCTGAATAAAAGCTGTGCTTCTGTTTTTTGAAGGACCAGCCATCTACAGAAACAAAACTAAACCACTTCTAAAAGTGCTCGTTTATACAGTGATGTCCCCCACTAATTCTCAAATACAGCAATAGCACAGATAAGTCTGTTTCTCCTTTTATATTCAGACACATTCCTGCAACTTTTTATCTTTGCTCTTCCTCAGATCAGCTTTCCTGCTCCATACTATACTGCCCTTTTCTAAATTCACTCACTCCAAGTTCTGAGCTCTTCCAGCTCTCCTGAGAAGATCTGCTAAGCTGCTTTCACCTTTTGTCTGGATGGTTTCAGATAGAAGTTTTCACCTGGTAATTTGTAAAACTGAACTTGGATAACACATTGAAAGTTTTCCTGTTATTGTAGGAAGTAGCTGTAATGCCTTTATTTGTCAAGAGTTTAAAAAAACTAAACCACTTAACAGAATTAGAACATCTTCCTTTTGCAGCCCTACTCTTGAATAGACACCTGCAAATGCAATTTCTGTGTTACTCACACCTTGACCTTCCAGCTTCACAGCAAAACTCTTATTTCTCTTCTCAACCCTATCATACCAATGAAGCCGATTAAAAAAAACCTACTAAATTCACCAAAGCAAAGTTTGCTTGATAAAACAGTGATAACCAATGGAAAAGACTGGAACCTTAAAAGTGAGAAAGAGAAATATTTTTCCAGTGGTAGCCAGGCAACACAACAGCCCAATCTTCTTTTATAAAGTAATTATAAATACATATAGTCTTTTCCCTTCACCATATTCAGAGCAGCAACACATGCTATTAGTTCAGCAGGCCACAGATGACCTTCAATTCTGAGCAGACTGATGTCTCTTACTACAGCATCCATACCCTTAAAATACTAAGGCCTAGTATCCTGCATCTACATTTCACCAGACTCTATTCTCAGCTTTACTCCTGCCCCCCACACATTCAGTAGCCAGAAACAATGCTGCTAAACACAATGAATGAAACTCAATTTCTCACTTGCATCGTGGTCCTTGCAATTATGTTCTCATTTTTAGATACTCGAGACTCCCATTTCGTAAGCCATCACATCTGTAGTCAGTGCCTGATGTACAGAACAAAAATCTTAAGCCCATGAAGCTTCAGAAAGATCATGGGACATTCAAAAATTGTACTTGCAATGAAAAACTACAATGAAACCAGAAGAGAGCATAAGAAACATTTACAGAGATTTTCAAAGCCAATATGAGCACTGAGACACTAAATGCTGAGCTCACTGCAGCTACTGGAGAGGAGTTTCTGCACTGCATTTTCACTAAAGCTTCTCTAATAAGCCACACACTTCCACTCTGTCCCCTCTACTTATAACATTTCTTCCTTGTAGAAAAATCTAGCCTAGGTTTTCCATACACTTCATTTCCACGCCTTGCACTACTACAAAGAAAAGCCATTCACAGTGTCATAGGTGAGAGTAACATAACAGATAGTGTTCAGTCTTGCTACTGAGCTACAAAGCTGGTCTTCAGATTTGGAGCAAATAAAATCAATTTTCATGTGCTAACCTTCATAGTACAGCAAACACTAAAAAAAAAATTAACTATCTCAAACATTGACAATACACATTTTTATTCTGGTCTCAGACACAGCCTGAACTGGTTTTACAGAAACTAAGGAAGTTAGCCTGAGGACTAGCTCCAAATAAAACTGTCCATACTTGGCATGGAAAACTTCAGTCTAAACAGTTCAGCAATGCTATAAGCAGCTGAGAAAAAGGTCTTGTGAAGGAAAATTGTAGGCAACCTTAACTATGATGAGCTCTGCCTTCAAGGCAAAAGCATACAATGAAATGGGCATCTTGTGGCATACTTCATTGACCATGGACCCAGCAAAACTTAATAGAAACTAGTTCAATAACTCTCTGATAAAAATCAGTGATTCAGATATTTAAAAACCTGCCAGTGTCAGCTCAGTTTCATCTTGAGCATTTTGCCAAGGGAGTCTTAAAGAACAGATGTTATTTACTACCTATTCATCTAGTTAGTCTGTAGTTCCAACCTTCAAAAAACGTATGTTGTTATGACACTATAAATACCATTTAGCTTGCTAGATTAAAACACAAGTCAGTCCTACAACAGCACAGAAGACAAATTTTATATCCTTACCAAGGGAAGTATCTCCTTTTTTTGTGAAAACAAAATACATCGCCTATGTATAAACACAATTTTCACCTGTCTAGAACTGCTGGTACACTACCTTTTCCAAAGCAATGAATGACCCCAAGATAGACAGTTACTAAAAAAACAAAGTGTACATTTATGTAATGTTTTCATCAGATAGCCTGGAGCAGTAACTCACCCCATTTATACTTCCTACAGCAACTAACATTAAATTCAGCACCTGCAAAACTAATATCTGACTCAACCAGAAAGCAACGAATATGGAAAAAGAAATCTGATCCTAAACTGGCACACAGAAGACGTGAAAGATTTAAATAGAAAAGTTCATGTGAAGACCGTCAATAGACTCTAAAATTAGGAGTGGCGCTTGATGGAAGTATATTCTAAGACAAAAAATTCGAGTCTAAGGATAAAAAAAGGTCAATTTGTTAAGAATTAAAGACTAAATGTTCCACTCCATAAACTAGGAATAGTTTCTTAATATAGAAGAAAAAATTAAACAGCCCATTTTTTGTGGAATTACTCTAGAACACTAAAAAAATTCTTAAAGTTTCTTCAGCTATTTCTCAAGACTTTAACTCCACTGACCAAAAGTTTTGACTACTTCACAGTAGAGATTATATTTTGACTACTTCACAGAGCTGAGATCATACACAAGGGTTCAACCCAAATTGCTCACAGAACATCTTCATTATTAATCTCAAATAAAGATTATCTCTCTTAAGGATAAAATCCACTCAAAAGATCAGAGTTGCATATAGGCAGGTGAGCTACACAAGAGGAAATAACAGTTAATCACAAGGGATACAAAGTGCTAATCTGAGAAAGGATTTCACTATAACTTTAAGCCAAATGACAGAAATTATTTATTAAGGCTGCAGTAAAAGTAAACCATTCAGGATTTTTTTAAAGACTTTTTCCTTTGGGGAGCAAAAGCAACTTAACAAGAGAAAACCCTCTCTTTTTCACTCCACTTCTTTTTGTCCCTCTGAAGCACAAACCACACGACTCAAAGCATTCCAAGTTTGAGGTTTGAATTGACCCTGACAGATTTAACAGCGTTAAAATTTTATCCCTGAGCAAGCTTATTAGTCCTTCCTGTAACAATTCCACAAAAGCTTAGCTTGAATGCTGGTTCTCAGTCAAATCCAAGCTCTCTCTCATGGGTTTAAGTAAAGAAAACACAATTATTAACGTCTACATTACACCCCATATTTTAAAGTTGAAACTACATGCTGGAAGGTTTTCTTAAAAATGTCTTATTCCCACACTTCAGCCCTATAAAGATTGTTAAAACCATTGCTAGCCTACAGTTGAAAGATTTGTGGACAACTTTCCAGTTCCTTTGCAAGGGCCAGAGTCTTCTCTGTGCAGAGATAGCTTGATTTAGAAATCAATAGCAAGTATTTCTTGCTCAGAAATCTGTTCTCTGAGCATGATATAGGAAATAAGCTTAGGGTGACGCGCATTTGCCTAAATGGATGTTCATTACTGAGAAGATCACAGAAAGGCATCAGGAAATGTTTATTCATTCCAGCTGCACTTGGCACGTTTGATATACGGGGGGCGGGAGGAAAAAGGCATATTTGCTTTACAACCTGACTGATCACATTAACTGTGCTAAATAAATGTAACAAGTTGTTTTCCATTCAGCATTTACCACCTGTATTTTTACATGCTGCTTCAACCAAAAATGACAGAAACAAGTACACATACTTCTATAATAATGAGTTGGATCTGGTTCCAAGGTCAATTTGTATCTCTTTTTTCCCAAAACTAAGCTTGTGCTATTGCAGCTTTTTAAAACAACTTGCTATTGAAGACAAAATTACCACTTCTTAAGATGTTAAAAATAGTACTTCCTTTGCCAGATTTCTTTAAACTCACTCTCAGAATTGTCCATGCAGTGATGAAATCCTGCTGTTAGCCAGCACTTTTTTTGAGTTACAAATTCTTTCCATGCATTTGTACTACATAAGCCATAAAGTAACAAAATAAAAAGGTGACAGATTAAAAAGACCCCAAAACAACACATAAACAACAAAGCAACTTCAATATTTAAAAAGTTTAAGAAGTGCACATTTATTTTCTTTTAGAGTCACTGAGTGTTGAGTATTTCTTATTCAGCTTTTAAATAATAGAGTAAAATGAACACTCTGCTGCATAACAAACACATGGGAAACCTGCTGACTTAACTGGAGAATATATTACTAATGCATTTTACGTATCCTGATAACAGTTAGATTTTCCTGAGCTTTTATGTAAAAGTGATAAATAACATCAAACACACAAAAATAAGGTAAATGTTAATGACAAAAGAGAAACTCGCTGCCCCTCCTCTGAATTCCACTCCCCTAATCAAGTCTGAAATGAAGAGCACCTACTATTAGGGACTGCTACCACCTACAACTTACAGGCATATTTTATCACCTACCAATGATACCACATGCAACCAAACTAGAGAATTTTGGTAGCACAAAGCAGCTGTACACTTCAGTCTAGAAATATGTACTTTTAAGATTATCTGTCTATAGGCTTTCAAATAGCATGACTATGAAAGCACGTTACACAATCTAATCTGGCCATTTCACTGGCAAATAAACAACAGCCCCGAGATAAACACTGCTATCTATCCAAAAATGCAATTTTAAGAGTGGATGGGCAATTTTTATTCTTCTGGAATATATACCCATTCAGGAAAACAGCTACCAGTGTGACAAACCTATTGGGGACTTTTCAAATCCCTTTTATACTTATTTCAGATTTTTTTTTTCTTTCTTAAAAGCAGTGAAACAAAATGCCAACTATGTAAAAGGTGTAAGATTTTACAGCAGCCTAATATCCACTTTTTCATCTACAAAGCCCTACTCTTCTCCCAGCACAGGCTTCAAATACTTCAAATGAAACCATTTATTTGAAGATATCTGGAAAAGCAAAAAGCCTTAATCTAATTTCCTAAATGTGTGCCAAGCACCCTTCAGCATCAGCATAATGACTGAACTTCCTTTTTCCAGACACTCCCTAGGAATGCTGGCTACATTCTTAGATGATACTACACCAGCAGCACTACAACTATTACCAAATTCCTTATTGGAATTAAAAGACAAAGCAAAGCTTCATCTTTCCAAGGTGTCTGTGATTAGTACAAGAATTTTTACAAAACCATGCATTTACAGAGAGAACAAACAGTACCTTTCTGGAAACTGTTGTGGTTTAAGGGGCAGAAATGATTCAAGACAAGAAGAAAGAGAGGAAGCCTCAAGTAGACTGAGAGAAGTCATCCATGGTCCATGGCTACCTCTGGGACAAATCTAGCATCATAAACCCAAGGGAGCAGACATGCAGAAGACTGTGTATTTTGCCCACAATTTTACATTATCAAGCCAGTTTAGAGGCCAAGTCTTAAAATTTAAATCATAATCATTAAGATAAATGTGACAGTGTCCCTGCCTATGGCAAGAGGTTGGAACTAGATGATCTTTAAGGTCCCTTCCAACCCAAACCATTCTACAATTCTATGATTCTCCTTTAAGAACTTCAGACAATCCAACCTACTATAAAACTCTGCATAACTGAAGAAATCCCACTGATAGTGACTTTTAGAACATCTGAGCTGCTAATGCTGTGCAAAATTTCCTTGTGTTATAAGTAGAGATGTGAATCTGCACTTGCAAAATTATAAACCTAATCATAGGTAGTTAAAAATTTAATATTAAAGTCTCACCTCAACAAGGAATGTAAACTTGAACATATTGCTGATTTAAGCTGGAATTACTCTATGCATAAATTGTGTACATTTAACTGTTTGCTGGATCAGGACTCAAACCTTCTGAAGTCTGCCACCTGTGTGTGATATTTACCAATTGCTTTTACAGGATCTGAAATGTGGGTTTGCAAAAGTGATCTGAGGAAAATATACTGTGTAAACAGCACATGAATGGCAGAAACCAAATATTGATTTCAAACCAACTATTCTGGTTATAAACCCCTCAAACTAAATTAGCATACTAAGATACAAATTCACAAAGAAAGGCTGAAATAACCAGCAAGAACATCCCTGCTGTTGTTGAAAGTAACACCCAGAGGCACTGCAACAAACATGCTGGAAACCCCCACCTTCCCTGGTCACTTTCCTGCACAAATTTGCATTTATTTACGTTTTTGCTGGTTTTATGGTTGATTTGCCACTCTCGAGTAGGAAAAAGACCCCTGACATTACTGTTACCCCATAAAAATCAGATAGAAAAGAATAATTCTTATCTGGGAATATTTCGGTTTGCTGTTCTTCATTCAAATTTTTCATAGTTGCTGCAAATGGTCAGATCCATCAAATGATGCAGCATCAAAAACCTTAATGCTTTAACAGTAGTTAAAGGAAAATTAGTATCCTGGGTCATGGGTACGATGCCTTATTTTTCAGGTCCCTGTCAAACACTTCAATACCAAGATCAAATTCTCTGCCTAACAGCTATTTTTGTAATTCTAAGAAGAATATACCGACATTTCTTTCGTTGTTCAAAGGTGTGGAAGGTTTCAATGAACTTCTTTCACTTCTGTAATACAACAAATGGCATCTTTTTAGATTTTTAGCTCTGTTACAAAAGATAAAAATCTTTGCTTCCTATTTTAATCTAAAATTTTCACTACTTGTAGGCATTTGCATCCAGCACCATGGAGGAGAAGGTTCTCTGAAGCAACTGCTGATGGTTAAAACAAGATGGGCAAAACCTCTTACACCGTCCAAAAGTGGGAAGGAACCACTAAGCAAACTCTCTCCGGTAACTCAGGATATTATGCCACAGGCAAAGAGTTCCTCTTCGCAAAAAACCCCCTGTGGGAGGAGCCACCATTCGCTCCTACGTTTCAGGGCTCAATTCCCTGCACTCCTAAACTCAACTGTCCGCTTTTCTCCGTTCTAAGCCCTCGAAAAAACAAAAAGGAAAGGAAAAAAAAAAAACCCAAACATCTGTTCGCCCAAGATTTACCTCCTGAAATCAGCAAGAAGAGAGGAGGCTATCTAGCGGACTGGGACCGGAGTGGGGCCAGGGGGGAGCGCAGTAAAGGCGAACCGACCCACACGACGACTGTTTATAGGAGGGGAGTAAGCCAGCCCGTTCCCACAAGAAAATCCTCCTGCGGGGTCCCACCTGGGAAGCAGCGGGTGCGAAGTAGCAAAGGGCTAAAGGACATCGGGTGCAGGGAAGGGGAGAAGCAAAGCCCACCCCGGCGACCCCGGGCACCCGTAGCCGGAGTGGGAGCGAGTGGGGTGCGGGAAGAGGAGAACGGGGAATACCTTTGAGCTGGGGCAGCGGCGAGAGCTCCACCTGGCTGCCCTGGCTGCGAAACTGCGAAGAGCCCTGGGAGCGCTTCTGTCTCTGAGCCTTGCGCACCGATTTCCGTGTGAAGCCATCCACTTTCTCCGCGGCAGAGATGGCCGCCGACATGGCTGGGCGGTGAGACGGCGCTGGGGGACGTCGCTCTCCAGAAGCATATATCAAAGCAGTCGGAGAAGCGGGAGGCCAGAAAAAAAAAGGGGCTTTAAACAAAACAAACGAAAAAAAAAAACAAACAA
>VZTY01017941.1:116208-141460 GCA_013400935.1 Turnix velox | reverse complement strand
AGGGGAAGCGAGGGTCGTCGGTAGTTAGCGGGAGGCGGGGAAGATTTTTTTTTTCCTGGCGGACGGAGTGCAAGTTGCTTCTTGCGACCCATCGAGGGGTCGGTTGTGAGGTGCAGCCGGGAATCCGGGCTGAAGCCCTCGAAAGGAAGAAGGAAATAAAAAAGGAGAGCGGCTGTCACAGCTAGAGGCCGCTCCTGAGCGAGGGATCGCGGTTGTGAGGGCCGGGTGGCAGGGCTTGGCGGTACTGTAGTTTCCGTCTCGGTGCGTTGCCTTCAGCGAGCAGTTGGCAGCCAGAGGAGGCCCCTCAGCTGGGGGAAGCCGCTGAGAAGGGTTTAACCCTCAGCCGTGGTGCGGTGGTGGGTTTGGCCAGAGTGGCCGGACCTCCCTCACCCCCCTCAAAGGTAGGAGAGGAAGAGGTAGATGTATGAGTTTAGAAAAAGAACTAAACTAATAAAAGAATTAATGCATAATACAAAGGGAGAGGAGGAGGCATAGGGTATATATAAAACCCTATCAACCCACCTCCCAGGGTGACGATTGGGCCACCAGCAGATGGATCATAGACAGTGAAATCAACAGTAGACAATGAAGAGCTGCATTCCCAATTCGGAGCTCAGATCAGGATCAAAGGCAGACAAATTGACAAGGTCCACCTGGGATAGTGGCTGCTGAAGAAAGACACCTGACCCTTTGATCCTTCAGCTGTTTACTGAACATGAGGCAGATGGGATGGAATACACCTGTTAGTCAATTTTGGGTCACCTGTCCTTTTCACTACGGTTTGAAAGTGTGATCCCTCTATGCTTTTCTGCTTCCCACCTTCTAATGGGGCAAATAGTGATGTCATCTGACCATAATAGTTATAGAAGTTAAGTATGAGCAAGTGCCTCTTTGCTCGCCATTCCTTGGAGTAAACAGTTCTTATCATTCAGAGTGAATGCTTTCTGAAGAATATACTGTTGATTTCAGATTTTAGTCAAAAGAAACCCATCTAAAAAGTGAAATTACAAAGCAGAAAATGGCTTGTTTTACCTCAAACCAGGACAGAGGGGCACTGGGAATCAGGACAGCATGCAAATGCATTTGATGCCATCTTCTAAGTGCTTATAGCTTCCTTTTTTTCCACCCTCTTCACACCTTGAAGGTTTTGGTCTTTTTCACTCCAGAGGATTTTGGCTCTTGTGAGTGTGTGTTAGTGTGGTGTTTACCTTCTCCGACTGTGTCACAGTCTCATTTTGCAGGCTGAAAGCACAAAATTGCCTGAAACCAGCATGTGCTTAACTTTCAAGGAGTGAGTATTTATGGAGTTACTAACTCCTCTGTTTTGTATAGTTTGTACAGTTCATGCAGAACCCAGTGTATGAGAAATGAGCTTTTAGAGCACTGCAACTTAAGAAAAATCATAGCAGTTTGTGCAGTACATGACTGCATTAAAGTTTGACTTTTGCCCAGTGCCATTTCCGTGTATGAACAGCCACCCCTTTTGAATTGCTAGCATGTGGGATGCCTTAGCTTTTTATCATTCATGTAGAGATAAGTTTTATGAACATCAGCACATTTCTTCTTGATACATATTTTTATGTAGTAATCCATCAAATAAGTATTTGTAGTATTTTGAAATACATGCTCAAGTTCTGGTAGCTAGGGTAGGACATAAATGCTGTAAGCTAATCATATGGTTTTGTCAAATGCTTCCATGAGTTAAAAGCTTAACGTTCATATGTAGAAACCATAAATCAAAACTCATAGCTTTATGGCCTCGGTGCTCTAGCTGTGAGAAATGGAAAGCCTGAGTGCTCCTATTGATCTAGAGCACAGACACTGGATGAGAACCAAAGCCATATCTTTGTTTATGTTTGACTCCGACAGTTGATCTGCAGTTCCATGGTCTATCTGCTTCATACCTTCTTAGTAGCTCTTATTAGCTCATAGTATTATTTCACCGTGTCTTCTTGCTTCTTTCCAGTCAGCATGACCTATGCCTTATCATATAAATTCTCCACTGACAGTCATGAAGGCCTCTGCCTGTTCCTGTCCACTTAGAATAAACATTCCCTCACAAAGGAATGTCCACACACTCAGGAGGCAGTCTCTGAGAGTCAAACAAGGAATTTATTGACATGTTCCTACAGGGGAAGGGACTCTGGAGGAAGGAGGGTGGTTTCTGTCCAGGGGCAGTGGCAGTGAGTCTCTGTGAGAAGGCTGCTGGCAATGGCCATGTCCTGCTGGTGGTCACAGTGGCCTCTGCTACTAACCCTACACAATGAGCACTGATTCATACACAGGGAACTTCTATGCTTCATAACGTGAACTCCAAGACCTAAAGAAGGAGCTCTGAATCAGACACTCAGAGCTCCAAGACCCCACAAGATGCTTGAGGGCAGACACAAAGAGCTCCAAATTTGAGGAGCTCTGAGGCCTCACATCTGCAGCTCTGAGGACCCTTTCTTGTGCATTGGTGCTTTTGGTGTGAAGCCTCGGATAATCTTGGGGTTGCCTCAGAGCTCCTCATGTATATCTTAGAGTGTTTGGGTTAAGGCCTCTGAGCCCTCTGTGTTGGCCTTGTGGCTGTCTCAGAGCGTTTGCTGTGTGGTCTCAG
Organism: Turnix velox; assembly: GCA_013400935.1. NCBI lineage: Eukaryota > Metazoa > Chordata > Aves > Charadriiformes > Turnicidae > Turnix > Turnix velox. The sequence goes on along the minus strand of VZTY01017941.1, from coordinate 138,861 downwards.
TGCTCCGTGGGGCCACCTCAGAGCCTCTTGTGTTAGCCTTGGAGCTCCTAGTCTGAGCATTGGAGCACCTTGCATATGATTTGGAGCTTTTTTTGTCAGTCTCGGGGCTCTTGCTGTGAGGCCTCAGAGCTCTTTATGTTGGCCTTAGAGCGCCTTCTGCCTGCCTCAGAGCTCTATGTCCATCCAGGAGCTTCTTGTGTGTCCAAGTGTGTTATACAGAGCTCCCTGTTTTGGCTTAGGAGCTGCTTGTGTATATCATGGAGCTCCTGGTCTGTGATTCGAAGCATCTTGTGTCAGCCTTGCAGCTCCTAATGACAGCCTTGGTGCTTATTGTGTGGGTCTCCAAGCTCCTTCTGTAGATGTCCAAGTGCTGCTGCCTGACAGCACTGCTACAGCCTCTGCCTGACATGCACCTCCGGCAGCACCATCCTCCTCCAGATGATGCTGGGAGTGAAGCGAGGCAACTCCTACACCCTGAGGAGCAGAGGCCGCTGTGACCAACCCTTGCCAGCAGCTGCCAGTTGACAAGAGACGTGCTCCTCTTACCCTCTGGACAGAGGCTCACTCCTCTTCCTCCTCAAGTCCCTTCTCCTGGGAAGCTTCACCCTGGGTTCAGTCCTTGTTCTTGTTGAACACTCAGATGCTGCCTCCGTGAATGCCTGGGCATCACTTGTTTGGGGAAGCCAGGCACAGGGGGCTGACAGCTCAATGGCCAGAGTCAGGGAGTGCTTTGCACAAGAGCAGCTCCTCCCTCTAAGATGGGGAAGAGACTGAGGAGCTCCCTCTCCATCTCTTTTCTTGGATGTTGAGTAGGAAGTATTTTGCCCTATGGGACTTTGTATTCATAGAATCAGAGAGTTGGAAGGGACCGTTACAGCCAACCTCCCTGCAGTGATAAGGGACATCCTGCACTAGATCAGGTCCACACCAAGTGCACCAAGGCCTCACAGCAAGAGCTCCATGGGCTGACATCTAGAGTTCTGAAGCCACGCATCAAGAGCTCTGAGGCCTCACAGGAAGCACTACTAACCCTACACAAGGAGCTCTGAATCATACAGAATGAACTCCTAGAGGTCATACCAAGAGTTCTGAGATCTACAGAAGGAGCTCCAAATCACACACTCAGAGCTCCAAGACCCACACAAGATGCTCTAAAGCTGTCACAAGGTGCTCCAAGAGACACCAGAAAGCTCATAGGTATGTCTGTGAACACAAGAACAAGGCAAAAAATAGTCTTTGTATGTGTTATATAACCCCTGTATTTCTCTTTTATCTGCTCTTTACTTGCCTTGGAAACAGCTTCTATTTCACCAGATTCAATACTGTTTTACACTCTACATATTATTTGAATGTGGAAAACTTTCACTGAAGAGGAAAAAAGGCAGAATTACTTTTAGTCTGTCTCCTGCTTAGTTTTCTGGGATTTTATTGAACTGTGTTACAAATGAAAGGTAATGAGGTAACAGTCCTTAGCATGGTGTGGAAAAATATTCTGTCTCTATCATATCTCAGATCAGTTACGTTACCTGCTGTTAGTCCATTTGATGCAGAATTCCTGTAGGAGGACAGGGCTTTATCACAATCTCCATCAGGAAATCTAAACTTGCCCTTTAAATTATTGCAAAATACCAGAACATTTCTCTTAAATCTGTTTCATCCATGGTCTACAAATTTCAAACAAGCCTTCATGTAAAGTGAGAAGGTATGAACAAGTCATTACCAATAAGAATAAACTCCCAGTTCTGTTCAGTTTTCTCCTCTGTGTTTTTGTTTTGGTTTTGGGTGTTTGTTTTTTGTTTGTTTGTTTTTTTGCTTTTTTTAATCATTATTTCAACACCCACAGCTCCAGTAAAAGAAAATCACCTGCTGAGGATTCTTCCAACTCACAGTTGCTTTACAATAACCACTATCATGTGAGTACTAAGAACCCAACAGAAAGTTTTCATTTAGTTTTGTTCTTGGTGGTATATCACAATAAAATGTAGAACTGCCCATTTCCTGTGGATTCTCTGATGCTTTAACATGACAGTTCAACTCATACTGCAGCCCTTCTGTGATTATGAACACCAGTTTCAACTGCTGAACTCTATTCAGGTAAGTGATTTCATAAAGCTCCAAGCACCCCAGTCAGTACAGAATTTCAGCCCCTCTTTCGATTTCCATGAAGCATATTTCATGTTGAGGGTGAAGGGAGGCAGAAGAAGAAATAAGAGTGGGAGAAAATGTGTTCAACACGATCTTTAATTTCTTAAGAAGCTCAGGTGGGGGGAGGGAGGGAGAGGCGGGGAGCAGCAATCACAAGTGTTCGCTAGATGGTGCTACTAAAAGGAAACACAGTCCACGAAAGTAAAACCCCAGAAAACAACAAAACAAGAAAAAGACTGCCCATCCTATCTGTAACTGTGTAGACCGCTTCTCCCACACAAACACACTACAGGCCTACAGAACCGAGTGCAAGCACTAATAGGACTCCCCTTCGCTATTGCTGAGGTTCTTTTAATTCGAAGGGCAGACTTCATAGTGGCCTACAAGAAAGCTTGGGGGGGGCTGTTTGCAAGGGCATAGAGTGATAGGACAAGGGGCAATGGTTTTAAGCTACAGTAGGATAGGTTAAAGCTAGACATTAGGAAAAACTTCTTCACCATGAGGTTAGTTAGACACTATCCCAAGTTGGCCAGAGTAGTGGTGGAGGTCCTGTCCCTAGAGACATTCGAAGTCAGGCTTGATGAGGAGGCTCTGATCAATGTGATCTAGTCCAAGATGTTCCTCCCCTTGGGGGACCGAACTTGATGATCTTTGAAGTTCCCTTCTAACTCAACACATTCTATGATTCTGTGAATTGGAGCAGGAAGAATAGCTGCCATTGAATATTCCATGGTCTAGAAGCAGATCAGAGACAGCTCTCACAGTCCCAAGCCTCACAAACAGGACACTGCTCCCAGAAGTCCCCGTTTCCCTGACTTAAGTATTTGTTGCATGCAACCTCATGAGAAGTTTCTGCTTTCCCACAAGATAGGGAGCTTCCATTTTTTGACATGCACAATCATAATCACTATTCATCCAAGCTACAGAACCTCCACAATGCTTAAAAATGAGGATACTACCTCATTAACAGAGCTATTATTCCCCACTTCAGCTCCAAACTATCAAAATGAGCAGATGTACAACAAATTTCCCAAGTCAGAACCAAATCCTGCTTCACCAGTATATAACACAACCAATGTGGCAAATCACATGCTTCTGTAACCAAAGTTACATCCATGTTGCTTCTTGGCACAAGCTAGAAACTAGCTCTGAACAGGAACATAATTCAGCACTTTGACAGTCAACAGGATCCCAACAGCCAATCTCAACACATGATTTTTCTGCAGTGGGTCAGCACACTCTCTACTGTCTCAGTTCTCTCTCTGGCCATAAATGCAAGTTGGTAAACTTAAATCTCCACTGGAATGCTAAATGATATGTCTTTCCCTGCCCCCTTAAAAGTGTTGCATTCTCAGGGGAATGACATTAGCATTTTTGGGAGTAAATGCCTCAGGATTTTGCTAATGTGCTAATAGCTAGAGCCTTCCACCTTCAGATCACAAGCACGAATCCAATTTAGCTCATAGGTAAAAATACTGTTCCTAGCAGAAATTCAGCATCAAGATGAGTTCTAGTTCCAGCTCCTTCATCAAAAATTAATCTCAATGCTTCCTGTGCAGTTGTATTTTCCAAGACAGATGTGGCTTTGAGCTCATGAGAGCCTTCTAGCAAGACACCCCATTTGCAACCAGATCCAAAATTATTTTAAGACTTATCTTCAGGATATACAAAAAGATTATCATATTTAAAAAAGGGAAAAATACAAGACATTTTTAAAAAAAGTAATAGAAGTTCTATGAATCTGTATATATATCAGCTGTTTTAGTACTAAAGATTGCACTGCCTTTAGCTATATTTAGAAAGAAGTGATACAAAATCTGAAGAAGCTGTTTTAAGAAGAAATAATAGGTAACAGTGTTTTGAATTCAAGCATCTACAAACCACTGCAGGGTTTGCACCTCTTATTCCTGGTATTGAAATTCACAGTATTATACCCTGGGCTCCTCCTGGTCACTGCAGAAGTTCGTCTTTTCCACAGGAGGGAGCTTTTCTCTTTCAAAGATGACGATCTCTTCAGCAATTCTCATTTTGGAAACGTGTAGGAGCCCTAAACAGTTCTAGAGTGCCCCACGCCTGACAGCTACTCCACACAATTTGCACAGAAGATTGAAAGAATGAAGAGAAAAAAGCATAGGAAATGAAAGATCAAGCATTTAGAAGCTAAATCACTCTCGGACCCTTGTGTTGTGTCACACTATGCCTCTTTCCTGCTTCCCATGCTAGTATTAATACAGCATAAAAACTCAAGAATGCCAAAACCAACACCATTTATGTTCAGTCATATCCAAGATACAAATTTCACTCATGTTGCTGAGGGTATCAGCCTCCTAGATAGTATTAGAAGAACAACCAATCACAGTAATTCTAGTAAGACTACATCTTGAGAAGAAATCTGGTCTAATAGCTGAAATAGCACAATACAAATTAGAAAACATATTTCAAAAGACACAAATGAAAGTAATACTCTAACAACCATTTATTAATCCAACAGGTGACAGTCAGCTTTTATTAGGGTTAATTTGGATGGCTGCTTTTTCCAGAAAAACAGCTCCATCACTCAAAATTCTGTGCCACCCTTGACCTGCAACCATGAGCTGCCATTTCCTTTAAGGTAGCATTTTGCTATCATCAGGTCTCACAGCTGCTACTTTCACTGTTGTTTTTGTTGCAAAAAAAAAAATCTAAAAATTACAAAATGCAGACATGTTCTCACCAGCTAATAACCAGCAAATTTCACATTCTCTGCTGTCTCAGTTCTAGTCCAATGGGTATACGCTGCTCCTGGTGAGCACAGCTAATTCCCATTGTCAACAGCAGGAGTAATACAGGCACACAGAGGGGACAACCAGCCCTTGAGGCCTGTTATAGTAATTTCAAAATACCCAGGTAAACATTTTGCATGTGGTAGGTAATAATGTTGCGCACTGGTTTAAGTATGCATTGTAGGTTTATACACCCTGAGCACTAAGATACCCCTACTCATGTAGTTTCCAGCTTCAAGTTTCAAAAACCAATTCTGACACAACTGCAGTACAGATCTAATCACAGATCTAAGCTCCATGGAGCAAAATGATCAGGCAAAATACATCTACTCCAAAGCTCTGACAATCTTGATTTATGACTAGTCACATATATGATAGCATGTGCTGCTCCAAACTCTTTCCTACTATTAAAAGCCATAACTTCAAAAAATATTACAAGTCTTTCCTGTCTTCAGTACTTGCTACAAGTTCAAAGCCAACTATGGTATAAGCATGCAGGCTGTGTTTTGGCTTATGCATAATCAACACTAGTAAAGATATCCAGCTGAACGCCACAGTCAGCTAAGCAGAATGCTAGATGTTAAGGCAGAAAAGCCAGCTCCAGTAAGATAACTTGCTAGTGTTGGGTTTTCTTTAACATTTTAGAAAAAAAACCCAACTATATAAAAAATCTACAGATCACACTCTGTGCTCAGGGAAGTGTCTCACAACAAAACTTTTCCTATTCACCAGTAACTAAAAAAATTGTAATAGCAAAACAAAACAGGTCAGGATAGCTCAGTCTGAGAAGAGACTGCAAGTCCCAGCACAAGCAAAGGCAACTAAAAAGTCATGTTTGTATAACACTTAATAAGTCTCCAAGGGAAGAGGGACAGCTGTGTAAAGCTACCTTGGTTGTTCCCTGTGGGTTTGTTTTTGTTTTTTAGGTTTTTTTTCTCCACGTAATTACATCTGTTTCTCATGTTTGATAAAATGAAGAGTCCTGAAAGTTCAGTAAGAACACTGGTACACTTGAACATATAAAGCAGACAAAAAAAGCATCCTCAGTGATACATTTTGGAAGGTAGCCAAAATCATCTGCAGAAACCTGTTCCGGTCTAAAGAGCTCCCTAAATAATATTTAATAACTAAGATTACATATCATTAATAATATAGACTACATACCTCTGTATTATGTCTGTAAAAATTACTATGGCTGATAGGCATAAAACCAATAAACATTAAGTCTTTTTTTTTTTCCCTTGTACTGCTTTCTAACAAGACAAAGAATTAAAAGCATCATTTGGCTCTGTAAGGCTCTCTTGGCCTCAACCCTTTATCTTATTCCAGATTAGCAAAAATAAATGGTTGGTTATGATCTTAGTAAGCTACATATCCACTTAACCCTGAAAATTAATGAGTACCAGATCTTTCATCCCAATATGGAGAGTGCAACTGCAGTATCCAGAGGGCATGATTTAACTCCTGCCCAGCAAAGCAAGCACAAGAAGTGAGCACAGAGAAACAAGACAGCTATTGGGACTTTTTTTCTTCAATCAGACTGCTACTTGAGTGTGAAACCTGAAGTCTGGCAACTACAGTCCCTACAGCTTTGGAGAAAAGTCAATGTTGATTTGGAAGCTCACTTTCATGAAACATGATGCTTGGACACCATACAAAGTTTTACAGAAGGCACTGAATCGCCTAAAAAAAAAGCTTTACAATTCAGAATAGTTTTATTTAAAATATTTGACCTGACTGGTAAAGATAATTCACAGTAATTTATGTGATACGTGCCATTTCTGAGCAATTAGCATCTGTGAAATACAAGTGGAGAGAAATGTTCTCACTTCCTCTACTTCAAATATGACAAATAAGAGCAGAAGCCTGCAAAAGTGTCTGCAGTTAAATAGAAGTAACTAAAACTTAAAATCCTCCATAAAATACCTGATATTTTAAAAAGAATTATTTGTAAATCATGTAGTTGTCTTTTTGGAGATTGGAAACATACCAATCATACTGAAGCAGCAGAATCAAAATTGATCCCTTTAAGGTAGATCAGTTCCTTACTGATATATTTGAATATTGGAATGATTCCAAATTGCTTTTTATCTTGTATATAATAGGAAATACTAAATCAAAAATAGATCAGCAGAAGTAGCTGACAGAAATAAAAAGGGCTGAGCCCAGCTGTAATAAAAGGTTAAGACCCCACTGGGATTTGCAAGTAGACAAACCATACCGATTCAGGGCACAGCTCCAATTCCAATTCTGTTTTGTCACCTTTCACACCTGTATTTGCAAATATACATAAACATATATACTGTAAAGTAGGTGCAGTCAAACTCTTTGAATGCCAGTCATGTACTTTTTTCAAGAACTGAAAACTAAGGAAAAAATCCCAATCCCGTTGATAGTACCAGAAGTTTTTTTTCCCTGTACAGTAACATTCCATACTGGTTTGACTGGTCTTAAAAATTGAGACCTTAAACTGAAATTTTTTAATACAGTTGGGGCATTAAGATATTGGCCCTCTCTGGATTTTTGGTGTTCAATGGAAACTGAGTTTATATATTTGCCCCCCATAAAGATAATAACCTTAAGCAAATAAATCAATCTCTCTTCTGCTCAGTAATTGGTTTTCACTGCTTATTTGTCAAATGCAAGCTCCTTCCCTTGGTCATGGTTTGTTTGGTTTTGTTTAAGCTCAAATAGTTACTGAAATTCACAACAGTACAGATTAATCTATCTACAAGATTTTAAAACAAAAAGGAGAGAGTGGGTATCTAATCTAGAACAGCTACAGCCACAATGGAAGCTCAATTGCAGCTCACTGCTAGCATACCTTTAGCCCTCTTCTGTGAGGACCACATCTTGTATCCATTCCCTGGAAGAATAGCAGGAACTCAAACGTTCCACAAACACCTTCTTTTCGTCAGCAGTGCCAGAAATCCAACATGGAAAGTTCTTCTAAGAGGCTACCAGATCACAGTCTGGCTAATAGATAAAAAACTTCCACAGTTTTAATACCGCATATGGAGAGCTGCAGACTCTTTTTTTCCTGCATCTATGTATTTTTTTAAACAGTACTTAGAAAATGCATGAGATGTTTTTATTAGAGCTGCAGTCAAGAACACTTGAGCCATAATGTAACAGTAAAATTTAACTGCTGCCAACAACATTCTGCTTTGGTCTGCAGTCAATCTGAGATCCTGCTCAACATCCACTTACTATCAGGCTCCCAGAAAGTGACATTAAGCTGCTTCTTCAAGAGCCTTAAAAGTTTATTTTGCTTTTACTGCAGCTCTTCACAAAGCAGTTGTGCAGTAGTAAACAGGACCACTTCCACTGAGTGGAAGTTTGGCAACAACTTGATTGCACAACAACCCCAGAAGTTAACCAAGCCAAAAGCAGAGGTACAGCTCTTAAAAACTCAGACTATAAATGGCTATATGAGATCACATTCAAGCTGTACTTTGCCAGTGTGACTAACTGTAGTGCTGTATTACACCTGCAAGTTATTTATCTTTTCACAAATACTGCAGAAGTAATGTAGGTACCCCAATACCTATCTGTCTTCAAATTGGCTAACAAAGGATGAGCAGTAAATCAGTAGAACTACTTAGAAACATCCACTGTTAAACTAAGTGTGGAAGTCTCCATGGGATCATGACCTTGGAGGGAGAAGTGATGTTCTAAAGTGCCTTGGAAAATAAAGGAGCACCACAACTTTTAAAGGTTCAAAACGACAGCCTGGTTAATGTAGCACATAAAAAGAGATTTCATCAAGTTTGTGGGATAAATATGTTTTACAAGCTGAGTCTGTAAAGTTTCGTAGTTATAAAACACATTCTATTACAACATTTTATAAGGCAAAGAGAGCAGCCAAAAAAGGAATACCTCTGAGATTTATTTACAAATAGGCTGCAGAAATAGCTAGCTACTAGCCTCGCTGCTGTTAAAAAGAAAACTGAAGTAAAAAGATGAAGCTTCTCTGGTAGCAACAAAGTATAGCTAAAAATAAAACTGAAAATACAGAAATGCAGTAAGTTGAATGTAAAACAACTCCTGAATTGAACATTCTGACCAAATACAGACAAATACCTGTATGTCAACCACTATTCAGAGGTCAGCATACAAGAAGAGACATCAAATTTGTAGCATTTTCCTTTATAAGAATATTTCTAAGAATAGCACTTCAATACAGACAGTAGATATGCTTGGTTCACAAATATACTGCTAAAGTCTCAAAACTACTTCAAAATTAATATGGGTTAGATAATTTCCTCACTTAAACTAGCTTAACTCCCAACCCAGTACCTATTTTTCAATGATTTCAAGCTACAGCACAGTCAGGCCCTAAACGAGAAGCTGCAACAGTAGCTTTGTAATCAATTCTATTTGCAGTTGTCACTCTGCACAAGGATCACAACCACTCGTTCTTAACTCTTCCCAATACCCCACTATGCTCATGGAAACATGTGGTCAGACAGATGATAAGGACAATTCAGTACTAATTTTTGGGAAGGTTATTTTTCAGTATCATTAACTCCCAGTTTTGACTTGGCTTGTAGCCACTGGAATACGAAAAGCTGCCAAAGGGAGACAGGTTGAGAAGGTGCAGCAAGGACTAGCTATGCCTCAACCAGAAGTGAAACTGCACTTTGATACAGAAGTTAAGGTCTGAGCTCATTACAGCATTCTGCAACCTTGCTCAGCAAAGCATGCTGACTTGAGGCCTGAGTTACTATGGTGATGAGCATGGAATAAATGTTTATATATAATTAGATTAATTCTCCTTTCAAGAAAGCAGCTGTCCTTCGCACTGGCAGCTACTCATACATATTTAACTAAATAGATGTAAAAAAAATGAACAGCACTGCAAAGCTTAAAAATCACTATTATTCATTGGCAAGCTATAGAGAACTTAATCTTATGTTGAGTTTAAAAAAAAAGCACATAAAAAAATCTCTTCTGAAAACTAAACCGCCATACTCCCTAGAGATTAAGTTAATGCTTGAGTTTGTACATTTTTAGGTTTTTGCTTATGAGAAACAGGAATGATTAATAAAACTCTCTCATTGTTTAACAAAGCTTAAGACACAATAATCAAATTTATAAAACGAATGTATGAGTCCTTTTCTTCCATGCAATCACTAAATTAAATCATCCCACTTGTAAAATATAAGCAGTATTTCCTAACTAGGCTTACAGTGAGAGCAGTAAGCTGACATAAACAAGTTAATGTAGTTAAAATGCTTAGCTCAATTGCATAAGTACCTTATTTCCTTTTCCAAAAGATTAGGAATCAGTAATCACAGTAGAATCATGTTGCATAAAGATGAAAATTCTGCTTAAGGCTTTGAGGAACTTTTTGCAACAACATTTACATTGAATTTATACCTTTACTTTTTGACTAAGAAAATCCAGTCCTACAATGTGATCACTAGACACATTCTTTAGCATCTAAAATGGCTCTAAGTTTAAGGAACACTTAGTTGATAGTGGGCAAGATGATTTGCTAGGATCAGTGACACCAAAAAACTAACAACAAAACTTAACCATACACTGAATTCCTCCCTGAACTAAAACAAATAACTGGCAAAATGCAGCAGAAATGTTTTCAGCTGATGAGTTGCCTCATTCTTTCCACAATGACGCCATCTGTTACAACCTCTTCCCTGTCCACACACACTTCCTCCAGCCTCCAGCATGACCCAGCCTTTGTCTCAAATCTGATGACAGACAAAATTGAGCTTTACACACCTGATGTGTGTCAGTAACTGTGTCTGTGGTTGGATGTGCTGCTTTGGTGACAGTGGGTAAATAAAGAGGGTTTTACTCCCAGGCACCTACCACAGCTCGTTTTCACTGAAATTTTCCACCCTTCTCCACAGTCCACCAACATAACTCCATATATATTCACCCCTCAGCCCAATTGCCAGCATAATTAACTTTAGAAAATAATGACCTTTAGAAAAACTGCATGAAGTATTTAAGCTAAGAGGTATATTTTAAGAACTAGGTTAGGAAGCAGCCACATGTAGGTTCACTCAAGTAGATCATGCAGGGTAAACTTCTAGTAATAAGGGCAAAACCAAGGGTATATACTCTCCCTGCTGCACAGTATGAGCCAATGTACATTCCTGATACCTATCAGCACACTGTCACTTCACAGTAAAGAACAGAGAAATCTTAACCCTAATAAAGTCATTGAATAACATTCAAATTATCCTTTGCATTTCATCTGTAAATCCCACCAAGGTAAAGGCTTTCTTCAGAGCCTTGCACATGCTGTTGATACACAAGAGAGAATAGGAAGATATACAACTGATCATCAAGAAGCAGGACGTAATTTTGACTTGCTCTAAGAATAGGCCAAACGCCTTCCTCCAGTTTGCATGCAAATTTACTACTGAAGACAATGCAGGCATTTGAAGGAAGAAATTCAGCTTAGAATCTTGAGTATCTCTTCAGTAACCCTCCAAATCAAAATCAGATCTTCTCAAACACCAATGTTCACATCTGCAGGATTTTTAAGTGAAAAACACTGACATATTATTAGAAGTGGTCTTTATTTCAGTTGAGTATCTACCTATATCTGTATGGAGTAAAAGCATTACTGTTAACTCATAAAATATTTACGCTTGCAAGATAACCCATAACAAGGGACCAGATATCCTCAAACATTAACACTAGAACTATCAATTTTATTGAGAGGCACGTCAATTGCTGATTGCACAGCTAAAAAAAAAACCCTAAAATATTATTTTCTTATTGATAAATCTTGAACACTTCTAGTTGATTTCAAATTTTTATGATCCTAGAGAACCAATTTTAAATTAAACATGAAGAAGTGAATAGTTCAGTTGAGTACCTTTACTAAAAAACATGGAGTCAGATTTGAAGAAGGCTGAGGTACTCAATAACTTCTTTGCCTCAGTCTTCACCAGCAAGGCCTCTGCTTGCACCACTCAGGTCTTAAAAACCAAGAGCATAAACTGGGAGAAGCAAGATCCACCTGCTATGAGTGAAGATCAGGTTCGAGACCACATGAAGAACTTGGAGGTGCACAAGTCTATGGGACCTGATGAGATCCACCCACGGGTCCATAGGGAACTAGCAGATGAAGTTGCCAAATCACTGTCCATCATATTTGAAAGGTCATGGCAGACTTGTGAAGTTCCCACTGACTTGGAAAGGGGGAACATAACCCCCATTTTCAAAAAGGCAAAAAGGAAGATCCATGAAATTACAGGCCAGTCAGTCTCACCTCTGTGCCTGGAAAAATCATGGGGCAGATCCTCTTGAAGGTGCTGCAAAAACACATGGACGATGTTACTGAGGTGGTTGGAAGTAACCAACATGGCTTCACCACTGGAACAGGTTGCCCAGAGAGGGTGTGGATGTCCCCTCTTTGGAGGTGTTTAAGCCCAGGCTGGACAAGGCACTGAGCAGCCTTATCTAGCAGGAGATGTCCCTGTCTATGGCAGGGGCTTGGAACTAGACGATCTTTAAGGTCCCTTCCAACCCAAACTATTCTATGATTCTAAGACTCTAGAACTGAAGCTCAGAAAATAAACTTTTAAGACTTCACTCCCTTTTAATATTTGAAATTTTATTAGTTTCTCTCTTTTATGCAGGTCTTTGCAAATAATAAAATTCACCTAGCACAGTTAATGTTATACTTTAAAACACAAATAAGTTAAGAAGAACCCTTAATTATCTTTTCCTCCCTGAAATATACTTAGAGGCTGGACATAGCAAGCAAAGTTGAATTTACTGTATTTGAATATCATGTACTTTTTGTAATTATGGATTGTATTATATAAATAGCAATGAAACATAAAATACAATGTTTATTTGTATAAGAATTTTCAGTAGTGCTATTGTCTTTCAAAGCAGTAAAAGAGGCCTCAAAATTTACATGCCCACCTGAGACACACAGTGTGTGAAGTCACAAAGCAAATGAGTGACAAATGTGGGGGTAAAACCAAGAAGAAATTACAGAAGGTAAGCTAAGAATGCCTGGACTTGTTCTGTGGTCTTCATCACCATAGCAGCAGGCAGGAGCACACTGCTACAGATCAGGACTCATTTGACTAAGGTGTGATTCCTGAACAGGACTGAATGCTGCATGGAATTAAGGATGCTGGAGAGCCTATGTGCTAGCTCTAAGAGTGCAGACAACAGGTTCTGCCCACAGCTGCAGCCTTGCACACATACAGTTCAATCTCACAGCTCATGAGAACAGACAATCCCTGGAAAACTTGATTTCATCTCTTAACTGGAAATTATCTGAGGAGTTATCCCCAACCCAAACTCTCTCAAAATAAAAATATTCCAAAACTGCAATGAGATACGCAGGAGAAGCTGGCTACCCATGAATGGAGATTTTGAGTAAATGCTTTAACTAACTACTGTCATGCTAAGAAGTATTTTAAGCTGCCATTATACTCTACAGTGTACATCTGCAGTTGTATGCATTCAGTCAAACACCCCCACAAGGAGAGCAAAATAAATGCACAGTATAAACAAGCCACTGCAGCAGTAAAATGGGCACTGAACATTACTAAAATACCAATAAACTAGAAGATTTGTCATTTGGGAGAAGAGTTCTCCTTTAATGATTATACATAGCAGATCCTGAGCTGAAAACAGCACAACCCAGATCCGTTGCCAAACCTGGAGTTACAGCAATGCAAGTTATTTTTGAAAAAAAAATTCTCATACACATTTCACTCTGCATTACCATGAATTAAAAGACAGAATAATCCCTGGTTAAGCTATATTTTAGCTCATTTAAAGAGCTCCCAATAATCTAGTGTTTTCACCCCAGATCCCAAGTGCTTTAGAACATTCCAGCTCTGACTGCTTCCATGATGAATGTTTTTCATCTTAACACCACAAGTCTTACTGGTTTTAGACGTTCTCCACTCTTTTTGAGTACCCTCACGGGCCTTAGTTCAGTAGCAGCATATCTTCTTTCTAAAGTCCACTTGCAGGGTCACTCAGACTTTACAGGAATTGAGAGTCTCTGAAAGCAACTCAACTCAGATCTGGGGAAGTTTCTGGATTTATTTTTAAAGCACTGCTTACTCCACACAACTATTTCAAAAGGCTCTGACCTCCCAAGCACTTGCAACAAACAATTTTTGGCTATATATGGAAAGTGTTGACAACCAGGTTATACTCAAAATTATTTCCCTGGAGAATTCATCTAGAATATACTCTATTTATTGCACTCACAGCAGCAGTGCCCAGACAAGAAGGGCTTCAGGTTGTTCAGCAAGTAAGGCAGATCTCCATTTACATGTCTGAGAAAAAGAGGAAGACTCCAAACACACTGGCTAAACTTTCAGACTGGACCAGATGTCACACAACTATTTCAGCTATCAATCAAGAATGTCTTGAACAACAGAAGCAGAAATAGGTTCACACCTATAGGGGTTAAATATTCTAAAGTCTTACCTGACCCCAAGCTAAACCCAGGAGTAACTGCCACTGCATTTGATGAGAAAACTGTATCTCCTGGTATCAAGGCATTAGTCTCTTACATCCCATCCTTTCCATCCCATTTCAGAGCATCCATCTCTGGTGCAGCACAAGCACATGGACCTGCAGGAGAGGGTCCAGAAGAAGGCTACCAGGATGATCAGAGAGCTGGAGCACCTCTGCTACGAGGGTAAGCTGAGAGAGTAGGGTCTGCTCTGCTTGGAGAAGAGAAGGCTGTGGGGAGACCTCATAGTAGCTTACCAGCACTTGAAGGGGCTACAGGAAATCTGGGGAGGGATTGTTTAAGAGGACATGGAGGAATAGGACAAGGGATAGTGGTTTTAAACTAGAGCAGGCCAGATTTATTTTAGACACTAGAAGTTCTTCACCATGAGAGGGGTGAGGCACTGGAACAGGTTGCTCAGTGGAGGCCCCATCCCAGGAGGTATTCAAAGCCAGGCTTAATGAGGCTCTCAACAACCTGATCAGTATGTCCCAGCTCAGTGCAGGGAGGTTGGACTAGATGGTGTTTGAAGGTCCCTTCCAACTAAATGCATTCTATGATTCTATGATTCTATCTATTTCTTGCTACTGAGGTCTTGCTCAAAGTATTGCTAGAGCTGGAAAGCTCACATCCGACAGGTCAAGATTGTATTAGTGACCTGCATTTATTCTTTGCTAGGTGTTTCCAAAATTAGTAAGTAGCATGTTGCCTCACCATCCCATGAGGGGGTGTTTCTCAGAACAGTTTGTATTTCCAAGAGGTCCAGAACATAAACATTCCCCAGACGTGTCCCACACT
Organism: Turnix velox; assembly: GCA_013400935.1. NCBI lineage: Eukaryota > Metazoa > Chordata > Aves > Charadriiformes > Turnicidae > Turnix > Turnix velox. The sequence goes on along the minus strand of VZTY01017941.1, from coordinate 123,678 downwards.
TTTAGCTCTTCTGACCAGCAACAGGAAGGTAACAAAATACTCCCATGAGCACAAGACAGCCAGAAAACTGCAAATTAGGTTGACCAAAAAAACCCCACAACAGTGTTGTTTGTTCTAGTACAAAATTGGTGTGAGCTATAATGGGAAAAAGACTGACTGCAACTATATCAAGCAGGTTTGTCAGAAGGAAAGTACTGTCTCATCCATAGGCTGCCATTACCTTGGGAATAGTGGGTCCAGCACAACAGTAAACACCTGAGTAAATCTCTGCCCAGTTTCAACCCAAGCCAGTTGCAGCAATGTGCAGAGGTACTGTGTTTATTACAACACTGAAGAAGGGACTATATTTAATATCTAAACATGTATGCATTACGGAGCTCTCACAGCATTGTGAAGTACAATTGTATACTCCATCTACCTGTTTGCTAACACTCCATTACAATTTCACCAACCATCCCTAAGCCTGCACCAAAAGGTCATCTAACAATTTCAGATGAATAGAAAAAACAAAGTTCAAGTTCTTTAAAGGATAATACAATTTTTTTTCAGCACAAATGATCTCATTTCACTAGTATGGCCCTCATAATGGAAAATCTGTACTATCCTTTTTGTGTGTGTGATAATGTATACCTTAAACCTTTGGTTATTTAGGTATAAACACACACACTCAAGTCACAACATGTTCTGCTGAGTTCCTCACCAACTGAAAATCACTACAATCACTACTGGTCTTGTTTTTCCTGCCCAAAGAAAGCTGATAGGAGTGGGGGTTTTTTGAAACTAGATTTCACAAATAGGACAGCCTGGAGTATCTCTTGCTGCATGATATGTGCTGCTTGAACTAGGGACGGCAAATTTGAGATTATCATTCAGTGGCAAAACTGTTTGGGCTATCGTAGAATTTTAATGGTACCACTCTACGGTACAAAATTTGAAGTATGAAAAACTGGCTCCAAAATAAAATGCAGAGTTTTCAGACAGAACTCTTCTCTATTGACAGAGGAAAGAAAAATAGTACTGGATGACTTAGACACACAAAATTTTATGGTATATACCTAGGAACCTCACTTTGATTATGCATGCCTTTTGTCTGCAGAGAGATGGAAGTAGTGGGGAGAAGTCTGATATGAAAATATGAGCAAATGTCTTTATGCTGAGTTTTTAATTCTCCTCTGAAGCCCTGCAGGTCCTTCTGAAAAAGGAAAATTGAATTTTTATTCTCATGGGAAATTTATTGTTGGAGAGTTCAGTAACATCATAGTTGATCAGAAGCCAACATTAAACCCACTGGATTTATAAATTCATTCCACACCTGAAAGCAGAGAGTCCTTTGCCAAATAGGTGGGAAGCAGAAGCATCATGACTTAAAGTGTACCACAGAACAAGCTGCCAGGGATGGGGTGCAAGTGGCCCTTTTAATTAGAATTAGGTTGACCAAAAAAACGCCCGAAGACTTAAGTCACACAAGATCTTCAGATTAACACAGATTAACAGCAAATCCAGCCAAGTTACAATTCTGGTAAGGGTTTCTTTAACCTTTGTGCAAAGCAAGAGTTCCCAGCAGCTATAAGAATTCTGTGGATCGAAAAAAAAAAAGTTTCAGCCTTTCTCTAAGGAATATGAAGATACCAAGAAGCTAAATCTTTTTCTGATTTAAGTGATTGTATGATGCTACAAATGCAAAGATCAAGTATTCAGTGGCACAATCTATCCCTCCCAGCATTGGGTTGAGTGGATAAAACCTAGGATGTCCAAACATTTCAGATTTAGGACCTGGACTTGCTTTATGGAAACAAAACACAAAATCCTCATCCGGCAGCAAGAGAATAACTTTGCCCTTTTAATGGAAGCAGCAGAGCAGAACTGAAACTTCACTCGCCACTAAAGAGCTGAGGCTATTTTCCAGTCCACTGCTGCCGATCCAGTATATCTGAAGACTACCATGGTAAGGAAAAGACAGTATCTAATGATCCCAACACTGACAGACAGGCATAGATGTCAGTCTATGTGTACTGCACCTCAAAACATCAGTGAAAACAGTTCCACCATGTTTAAACCAGTAAAACCTGTCACAGCTGTAAATATACAGGTAACATTCTGTATTAGTACCAAATTAGTTCCTTGAGAATTCTTAGATGCGCTTCTGAATTCCCATAGCAAAAGAAAAAAAAAGTAAATCACACCTTGTGGCAAGTAAACCTTCTGGCACTGTTTCATTTCAGTATGTTGTTTCACTATTAAATTACAAGTCTAGTTCACTGCCTGAGTCTTCTTTACAATTTGTAATGGCCCAAACCTGAACCAATCAGCCAGCACTAGACCACTGATAAAAGAGGTACCACTTAACCATAATTCAAGGGATAGTTTCCATAAGATTGAAGTTACATGCATTAATAGCTCATTAATATCTTCTGCAGGCCAATCTCTACTGCCTAATCAGTTACTGCAGGAAGATAAGAGCTTTACAAGCCAGACCAACACGCGTGTGTCTAGCAAAGTTAAACAAAAGCAGTAAGCCTTTACAAAGCTGGTAGACAAGCACATCAGTGAAAAATCAAATACTGTACTAGTGCTGGTAGCACTTAGCTCCAGTTGCTGCAAGGTCTTTGAGCAGTCAGCCCACACCTCTTATCAGAGTTCCCCAGAACAAACCTCCTCAGAAAAAAGCAGGCAGTTATACCAACCCTAGCTACAGCTGGATGCCATCAAGAAATCTTATCAGCTGCTAGGCAAGTAAGATCACTACATGAAATTATTACGCCAACAGCAAAGTCCCAAAAACAGAGTACCTTTTAGATTCAATCTTTCTTACAAATCATTTCTCTACGTTTGCTCTGCAGAGAGTTACCTGATACAGCAATACCATTACAGGCACACAAAGATACAAAAAGCATTTTCCTCCATGGTTTATCCTAGCCAAAACTGGCAGTAAATCTAGGAAATGAGAAGACCATTCTTTATAACCTACTTAAGAAAAATAATTTAATGCGGTGATTTTCAATTTGTGGTTTCAAGCCCTCATAAGCTTCTAATTAGCACCAAAAGCTGAAAAGGGTACCCAAAGAAATAATACTACAGTGAGGACATTTATTTCATACCACCTTGGTCAGCCAGATACATGGATAAGAAACATTTACAAACACCGTTCCAGTAAATGCACATACACCAGGGACAACTGTACATCTGGCACTAGCTCCAGCAATTTGAAATCCAGCACCCTGCAGTGATACACAATGAACCAACGGGTTCACCCATTAATCTACAGCTTCACAAGGCTTCTGTGGTCCTGGCTGTTTTCTTGTTTTAGGGAGAATCCTGTTCTCCATTGTCCAAGCAAAGAGGCCAATGTTGCTCTGTATCCTAACCCTTTCATTTCACAGAATCACACAGCATGTCCAGGGACTGGAAGGGACTTCAAATGATTTATTTCAGCAGCACCTTGGTTGATCTGAAAGACACCTCCCTGTCTTGGCAAATATTGGCAATTTACACATACTCTCACAAATGCAAGAAAGTAAGAGCAGACTCCCTTTGATTTTTTTCAACTGAAAAGACAGATGTATGTGTAACGGATATAGTGAGATGCACTTGATCTTTCCAGATGTTTCTCACTTCTTGTCAGTATTCTATCTCTAGATTTGCTTGGTGATCTACCTGTTACTTCATATTAAATTAGATTAATAGAGTGCACTCGTTTTACAGACAGTGTTCAGGATCTGCATTAATAGCATAATTCAAACATGCTGAGAAAGGAGAGTTTTCATTACTATCTAAAACAGCTTCCTCTTTTCCCAGTAAGATACAGCTTCCTCCACCCACTGTTGCTGAAAGAGCTTTCCCACAAAGCCAGTTCATAAAAGGTGGGGGTTTTTTCCCCCCTGTAGAGCATTAACAGTTTATTTCTTTTTATGAAAGACTGCTAGAGCCCATAATACACACATATGCTTAAAACCCATGTATTTTCAAGCTTTAGTGCACTGTCACAAGAGTTTACCTACTTTGCTGGGAAAAGCTGCTTACAGCCTGTTAAGGGTCAGGGCAGAAGATTATTTAATTAGGTGGCATCCTGCACCCTGGGTTAACAGAAGCTCCACACAAATTGCATCCACCTAAGTTTGTGAGAAAGAGATGTTTACACAAAGATGAGGCAAGACAAAGAAAGGCATGTCTGGGGATCAAAGACACATGCTGTATTAAAAATCCTTAAAACTTAAGCCATATAAGGCACCACAAATAAAATTTAATAGCAGCATGTTATGAAAATAACTACAGCTGTATTCTAGATGCCTAAGCAGAAATTGACAATGGGTCAAGCACTAGGCAAGCCACATCATTGTAGCTACTAGCACTGAAGAACCCAAACAGGTCTTTCATTTATCTGCAGCTAAACTGGCTTCAAATTATACAGAGATACATATTTATCCCATTTTGAATGCAACTTGCAACTATAGTGCAGAGCAGCTTTATTAAAACCAGAAACCGAAAACACAGCACCATCTGAAACACACTCTAAGAGAAAAAAAACCAAAACAAACCAGACCACTCCAATGTAGATATTTGAAAAAATAGTAGTCAGAAATAGAGATAATATAAAGCAAAGCATTCAACAGAAGTAGTGGTCTTTCTGTAGATTATTATCTACACACTAGCAAATGCCACCTTGCATTTTAAATGTCTTGTTTAAGTCAGATAGAAAAGTAACTTTTATACATTCACAAACCAGAAAAAAATAATTAAAAACTGGTTAGCACATCTTTGTACTTCATGTAGTAGTTCAAAACTGCTAGCAGTGATATAACTGCATCACAAAATAAAAACTGTACTTTCATAAGCTCTTGGCCATCTTTGCCTGGAAACTAAAAGGTAATAATTAAGGTACTGCATTCCTTGGTTTTGTTTATTTTATTCCCATAATATTACACAACTGAAATTCTACACATGCTCAATTTCACTCATCCAATCTTACTCTAAAATTGCATCTGCTATTTAAGACTGCAGTGACACACATTTAAGCAGTACAACAGGTTTACATTAATTTTTTTCTTTCAGAGATTTTCTTTTTTTGCTACAGTCCAGTCAGTTTAAATACTAGCTTTAAGTGAAATCTACAGATGTTATACTCCTAGACATGCTTGCAACTAGAATTTTGGTTTCCCCAAAAAAGAAGAGTTGTTCTAGCCCCCTGTTCATAAGAAAAGGCAGATACTTCCTATCCTGGATCAAAATATTTTACCATATATAACCTCTCACTGTGGCCAGGCCCAAGTTCTTACTAGAGGCCTTTGTGCTTATTTGTTATTAACTCAAAGCTTACATTTACAGATTAGCGCACATTTTGCTTTCTTCTGGTGCAAATTACCTTTTGTTCACCACACTTACTTTTACATATTCCTATGGTTTTGATTTAATTACTTTTGCTAGATTTTTCTGTGCAATCTCCCTAGTCCACCCTTCATTCTTCCTGGTCAAGTTCACCCCTTTCTGCAGATATGAAGGCATGCTGAGTAACAGAGTCTAAACAGAACCTCTGTCAGTCATTAACAACTTCTAACCACTGCAAGTTTACTGCCATGTTTTGCTTCAGTCTTGTATATGAGAACTTCTAATCTGTTCTTGAACTTCACAGTCATCTTTTATCTACCTAGTTTACTGAACTGTCTTTCATATAGGAGATTCTCCAATCTTCTCTGCAGCACTTCATTTCAGGATTCTAGGTTTCTCCATTAACATTTAAAGTCACCTCTAGGAGCTTTCAACCAGCTCAGACTCCTACAAAAAGGCCAACAATGACAAGGCAGATCCTTTTCCCAAAGCTGAAGAGAAATCACCTTTTGAGACTGGAAATCTCATGCTCAGCTCCAGTCCTAAAAATTAACCTGGTTTTGAAGTAGTAAATCAGCTATTCCTTCCCCCACAAATTAGGTTACCATTCACCTTGAACTTGGCAGGATTGCATTCCCCTGGCAAAATGTTCAGCTATTGTGAGCTGAATACCAAATGCCCAAAACCCACTACCAATATGGTACTGAATCACACTGTCTCATTGGCAACATTACTACAATTTTTTTTTTTACATAATTACTGTTTTGACATCAATAGTCAATTTGTCACAGGGTCACATACTTGTGTCATAGTGCTCCAAAACAAACAAATTCAGCAGAGTGAGTAGAGAAAGAAGGGCATAACCAGCAAAGTGAAGTCAAGCCATCTCTACTCTGTTTTACATTCCCCTTCACAGTGTTTTAAAGGTGTCCCCTGGCCTACTTAAAACTTTATGATATACAGAGATCACTCCCTGAGGGCTAACCTTAGTTATGCAAGCAGCTCTACTGCCCTGAATATTGCCTCAAAGGAGTAGCTGAAACTAAAACTTTACATTCAACTGCTATCAGTCATCTTACGTTGAGAGCTAGCCAGGGTACAAAACATTAACTACCAGCATGAAATCACGAACATAAATACTCTTAAGAGCCACCTCATCACAGCACAGATCCTGAAATTTTACATAATTAACTATTAGGGCAACACCCTTAAGTTTGATAAGTTCTGAGCACCTGTTAGGTATGGCCTCTTATGGTATGACGTTAAAAAAATGTGGAAAAAATCCTAAGGCAATCAGGCAGCACTCAAAGCCACGTGTCTAAAGGATCTCCTGTGCTTTCTCATTACCTGATTTTTAAAAAAAATATTTTGCCAGAAGCAGAACACAAGGAAGTTAGACCAGCAAGGACTCCGGCAGCACAGCTTACGAAGTGCCTGAGGACCACTAGCCTGAACAGAGGAAGCGGGGAAGAAGCTCTCATAGACCCTGAAACACTTGAAGAAACCTTCCACTACGACTAAAGAAAGCAAACAAAAACCTTTCTTGAGCTAACGATGCTTTGCAAAAGGAGCGTCCTGACAGCAAAGCAGTCCCTCAAGCTCCTACCCTCCAGAACTCTCCGCAGAAACCCTACCGCTCCCCTTCCCTCCGCCTCCATTTTGTATTCCCTTCCCTCCCCCGACTCGCCGCCTGACGTCACGGGCACGCCATGCCCCCTCCCGGGAGCGACGAATGCCCGGATGTGGGGAGGTCCCGCCTCCCTTGCTCTCCCTCCCTCCCTCCTTCAGCGAGTGAGCGTTAGTGCCGCTCGCGCCCCCTCCCTCCCTCCCCGCGCGCCGTTGCGGGTGAGCGCGAGCTACTGCCGCAGTGAGGGGAGTCGCGAGCCGGAGCCGGGCGGCGGTGACGACGACGAGGCCCAGCACAGAACAGCGAGGCCGGGGCTCGGCGGATTCAGCTGTGGGGGACACGCCTGACGCCCACCCGCCGCCATGGTGAGGAGCCTTCCCTGTAGAGATTCCCTTTTCCCTGCTGGAATATTCCAGACCGAGTTGGGCCGTGGGGCCATTCCTTCGTTTCCCCTCCCTCCACCCCCGCGGCCCGGCGCTGCCCAGCCGCCGCTCCGCCTCGCTGCCGCTGCCCTGCCTCTG